>LOND01000091.1:114793-161314 GCA_014220965.1 Paragonimus kellicotti
ACCTCTCGATTCTGAATCCTCGTTTATCCACATCGTTAGTTTAGCACACGTCTCACTTCTTCCCTGTTATTTTACTCGTGTTTGGCCGTGTTCAAGTAAATAGTTGGTCTCAGATTTCTCAAATTTCATTGACTCAGTATCAACTTTTCGTATCATGTTTCACTTTAATTTTTTATATTTTTTGAATTCTAGCACTTTATTATTATTAATAATAATGTATATTTCTCAACGCACTCGTGAGAGACACGCTTGGATGTGCGCGATCACGACAGATAGTTACTGGCGGTACAAAGCAACAAATGATTACATGTATAAGAGCAAACATGACGCCTACTGACAAAAGAAAGCATATTCAGAGAGAAATGGATTGCGGTTTACGAAAGTTTGACACACACCAGTAAAAGAAATAGTTCGCTCATTCCACAGATTCTGTTCAAAAGATGAGATGTTACACTAATTTTTCTTATACAAGGTTATGTGGGGGACGATGTTTCAAATATTTCAAGGTCATGCCGGGAAATACGTGCAAATGCATCTTCGAGGGATTCCGCCGTTATTTGACATAATAAGCTATCCAAAGATGTTGAAATAATTCGGCTCGGGCGAGGGAGTACGGGAATTTCCAAAATCCGGCGAAGAATTGAGCAAACTCCAGCGCAGGACTTCTTCGATTGTTCGAAAACGTCAAAAGTTGAAAATCTCGCGAACTGCTCGGTCAATACGGGGTTTCTAACGTCCATTCATCGCGGAAATTTTCCTCGCATAACGGATGTTTTCAAGAGTGAGAAAAAGAACACAATCTTACGTGTTAAATGGGGAAATGCGGAGTGATCACATGTAATATGATAAATAATGTATAATATTTTCTTGACAAAAACTCCACGCGACATAAATGTCCTCTTTTCCTTGCAATAAAGTACTTGTTATGATATTCCGCGACTACCGGGTGATTAGTAGCTACTTCTAGAATGATTATCACGTGATAATCAAAATTCCATACGAAGTTTTGACATTAGCTTGTTTTATAAGGTCAATGTTTAAGCTAGAATCTATATTTCATAGCACAAAATGGTTAATAGTGGTTAACAAGTAGGGTTTGAGGCAGGGAAGACAGCACAGAAAAGTTGCCCATACCACCGCTTTCTGTGGATAAAAATGATTTCCTCAATGGGCCAAGAATTTACTGGGAGCTCGCCGCAATAAAAACGCGATTGTTCGCGATCTAGCAAACCAGCAGTCTTCGACGGTAAACTAGACAAAGGTCGAAAGGTTAGTAGACTATTTCGATCAATACTTAGCTTGTTAAATCCTTGAAAGTTCGGGGTTAACCTATACTCCCACTACACTCAGGCACCCTGATCACGTTAACAGTGTTGCTTTACTAGATAAACCTTTCTATGATGGTATCCACGACAGTCTCTGGAGTAGAATTTCGCCAACCACGCTTACAGAATACTCGCAAATGACGCGGTCTATGCGCGCAGATACAGCCACATCTGGACACATCGGAAACCACTTCGCGCCGCCATCTTTATATGATTTTTCTTTTTCCACCACCTCCCAACTATATCTTCTGCCGATAAAGTCGAAGCTTCTCGTGTGGTATATGTGGCTGTTGACTAGGCCTATCCGACAGAATGACCCCAAGGTTATATTTTATTGGTATCATGGGAACCGACTAAATTCTGCTGTCAGTGAATACAGAGATATCCATGCTCGCAGCTCGTCGACCACGACGATTCGTCACAGCAGGTTCCTATCTCAGGCGGCTCTTGTCGTGTGGCGCTTGTCCACATCCGTTTCGCATACACTACCGAGCCTTTTAAGTTTTGAGGGAACTGAAAGGCAGTTAGCAATATCCTCGCGTCAATGTAACATTTTTCCAGTCAGTTCAATTTATGTCGTTTCCAGCATTTAACGGCGGTTCCACTTGACCATACCCTAAAAACGTGGCTTCGAACTGGCCATCATGTATCAGAAGGACAAGTGGAAATTAGATGCTGTGTGATGTCATATAAATAAGGCAATTCAACAAGCGGAGGATATTCTGGAACATCTTTTGTTGAGACTATCCTTGACGTAGAGGTGGATTAACGCTGACCATTTTGACAGCTGGAACTTAAGAGTAACCGTCAGTCGATGTTCAATAGGGGAAGTTGGAATCTGATGCACGTTAAAACTAACTTAAAAAGTTACGGGTAAATGCTATCGGAACCAGACCTGAGACGAAGTTACGAGTACATAGGAGACCCAGAGTATATTATGCAAAAGTTACAGCAGGCCTCGTGGAACGTTATAAAACATCAATACGCAGTGTCGAATAGAAGAGTCAAGGATCCATTTGACAAACGCACGAGAAAAGCCGGGAGTGTGTATGACTCCAATGGTGAGCATGAGCCGAAAAACACGACAACAAACAAACACTATCGTCTGCATCCAGCGGACGACAAGCAACTAGCAAGTACGATGGGAACTATCATTTCAGTAAGTGTCTTTCGTGACGTCTAGCGGGCAAAATCGGGTTATCCTTCTTTCCCTATAGCGATATAGCGATGGGCTGCACTGTCAAAATGGCAGTCCAGTATTGCAGAAACACGTGCAGGTATAACTTTCCCTATTTCAGGTTTGCTGTGCTTCGGAACCACATCATAATCCATGCTATTTCCGTCAGTTTTCGAATGCAATTTTCATGGTTGGTCTTAATTAATTTTTAAAAGTATCACTTCGTACGTTTCGTCTTTTAATCATTCCGGGGGTATTGTTGAGGAACAAGCAACTCTACGCACTGGGTTACGGAACATCCAAAAAATCTAGGTTCCTATTTCTTGCGACAGTACATTGACCCTTCGATCCAGCCGAGCACTTCCACGTAGGATTGTGCTTTGCGCAGCCAGGAACAAATAATAGTCCACAGTCTTCCCCTTCCATAAATTACGTAGGGCATTGTCTTGGCTGCTGAGGCTTCACCACTGTACTCTTGGAATGTGAACTGTTGAATATGATGTCGGGGAAATTTGTAGATTCTGATAATGGTCTATCGGCACTGTCCAAGTAATGTGTACGTGCCTTGTCGCGACAACTAATCACAACGTTTAGTTTATCGCTGATGCCAACAAAAGTCGCTGCTAAGTGGAAGGCGCATACATTTACGGCAATATTCAAACTTGTAGACGATGTAGCCTCCTAAACTACCCCCATTGATTTTCAGATCATGGAAAGACTGATGGACGACGCTGTACGGTATTCCCCGAAGCGTAGAGGACATATGAATACGTCAAAATGCGACACGTGAAACCCGTTAGTACCAGGTAAATTTTAAGGAGAACCCGGTTGATGGACGATTTCCACGAACGCTATCGCGCATGTGGGTATTATTCCTTGGTTTACCGAGACATTCCACAGCGTCAGTAGACTTCAAACATTGGCCATAAGGAATAACTTGACTGAGTTGTTTCAGAATTAATTACCGGACTGCTTGCTTCAGGCTTGTATCAATGGAGTCATTCTATCCAGCTTTACATTCTCCGGCCTTCCCTCTCAATGACACGGTCTGGTATATCGACTGCTCACACTATTCGCTGACAAAGAAGAGTACCACTTTATACGGATGACGCCAAAAATTTTCGCGACACTCTGGAAGGTGATAAGCACTACACGGTGATTTATCTTCACTGTCGTGGTGGGCTGTTTAAAATGTCCTGCTATCCAGCGCTATTCAGAGCAAGTTGGTAACAGCTGGAAATCAGGCCGACAGCAGTTACTCACCGGATGATGCTAAGCTGTTGGTTTTGGCTGAAAGATATGATTTAGAGACCATCATTGAATGTGATCTTTCTCATTTCGCTAACTTTAACGTGCTTATCTTAATAATCTTGAACCTGCTGACTTGCTAACTAGGTCACCTTATCCCCCAGGAACTGTTAGAAGATCGTCTGTTACGGCCTTACTGTTTTTCAGCAATGCGTAAACAAACACGGACCATCGTACTTGAAAGAACATCCCATCGAAGTCAGTGCGGTGGTAACACTGCTCATCTGTGACAGCTCGTATCAGTAGGGAAATTATGCTGTAGGTACACACATCGACTGCTCAGAAGTCCAGGTGACAGATCAACCATGAAAGCGAACGTTTATCCAGAGTAGCGTACGCCAAGTAAAAGCGAGTCGATTATATATATATCATATACATAATTACCTCCAGCCAGTATGTTTGGCGGGCAAGTGGTCAAATAAAAAGTCACAAAATGCACATACGAGTTGCCTCAGAACTCTTACTTGGATAGATTTTGTACCTTGGGCTTCGACAGTCCTGAATGGAAACAGGGCCATGAAAGCTTGATGTATCTCCGCTTGGCCTTTTTCCCTTGTATAACAAACTCCATCCGAACCAGTCATGTCCACACTAGCTCCCACACACAACCTGCGCGGTCCCTCGTAACAGGCAATCCAGAAAATTCCAGGCCATCTGCAAAACCTTCACCGGTTTCTCGATCATGTTTGTTACCCACCGAACGGGCTACCGGAAACGGTGGAGCAGGCTGCTGGGAGGTAATCTTCCAAGCGACTTTTCGACGAGCCCCCAAAAAATCACTTACACACCAAATTTCGTGGTTCCACTTGTCTCTTTCGGTGACAACCTGATTTCGATCGAGTAATTGAATAGTGGGCTAAATTTCGTTGCTGGTCTTGTGGCCGTCTGACGGAAGGTTAACTTGTTTGGTCTTTCCCCACTGTAGGTCTGAAGCATGACTGTCGCTTGAGATATTGCGCTAACTCTGTGCCAGTTTGAACTTCTCTCCTATTCCGAAAGCCATGAGAGCGTTGGTTATGTGTCTCAGAGTTCTATTCTTCTCCCGCCTCAGTCCCGTAGATTCATCAACGGTTTCCTTCCCTCGGTTCTGCTTCCGATTCTACTATTTGCGGGTGACGTTGAAGTGTGGCGCTGGTTAGACACACTTAACGCCCGGTCCACACTGCAAGCCGATCTGAACTTCCATATTAAGTGGCCTCGGAGCTATTATTCGAAACTCGACACAGAGAGGTGATAGGGTGAGCACATTCAAAACTTATCCAATACCACCTGCTATCGGAATGGCTTTCTTCTCCAGTTGGTTCCATTGGAGAAGGATTGGGGATGCTCGTTTTGCCCTCGTTGGAGAGCTCCATCAGTGTGGGTGGTAATGTGAGAGACGCCTAAAACGCTTTGGCGTTACTCGATTGACATTTTGAGAATCTTGATTCCTCATAGTTGAGGCTTCTTTCCTAACAGCTACTTCCGGTCGAATCTCAAAAACTGACACGCCATTTGGCCTCTTTCTTCGAAGGAACGAAGTACTGCCCGTAAACTCTCAACGACGTGACTCTTAGGTCGTTTTTTGGTTGAGAATTAGGCTCTATTGTACACGTTGTGTTGCAATGAATATACATTCGTCAGACTTCCGTCGGATGGAGAGTGACCTGGTTTTTAACTAACTGATTAACAAAACGCCTGACCAACCGTGCAAAGCGCTGTCTAATACGGACAGATGAAGTGGTCCAAGGGATGACCATCTTAGACGGGAGGTTATTGAGAGCCATGTTTCCTATTTGTCGTTCTGTTTATTTTTCTGGTACCACTTCCGTCATTCTACGATATTATCAGTTAATTTGAGCACTTTTTGGTTCCCGCTGTACAAAGACAATGAGACACCCTGACTATGGCTACTGCTCTAAAATAATTCAAGTGCTCGGTCACACGATGCAATGCTTCCGTCGTCACCGATGGCATGCATGCCATGACGCGAACTTACACGGAGACCTATAAATTCTCATTTAAGTTAGTTCAATGACTTTGGTTACTTCTTGATTCATGTAGGTCTGCCCCCCGCAGTCGGTAGTATCACCGATAATGATGTCACCACCCGAACGACAAGCGTTCCGCCCACTAGCGAATAGCCTTGTTTCTGACCGTCTGACGTTACTGTGGCGGAACCGTCGAACTTCGCGCAGCCGTGTTCGTCTGATGCGGCCCGGAAGCTTACTTTTGTTGCGTGAGGACCCTGGGGGGCATTGGAAGTTACAGCTACTCCGATCATCACAGAGCCAGAACATGCTACCTACGAAGGCTTTATTATCGTCGAGGACCATTCAGAATGCCAGGAAGGCTCATTCAAGCTCAGGGCTGAGCATGACCACGGATCTTGGAACTTCTTATGATCTAGAAGTGAAATTATTCTGGACCGTACGCTCTCAGTCACACGGTGAGCGAGAAGAGTTGGCTACCAACACTCCGGCAAGCTTCAGCACCCTCGCATGATGCTTGACGTACCAACAGTGACTCAGTCGATCCTTCTGGTTGTCTACAAGATTCAACACAATCTGGTGCATTCGTATACCCAGATGTTCTCCGAAAAAAGCGCAAAATACAGAAGCAAGTGCAAAAGGAACCCAGCCCCATTGATCGGTCGTTGCCAGTTACTGTCCGAGGTGTTTCTAAACTACGCGATGATGTCCAGGGGCAGGAGCTTAGTAAATCTATATTCCCTGCACCTGTCTCGCAGTCGGATAACATTTTAATTCGTGGAATCTTCTGCACATCCAGGCTTCTGCCTTTCAAAGAAGGTCAACCAAGAAAGCAATGCGGAAAAATCGAGTCAGGTTCACTGATTGCCCTCAGCCGTTCTACAGTTTAGTTGATGGATTTTTGTGTAACCATAACTAATTGAACCTGGGACAAAAAACGGGTTCCATCCGACTCCAGTAGATACGTTGGTGACCCAACCCGCCGTTAAGTAGACCGGAAATTCTGTTTGCCTGGTTCACCTCCTACACACTATTTCGTTATTAATTTTAGAATGCTCATATATTGATTCACGCATTTTGCCTAATAAGTTGAAGGAGCTGAAAGAATTCTGTTACTGTTCAGAGTTAGTCCATGTCAAGATTGCCGATAACTGCCCCCCCGAATCTCATTCATACTCCCACTTGGAGATAAAGAACATGTTTCTATTTCGTGCGGATTGAACTTTTGACGGTAAAGTACTTCACGCTGACGTTTCACACATTGCTATCAAGCCTACCGACCCTGTACTATATGCGAATTAATGCCAGAACATCTCAGGTCGTATCCAACCTCTCGGACGTGGAAAAGTTCCGTTCCGGTTTGTCCTGCTGGTCGACTGTGCATACAGCCTTCTGATACCATCGACGCAGTCATCATATTTAGCTCAGCCCCATCTACTGGTAAACCCCGAAAGCTCCCTGTCAAGTTTACTGCGGTACGATGAAATTGATTCGAAGTGAACCTAAGGCTTGGATGACCTTAAGGATATTTAGGACTGAATCACACCGCCAGTCCTACGTTCGCATTTGAGATCAGTGCACGTCCGTCATTCGGGACAATTGCTTTTGCTAACAAAAGTGGCTCACGAGTCAGACAGTTTCAGCTCTCAAAAGCCCACCCCGTTTAGTGCCTTCCACGTTCAAAGCAGAGACGGTTGTTCCCCAAGCGGTGGGTCTGCAACGAATCCGATCGTTCAGCAGGCCGGAAGCGTGTGGCGCCTTTGGCGCGCCCAGGCCGAAAGACATGCAAACAAACAAACGCGATTACGTGTAGTAGACAAACGACAGGCAGTGATCTTTACGGTCCTATGTGCAATATGAACTAGGATTTTTGGAAGCCTTTTGAACGTCGTACAGCAGGCAGGCAGGGGTTATCTCCAGATCACTGTAACGTACTGAGAAAGAGGGTTATGCTAACACTATTCGATTCAGTTGAAGATCCATTTCAAGAGCGTGACCCCTCAGAGCAGTAATGATGAGATTATCAAACGGAGCTTAGCGTTAGCAGCTGGAGTTCTCAAGAATTAGGAGAATAAACAACAGTTCACCCCGTAGTCAAAAGCTACAGCATGTTCATCATGTCTTTCTTCACAGGACTTCCTTTGCATTCATAGAACGGCCCTCGTGGCCCTTCGGTAGTCCGCTTCAAGTGTGACTTTTCCCCACTGGGTAAGGGGGGCAAGTTGAATGGCCATTTTCGAGATTAGGCTGGACAAAGCTGTTGCGGAAACTTTCAAAGCATGCGAAGGAAATTTGCCGGAACCGCTTGAGGAGTGCCAAATTTAGTTTGGCTGTTTTGACATTAGCTTGTGTGTTTAGCAGGCAAGAAGAAGTATAGGAAACAAAATCTGCAAAGTCGTTTTCACCATATATGGATTGAAGATGAGCGCCACAAAGAGGATAGGCGGTGCTAAATGTGTGACGAATGTGCATTAAGTTGCACTTGTCGATGTTGTAATGTGGTAGGTTGTTCTGAGACCGGGAAAGTATTGTGTTCGATGCATTTTGCAGAAGAGCCGAGTCCACAGACGATTCGGTGTTACGCCCTCGTCCGCCAGTGGTAGCAGAGAGAGAAGAGTAAGGAGGTTATATCCTTTATGTGGATAACAAAAAAGTTCCGGGACTCGAGCCCCGGGGACATACTACCGCTCCAATTAGAGTCGGGGAATCAAGTGTTGATCCAAACATGGTAACAACAACCGGTGGAGTAGGGGTATGGCCACTGTGGCAGATTGCCGCAAACGCTGAGGTCGCATAATATTCTGCGTGGAACTGTGTGGTCTGCTGGACCAAACGACTTAAAATTCCAAATGCAAAAAATCCACTTCCGTGCTCTGATCCACTGAACACCTCCAGTGATTATTATCCATCAGGACGTTCGTCGCTAACAAGCGCCCTCTGCGAAAATCATGCTGGACAATGAAAAAATTTTGGTGAACAAGCAAACAAGAACATCATGTGCAAACACCTCCAGCACTTTGGATGTGCCAGTGAGATCCACGACCGGTTTGTGATTGGCGGCAGATTACGACAGCCATCCCTGAACGCAGTTAAGTAAATCACTTTTCAACCAGTGGAAACGGAGCCTTGTTCCAGCGGCTTATTGGACAACATGCTCATAAGACCAGCAAGCTTTTCGACATCCTCAGCCAAAATAAGGGAAGAAATGCCATTCACTTCCAGGGAGTTATCTTTCAGGTTACGTAGCCTGGCTAGTACAGCCGGTTAAGGCACGTACAGTGCGCGTATGCCGTCGGAAGGGACGACGGTTGAGAGCGTGCTCGGTGTTATTGTGATAATCGGCTAGCGTATCCGCAGATTTAGCGCCGGAACTGGTGAGTCTTGCAGACTCATCATCTGGGGAAAACCCGCTTTTGCTTTGTCGGCGGAAGACACGAAACGGGACCATCCGGTAACAATTCATCAGTTTCATGGTTACATTTTGCAAAGAGAAATTGTCCATCAGCCGCGAAAACTAGCTTCAAGGATTATTCTCCATAAACAGTGCGATTAGGACAGAAAGTGCACCGACGGAAACGTCTGGCTAACCTAAAGTCTATTTCTGTATAATACCGACGTTACCAGAGATTACAGTTAGATAATAAGATAAAACGTGATAGCCGCATACGTCAGGTAAACAAAATATACCTACAAAAATGATGGGGTGCGCGGTCCCGCCAATTCTGATGCGAACGCGAACTGAACTAAAGTTTCCTAGGTATAAGTAACAAATACCAGATTTGAAGTAAAGACACGAGCAACTGAGAGATAAACAACGTACGGTGTACGATGATTGCAATAGGTCTCGACCAGCGCTAAACAACACGGACAAGCGGAAAGAACTAGGAGCCAGATCGCCAAACGCACGAGCAGGCCGGAAGTGTTTGTCACGTCACTGGAGCGCATAGGTCGACAAGCGTTCAAACGAAAAGACGCCATCGCACATGGCAGACAGACTGTAGCGACCTCATTTGTTTATTGCTGGCTAAGCTGGGGGGTACGACTGCCATTTTTGCTACTTTGTGTTTCAATTTTTATGTGCTAAAATGTTTGTTTGGCCAACCCACAACAACCAGCTGCTCAGCCTTGTAAGATATTGCTGACGTGGTTCAGCACATCTCGCAGAATGTGTGAGATAAGTTGAGGAAGTTTGTCGGAATCGTTTGTTAAACCGCGCTTGCTAAGTTCTAGTCCCAACACGACGAACCACCTATCTGTACCAAGATCTTCACAGGCGGGAACTGTTAACGTGGTCGGAGATATACAGGACAAAAATCCTGACTTAACGCCTCGATGTCCAGAGTAATAGGGTGGATTCAAACGGGTTGTACCATTTTGAAAAAAGTGTACCCGTGCACAATACTCACTGAAAACGTAGTATGATGAGAGAGAGAAAAAGATGATTCACTGAACTCGAATATACGGTACAATTTACGATTTGAACGGGTGCGCCGGTTTGTACGGTCGAGCGAACTGAAGACGACCGGTTGAGAATAACGCAAAAAGCAGCCAAGGAATATATTGGCGACAGGTGAGGTGGACGTGAGAGTGCGCTAACAATAGGACGAAACGTTGACACAGCAAGATGATGAGCGAGGGTGCGGCGTGAATCGCACGTATGAATGCACCGAGGAAATTGTCGATATCCCGACTCGTTCAAACAAACGTTTTAGCACATACGGCGGTCGAAAACAGAAAAAGAGCACAGATGGCAATGATAACTGTGACAAAACCAGTAATCAACAAACAGAATCGTTAAAAGACGGCAGGCAATGATCCTCACGATCCCATGTACAATGTGAACTAGGCTATTGGGAACAATTGGGAACATTTTACAACAGGCAGGCAGCGGTTATCTCAAGATCACTTCAACCTGATTTTGAATTTTCAAAATCCATGTCTGTTAGTGTTGTCACTGTTGATTCTCTGTCTGTTTTTCAAGTCCATTTGGATAGATTCTTTTATCACAGCTAAGATGTTACACCTGTTTCTTCTAAGCTTGTCGTCTCCTGTAGTAGACAACAGGTATGCGCTGAGCTTCCGTCGACTAACAACTCGAAACGTCTTCCCTGAAGAACAGTAAAAAGTAGTCCCAACACTCATCGAACTAAAGAAGTCAGTGAAGTCTGAAAACGAACCGTATATTACCAGTAATGCTTGGAAGTGTGATAAGCAAAATCCTAGTCTGGTCTGTGACCCTGTTGAAATATGTGAAATCTTCAACTCACACTTTTGCTGCTGCGTTTAGCGTGGAAAACACAGTATTACCCGTTAATACTCCGTTGAAAACAACTAAAGTTCTGTGCAATGTATCGATCGACGTTAGAAGTATCCGCTCACAATTAGCTACTATTAAACCCACAATCCATCCTGGACCTGATGGTATCCCACCAGTCGCTATCAAGCAAGGAAGGTGAGGATATACTCATTTTTTCACCAAGTTTGCTCACGCTATTACGTTAATAAAGCACCTTCCCTCCCCAGTGGAAGAAATCACCCATCATATTTCGCTACAAAAGTGGTTCAAGGCAGGACGTTAGTAACTATCGTCCCATCAACCACACATCAATCTGTTCAAGAATGTTTGAAAGGATAATAAAAGTGCCCATTGTCGAGTTCCTAAGGTCAGAAAACCTTATAAACCTTTCGCAGCACGGTTTCCTTAGTAAGCGCTCTTGCATGACATGTCAGTTGGAATTCATAAACCATATATCGATGTCCGCCGACGCAGGAAATGCAGTGATCATCATACTCCTAGACATGCAAAAGGCTTTTGATCGTGTGCCCCATAAGCGGCTGTTGATCAAAATAGCATCTCTTGGCATACAAGACCCCTTGTACAGCTGGATTTCATCATATCTTGAAGGCCGAACCCAAACAGTCAGGATAGGAGAGCACTGCTCAACACCAAAACCAGTGACTAGTGGGGTGATTCAAGGGAGTGTTCTGGGACCATTGCTTTTCCTCATGTATATAAATGATGTGTGCGATGTTATTAAACATGGCAAACCCTTTCTGTTTGCTGACGATATCAAAATCGTCTACACATTCCGACAGCCCGGCAACCTCGTCTTCTGTCTACAAAATATACGACAGGACCTAGCATCATTGGAGTCGTGATGCAAAACATGGCTCATGACGTTCTCAGCGAACAAATCGAACGTTGTCACTTATGGTTGTCAAATACCCAATGGGTCTGTCTCACTAGATGGTCATCATATTGACACCGCCACAACCGTTCGAGATCTAGGAATATGGTATTCAAACTCCTTCAATTTCTCCGAACAAGTACGCTTTCAGGTAGCAAAAACTAAAAGGACAATAGGCTGTATCAAAAACATTCGGTCTACCGGATGCAAAGCTGGCTGTTTACAAAATGTGTGCTCAACCTCAACTTGAGTATCATACTCTTCATTTACTGCCACCTACGCAAATCTGATAGGCTTGTTTAGAAAATCTCCAACGATCATTTACCAAAAGCTTGTTAGGATATTCATCCTCACTTACCTATAGTGAACGTTGTCAAACACTTGGTATTGATCCACTTCGGTTACGAGGACTAAAGTTAAATCTTACACTTCTGTATAAACTGATACACTCGGACGCCATCACTACAGCGTTCGCCGTTCATTTTCAACACAGCTCCCCATATGGTCTAAGAAATGAAGGTTCCACTTTGCCAACCCTGTTAGCTCGGAAAAAGATACGCGCCAACTCCGTACGGAGTTCTGATTTTCACGTGGTAATCATTCTGGAAGTAGCTGCTAGTTACCCAGTTATCATCAAAAACGTAAAAGATCGCCCGCTAATATTAAAATTTTAAGAAAAACAATATCAATATCGCGTAAAGTTTCGGCCAAGGAAATATTGCGTATACATTATTTGTCATATTACATGTGATCACTCCACATTTTCCCATTTAACACGTGAGATTGTGTTCTTTTTCTCACTCTTACAAACATCCGTTATGCGAGGAAAATTTTCGCGATGAATGGACGTTAGAAACCCCGTATTGACCGAGCAGTTCGCGAGAGTTTCAACTTTTTGACGTTTTGGAACAATCGAAGAAGTCCTGCGCTGAAGTCTACCCAATTGTTTGCCGGACGTTGTAACTTACTCACCGCCCTCGCCCAAGCCGAATTATTTCAAAAATTTTCTGACAAAGCTTGCGTTTATTAACTGCGAAATCCTTCGAAGATGCATTTGCACATATTTCTCGGCATGACCTTGAAATATTTGAAACATCGTCCCTACATAACCTTGTATAAGAAAAATTGGTGTAACATCTCATCTTTTGGAACTGAATCTGTGGAACAAGCAAACTATTTCCTTACTTGGTGCGTTCATCAAACGTTTGAAAACTGCAACCTCTTCTTCTTTTACTATACTTTCTTATGTCGGCAGATTTCATGTTGTCTTATTATGTAACCATTTGTTGCTTTGTACCGCCTGTAATTATCTGTCATGATCGCGCACATCCGAGCGTCTCTCACGAATGCGTTGAGAAATATACATTATTATTAGTATAATTATTATTATAAAACAGCGGATGTCTGCATAATCTGCGAATCGCACTGGCATCTGCGACTCTCGAACAGATCTGTTCTGGAGACTTGGCTCCGTCGAGGCAGGCGGAGTCGTAACCGAAACCGGATCTGTACAAACGTTAGGCAATGTTCTAGCTGTTGAGGATGTTGCTGGTCGCGAATCAATTTCCACATCAGGTACTTCTATAAACGCTGGCTTCAGTCTATCGATAGAGATAACCTCGCGTTTACCCTTGCGCTCCAACACGAAAGTCTTATCATAGCGCGTGATTACGCGGAATGGACCTGTATACGGCGGGTGTAAAGGTCGTCGAGGAGTAACCGCACGCACCAAAACGTGAGAACAAGTTGACAGACTAGGATCTACGTACGTTGGCGTCATCTGTTCCCTTGGGGGTTGGTCGGAGTCGTCTCATGTGTTGGGCCAACCGCTCACCGTAATCCGCGAAGTTGATGGGTCCCGTTGCGCGTTGGACAACCATCTCGCCGGGTAAACGTAAGGAGCACCCATAGACCAACTGGGCGGGGGTGGTATGCAGGTCGGCCTTCAGCGTGTTTCGGATACCTAACAAGACTAATGGCAGAACCTCGTGCCACGAAGGGTTGTTGCTAGCGGATAGAGAACTTTTCAATTGTCGATGGAAACGTTCAACTAACCCGTTGGCTGCCGGGTGGTAAGCTGTTGTGCGAATTCGACTACAACCTAGTGTGTTGAGAAGTGACGTGAAGGCTAAGTCAAAATGTGACCCGCAACCGGCGATCGTCACGGGGGGGGACAGCCAAACTGGGCAACCCAACGTTCCAAGAATGCCCGTGCGACGGTTTCCGACGAGCAATTCGGAATTGGTATAGCTTCTGGCCAACGTGTAAATCTGTCTACACATGTCAAGATATACGTACACCCATTCGAGGGTGGCAAAGGTCCGACCAGGTCAACATGTACATGGTAGAAACGCTCATCGGGAGCTGCAAAACTCCCCACTGGGGCACGCGTGTGACGATGAATTTTAGACCGTTGGCAGTGTATGCACGCTTTGGCCCATGTGCGGACGTCGCGATTGACGTTGCGCCAGACAAAGCGCTCGGTGACCATTTTGACTGTTGAACGTATGCCTGGGTGAGACATGTGCAACGTGTCAAAAATTCGGCGGCGAAAAGCCAGTGGAATAACCGGACGAGGGATGCTTTGTGAAGTGTCACAAATAATCATCCTTTCTGATGAGTTCATGGGGAACGCTTCTCTAGCTTAAGGGAACTGGACCGACGAAGTTGTCTACCTCCGGATCGTTGTCCTGTGCAGCTGCGATCGCTGTAGATCGACTGAGCTGTCTGCCGTGCTCGTTGTAGCATTGATGCGCGAGAGAGCATCGGCGACTGGGTTCGCAATACCTGAAATGTGACGGATATCGGTCGTGAACTGAGCGATATAATCCAAGTGTCGGGTCTCCCTGGGGGAGTACCTGTCGGTTGTCGAGCGTAAGGCATACGTTAGCGGCTTATGGTCTGTGAAGATGATAAAATCCCTGCCTTCAAGGACATGTCGAAAATGGCGGATGCTGAGATATACCGCTAATAGTTCCTTTCCGAAAGCACTATACCGCGACTCAGTTGGTTGTAAACGTTTAGAGAAAAAGGCTAGTGGGCACCAGTCGTCACCGAGTTGCTGTTGCAGGACCGCTCCTACAGCCACGTCTGATGCATCCACAGTTAGCGCTAAAGGAGCGGACGGATGATGATGTGACAGCGATGCTATATTGGCCACAGCCGTTTTTAACTTAATGAAGGCCTTTTTGCGGCTGTTGTAATTAAAAATGAGCGAACCTTACCTCTGAGCAGGTCGGTGAGTGGTTGCATTAAATGGGCACAATTAGGAATGAAACGGCGATAAAAGTTTACTAAGCCATCGAAACGGCGAAGCTGTTTGAACGATGTGGGTTCCGGATAGTCCACTATTGCCTGCACTTTGTCGGGGAGAGGTTCGATCCCGCTCGTGGATATACTGTGCCCTAGGAAGGTTACTCGGGGCATCCCAAACGAGCACTTAGCTAGGTGTATGGTCACCCCATGATGCGACAAACGAGCGAATAATGAACGCAAGTGCGCGCAATGTTCTTCCTGCGATGAGCTAGCGACTAAGATATCATCCAAGTACGGATAAACACCATCCAGTCCACGACACACGTCGTGAATAAAACGTTGGAAAGTCTGAGCAGCGTTGCTCAGACCAAACGGCATGCGTAAAAATTCGAAAAGTCCGAACGGTGTTATGACAGCTGTCTTGGAGATGTCTTCGGGGCTACAGGAATCTGGTTATAAGCTCGCACTAGGTCAATTTTGTGAATATTCGCATTCCTGATAGGTTTGCCGTCAAGTCCTGAATGTGAGGAATTGGATACCTATCGGGAGTGGTTGTGTTGTTTAATGCTCGGTAGTCGCCACATGGGCGCCAGTCGTTATCAGTCTTTTTAGGTACCATGTGCAACGGCGAAGCCCATGGACTATTAGACGGACGGATAATGCCGAGCTGAAGCATATGCTCAAATTCGGCTCGGGCTGTTTTGAGCTTATCTGGAGCTAAACGGCGTGGACGACTTCGAACTGGCGGCCTTTGTATGACGAGTTGGTTCACGGTATCGGTCGCCACGGCCGGTAGTTCGTTGGCGGGTCGGACCAGTTGAGGGATTTTATATAAGATTTCCCCACAAGGCTCGCAAACTACGGGATTGGCTAGCATTGGACTGATCACAGCCGTATGCGACGGCTTACCCCGAACATTGAGTTTTGTCGAGGTATCAATCAGGCGCGATCGACGTGCATCGACCAGCAAATCGAAATGTCCGGAGGGAAATCGATACCAGAAGTAGGTAAAGAATACCAGCTGCAAAGAAAACCTAGCGGAAGTCACGTCGAATACCGAGGTTTAACCTCAACAATCGACGGGTGAATGTCCTATTAGGCGTACTGTTCGCAGTTCGGAGCGAAGTGCGAGATTCTACTCGCAAATCCGTCGCCGATCGCCAGATAACACTGATATGCACTCCTATCTCGATTATTAAGTTCAATTTGAAGGTAACACGTCTTAGAAAGAAAACACGACTGTTGTTTGACTGGCCTGTGGCTGTCGTCGCTGAAACACGCCGGCCTGCTAGTTTAAACGTTTGTTACCACGACGGCTACATGGTGATCGGCATCGTTTAGCGTGATCACCGTACGTCTCGTGGTACCAACAGAGATCGCTAGTCTTTAGTCTGGGCGGTGATCGGGCACAGCGTCGGAGGAATTCTGAAGGGTGACCCAGTACGCTGAAAGATGGTAGAAAGATCCACCAGTTTAGGTCGCAACTCAGCTCCCTAGGCATCTAGTTCCGAAGGGTTGCGTTCCCGACTTTCGGCGTCCTTCGTGGCCAACAAACTATCCGCAGGACTGTTGGAGGTAACTACCTGCCCAACTAATGGTGACGGCGTCGTGCCTCGGAAACGTTCGTGTAATTGGCATCGGCCGAAGCCGCTAGATCACCTAACGGGACGTGAGGGTGAGACGAATAACAGCCCTCGTGTATTCAGGTAAGTGTTGCATCCATAACTCTTGCAAAAGAGGCTCTGGCAACTGTGATTTACCTACTGCATGTCGCATTTCTCGAAGAAGAACCGACGGCTTCTTGTCCCCCAACTGTAACCGTTGGAACAGTTGTTCCAGACGCATTTTGTCGGACGGCTGCGTTTCTTTAAGAATCGTTTGCTTAGCCGACTCATAGCGATCAGTTGCTGAGCCTAGTAAGATATCGCTAACCAGGTTTAGCATATCTCGGGGAAGGCGTGGTATAAGCTGCGAAAACTTGTCCGAATCGCTTGTTATACGCCGGTTGCTAAACTCTATTTCTAACACGGCGAACCACAGCTCTGGATCAAGATCTCCGAAAGCAGGAACAGCTAACGTGATCAGTGATACGGAAGACGGACATTCAGACTTAGTCTCTTTAATGTCCATTGCGACTGAGTGAATGCGAACGAGATATAAAATTTAAATAAATATATGCTTGTATACTATACGCACTCGAGACGTAATATGCGAGGGGAAAATTTACTGAACTCAAATGTAAACAATGAGATGCGACTTAAATGGGCTCATCAACTTGCAGAATCAAGCGAAACCAGCCGGCCGATTATGAATAACGCAACGAGTAAAAAGTGAGTATATTGTTGACTTGCGGGACAACCGCAACGAATTGGAATGACAAGGCAGCACGCAGCATGGTCGTATTTCCGAGTGCGCGGGGTACTTGTCAGCATCCATACTCGTAGAGACAAATGTTTAAGCACATACAAAAGTTGGAAACCAAAAGAGAACAAAGGGTAACCGTAGCCCTGACATGGCTAGCAATAAACAAATAGGGTTGCTACACACCAAAGAGTTGAAAGAATAGAAACTCAAGGTAGACGACGGCCCACTTGACAGCACTCAAAAGCGCGCCAAGCGGATGATGCATAGAATCTTCCAGTGTGTTAAACAACTTCGTCCGTGTTGAACGATCCTGAAAAATGCCTTGACAGATGAGTCGTTGGAGAAATAGCAGGCATTTGCTGCGTGCAATTAATTGCCCAACTAAGTGAAGTAGCACCGAATTTGTAGGAGGTCTCGTGCAGTAGAATCACAGAATCGTGCATACTAGACAGACAAGCTAGAAAACACGGTTGCAGCCGCGATCTTCGGAGAAATCACACGACCCCTGATCACCACAACAGCCATCTACAGAAAAATGGCGGTAGACAACCTTCGAACATGTAACCGGGGTTATTGTCGTGTGATCAAATCAGCACGGCGCTGACGTATAGAACCCAGGTCACCTGAAAGCGTAAGTTTCTAGGTCCGTCAATCCTGATTGATCTGGAAAACTGTTATAGTCTCAGTACTGGGTGCCTTCAGGAACTCACTGGTTAGAGAAGCTGGACAATTTCTGGTACAAACCGCTGTGCCGAGGATACCGAACTTAACTGAACTACATTGTAGGTCGTTTGCTCGGCGGATTTTTGGTTTCCGTTCGGCGTGCAGTGTTTAGGATGGCGAAAAGGCATCTTAGTATGTATATCTATCTTTTTGTTGAAAACAACTTGCGTAGAAACGAAGAGCAAACGGATCACATGTCATAAGAGATATAAGATTTTGAGAAAGGTATAACGTTTATGTGTTAACAAACGTACAGGTCAGGGAACATCACCGGAAGGTTAGGAAAGAGGCGAAAAAAAATTTGAACAATCGAAAACGTAATTACAGTTCTAATGTTTACTTTTCACAGGGAAAGACCCCGGTGTGCCTAACAGTCTGCCCTTCAAAGAGGAAGTCTTGAAACATGTGGAAGAAATGAAAGCAGTGGTAAGCCTCAGTCACTACTGTTGAACGTTTCGTTAAAAATAGTCCAGTGAAGTACGGGCCTACAATCTGTTAAATGCGAGCAAAATACAAGAAACGGAGTCAAACAAGCCATCCGTCCCACATCACCTGGAAACGGATAAAATTATCGTGGAATCCAACGTCATACTAGAGGTGCTGGACGCACGGGATCCACTCGGAACTCGAAGCTTGGAAGTTGAAAATAAGGTTATGTCTGCTAACAAGCGACTGGTGCTGATATTGAACAAAATAGGTAGCTAACCTGTCTCCTGTTAATTTTTTAGACTTAATTCCCAGGTCCAATCTTCAACTATGGTTGAACTATCTCAGAACCGCATTCACAGTTTTACCGTTCAAAGCAAATACGCAGCAACAATCAAAAAACCTAGCCCGTGGGAAGATAGCTTGGAATATTGACGTGAAACTTGGTGCCAAATCCCAGTAGGTCCTCATAACTTACTTCACGTTCTCTTAGGGGTTCCGGCGGTTTGGGAGTAGACGAGCTGATGTCTTTGTTGACCAATTACTCTCGAAATCCAAAGGATGGTGTCCGCAACAGTATAAATGTGGGAGTAGTTGGATTTCCTAATACTGGCAAGAGCGCGATAATCAATACTTTGAAGCGACGAAAGGTTTGTGCTAGCAGCAACATTCCTGGAGTCACTCGGTTGGTGTATACGCTTTCCTAATGCATCATATTGCAGACAGTGCCAACGTATCAAACTGGATAAAGATATATTCCTCATAGATTCGCCTGGAATAATTACCTCACAATCCACGGATCCCTCTGATTTGGTCCTTAAAAATTGTTTGAGGGTAAGCATTTCACCTTTGACATTTCGCTATTTTCACCCTCAAAGCCGGTGCGAACCGGTAATCCCAGGTGGATATTCCATTCACAATGTCGAGATGCGAATGAGTTAGTCATTAAGTGTGCCACTGCCCCTCAAATTTTTACTTAGTCCCCCTACGACCTACTAACTCATCGTTTATATGGTATGCGTACTGTTCACCAGAAGTCCACGTTTTGAACGTGTGGTGACCGGTGCTGATACCGCGTACTGCTTTCAAAGCAGCCACTTCAGTCACGACATCTGGTTCACTGGTTTCTGTTTCTCTTCCAGCTTTTGGTTTTCCCTTTTTAAGGCATCCTGGTTCGACATGCAATGGAGAAAAGTTCACCTCATGCACCTGGGTCTTAGTGCTAATCATGCGCATATGCAGCTCATTGGTAACATTTAGGTACGGACTAATTCACTGAGAACAACTTTCAAAAGTCAAATCTGATCACGTATTTGTTACGAACGGACTACGTTTCCGAACCGCAGAAGGTGCAACCCCACATATGGCCTAGGTCAGGAAAAGCAATGCGCATCCACTCTTCTGGTCGTCCCATCAGCGATATTATATTCAGATGAGATACCTCTACTCACGTTCATTTGCAGTGAACGTGGGAGTGGGATCGCCATTGCACCCTCGATACTGGCCGACCGGGCCAATAACACTGTTTGGCATAGTCTACATATCTAAGCGAAACATGGCTAGCCAAACTAGCGTAATCCGTCAAGAAGAAACCCTACGCCGAAAACACTAGATATTCGAAGCGGACCTTTTAGGATGTCGTCCAAGGACAAACGTGGACGGAAAGGGAGACATTGGATACTCCTGGCGAACGCCATTCGAAGTGATGGACTCTCGCGATTGTTGTTCAGAAACCCACCCTGAATGCACAGTGCACTTTTGGTCATAGTAACAAGGCTGTTGATATTGCGACATAACCCTATGCGTGCTTTCCGTCTGATCACCCACCTTTGACTCGTCTGGTGTGATTGTGCCTAGCACCTGATGATTGTACATGATAGGACCAAAGTCCCTGTCAGTTCATCTTTTCGGATCAGCGCAGTGTCCAGCCCACGTCACATGTCATCGAGCGCTTGATGATGTAAAAACTGAAACCTTAGTTTATCACATGGATACGATAAGTTGACCTGGTAGTCGCCTCAGCTATCGACCGTAAACGCCAAACATAATAACATGCCGTCGTTTCGAGGGTTACTCAGTGCGCGTTCTCCGATATCCTGTAGCTTTCACGAATAACAATGGAGTGTTGAATATCGTGCTGTGTGTACACAGTGTATGTAATCGATTGCATACAGCTGACGTCAAGGCCGCATCAATCATGAGATACGGGAATGTGGTAGGGATTGAAACAATTAACAAGTGGGGTGCGCAGTTTAACACATGATGAAGTTCGTTGACAGAGGTACCAACCAAAGGCCCTTCGCTGTTTTGTGGACCCTGTCCGAAAATATCTAGCGCCCTACTTCAGTAAACATAGTCACCAAAACCTTTATCTTGCTCACTTAGATCACCGTCGCTTTCACTTTAGCCTGGCACATGTGGATAGAGCTTGACGTGGTAAACGATCGGTTGACATCTGTAAATCACTTGCAAACCGTCAGAGCCACTGAGGCTAAGGTAGATTATTCAGCTCATTTTCAAGATGCCCTAATAATTCTCATCCATTGATAGCGCGGTGCGGACATTATTTATTTAAAACCTAAAAATCGGCGATGGCAATTTGAAGCGGTTAGTCAGAGTCAGTGCAACTGTGAAGCAAAACGAGTTATAACCATTTTGTGGATAACATGTTGCGATTTAAACTATGTATTCATGTCCAAGGACAAGACTGGAAAGTTTAGCTTCTAAAGCGAATCGTTTGACGAGTTCATTTTCCGGAGATCTTCGGGAGGTCGGGAAGTGAGCACAATGAATTGCTTGTTCAAATAACTGTTTGGGACGCTAAGGCTGCCCTCTTGATTCTACATCCTCAGTTTAAAGTTGGTGTGATTTCGTGACCTTAATGTGGCCTACTTTTGCTTCATCATTTGAAAAATCTTTTTGATTCCTCTCTTCAGTTGCCTGGGACTTGTTGTTGACTGCTGATGGGCTAGCTCATTCAACCCATATTACTCATGGTTACGTATGATTGACCTGGTGACATCGGACACCCATGTAGTGTGTTACCTAAAAGAACGTCTGGGATTTCTACTGCGTTTTGGAAGACCGGGAAAAAAGAGACTGTTTAGAGAGCGACAGAAGAAATAGAAACTGGTAGTTACGATTTGCATCCTCAAAAAATTTACGAAATTTAAGCAGTCATCAAAGTTCTGTACCTAAAGCGATGTAGCGTTACTGAGCACCACAAAGGTTACTTCGCACATTTGGGCATACTAAACATAACGGCTCTATTGCTACGTTCCATCGATCGCATCTCCTGTGCTCGTCTCAATCCTACTGTGGCTCTTGCAACACTTCGCTGCTGAGTCCAAAGTAAGATATTTAGCAACCTGCGGACTTTTTGAACATTTAAACATCCCAAGTGTTAAATCCATTTATTTGTTCATCGAAAGTTGAAAACGTCGACACTAGCCAAAACACGATTCTGCTACGTTAATGGTGGGAAGGGCAGCTTGCATTTACACATCAAGATTCTTCGACCATGTATCAGCAAAACGTCTACAGCGGACTGCTGCAATCACTCCTGGAAAATCAAAAGCGCATAGTTGTCTGGCGTGTAATTGGTCATTTATGAGCACGTGCACCCCACCATTGAAAATAAACGAAATAAAGTGCTATCGTTCAGTTGTGTTGTAGTGCTTCCTGGTGCTCACTCTTAAACTAACACTTCACGATCAGTTTCGTCCTCTTGCTAAAGTTCATTAGTAGCGTATATCTTTGTTACCATCGGGGCTTGATCTCCGACTCACTTTCTCATGTGGAACCTATGTTGACCATTGTGTCATCGACCTCGCATTGAACGCGACATGAATGATCACTATAGATGTTGTCTTGTAGATTTTAGATGGTCGTTTTGCTGATTAAAACACAACGTCCATGGGTTTCTTTACTTCAGTTGACGTGGGCGAATAACCACGGTCTAAATGTTGGCAAACAGGCATACTGAAGATGAGACCTGATCGACTGAACGGCTTAAACCCTCATGCATTGACACGCAAGTGCCAATGGAAAATAAGGTTATTCGTCAGTCACATCTAATAAGGATGGATTACTATTTGCAGAGGGCAGCGGACCCTCAAAAGTGACACAGAGTTTCCCTAAGGGGTTCGCCACTTCGACAAGCTAAACGATAGATAACAGCAAATAACGGTTCGATTTCAAAGCATATTTGACATCTGGACCCCTCAAAAAAGTGGTCAACTAGTGACACTTAGAATTAAAAACCATTACGAATATTATAAGACGAAACTTTTCGAAGATCTGAATTCTCCAGTGGCCAGGTTGTGTGCTAGTGGATATGGCTTAGCTGACCGGCACCCTTGAGATATTCGTTACACTGAGCTTTTGTTAGTAGTGGTGTATTTACAGTGAACATGAGTTTCCGGCACATTGACTGTCAGTATGCTCTGGTGATTTTGATATCACGATACACCGTTGGCTTAAATTCACTATATACCCTTGGCCACAGATAGTGCGATTTATTCAAAAACTATAGTTCCTTGTAGGGTACCTGTCGGAACTTCAGTCACGCAATTGCATGTCTAACTTGTTCTGCTACTTCTGCAAAAATTCATCCTACGAACAAACCATTTGGGCCCAAGGATTGTTCTGCAATGCTTGGACTTTTGGCACATTTACAGTTTTTGCGTAAAGGTTTTATATATATATATATATATATATATATATATATATATATATATTTAACGCGCGATGACCACTTGGAGTGGCAAACGTGCCACAATATGAGTGAGGGTAATGCGCAAAATGAAAAAGGAAGAAAATATAGATGGATAGAGAGGAGAATTACAACGACGCATACAGAGAGTCGCAACGCAATCGGCATTGACTTCTGTTCTTCGCGATATCACTCAACGTCTTCAACCAAAAGTGTTCAGTGTCCTTCAGGATCAAGTCAGGAGACCAGGAGCACCATATTGAAGCAATCTTCAGTGTGATTGCCTTCATACTCCGAACCCAAATCATTAGGTGGTCACCTGGCTGCCGCTTCCAGCCTAACACATTAATCGTAAACAAGGTACAGTGTGGTAGGTGGTGAGTTAGAATTCGTAAGGTGTGGTCAAACTAACGAAGTCTGTAAGACGAAACCATCATGTTCAGAGTCGACAGAGTATCCGTTCGGAAGACACGTTGGCGAACTTCATCATTGCTGACACGGTGTTCTCACTTCACATCGCTGATGTTTCGACAACACCGATGGTCGAAAACAGATATTGCAAACATCCGTGCGGATGGACCAGGTTTCTGAGCCTTACAATGGGGTCGCCTTTAAAGCGGCATTGTACACTCGGCTTTTTATAGAAAAGCAGATCATTGCCGATGCCACAGGTGGCTTAAGTTGGCAAACGCCATTTGAGCCTTTGCTGTACGATTTGTGATCTCATCAGACATTCCACCAGCGCTGATACAGCTCCCAAGGTACATAAACTTCTCGACTACTTCCAACTGCTCACCACCAAGAATGAGAGCAGGCGCAGAGTTTTGAAACAGCACCTTGCACTCGATAAATGCAAAGGCTGTCCCAAACAGACGAACTGAAGCCTCTAATTTGTCTATAATGTTCCGGGCTTCCTGTGAGCCCTCGCAAGTTAAGGCGATATCGTTTACCTTCTGTATATGTCAAAGTCGAGCGACTGGGGACAGCTCCGCACCATCATATTCGCTGTCTGTCAAGACCCACTCAAAAATCCTGTATGCCAGAAAACTGGCTAGGAAATGGGAAGCTGGACAACCTTGTCGCATCTCACTTTAGAAGCTAAAGGTCGGCGGCACGCTGACATAAGCCCTAACCCTGTCCGAAGTCTGGTGGTGAATTGCTTTCAGGATGTTCACCTACTGCTCAGGCACACCTTTCTTTGGCAGACGGTGCTAGACTGCAGCTCTGTCAACAAAATCGAAGGACTCTGATGTCCAAGAAGACAACTGTTGGCCTTCTATATGTATTACAATTCGGGCATCTTGTGGTGTGAAAAAGTGATCAGTACAACCACGGTAAGGGCTTAGTCTACGAAGTACACTGGTTGTGGACAGCTTCGATGCAATAGGAATTGGGTTAACCCCTCTGCGATTTACACACGAAACGCGTGAGCCTTTTTAAAAAATCGGGAACGATGTTAGCCAAACCTCAGTCATTTGGGAAAGCTTCGCTGATCCAGAGTTTCTGGAGCAGAACCGTCAGCTGTTCAGCCAACACCGAACCTCCGTCTACTCTAATGAAGGAAGAGAGTTCATCTGGGCCGACGGCCTTGTGACGTTTCAGAAACTTGATTTTAAGAGTGACTCCTGTTTCCGAGGGCAAAGCCACGTCAACAGATCAATGAGCACAAATAGAACACTGAGGCGTAGTCACTGGTACGGGTGGCCAGTTGAACCGCTGTTGGAAGTGCCTAGCCCGGTGTCCTAAGCGTCTTTGCAGGTTATGAATAGGCTCACTATGGGCTTCACAGGTTGTGTCGCTCACATCTGGCTACTAGTTGTTCGGATGAGATTGAAAAATTTCCGGTAGCTCCTGGTAGAAGCGGCTTGTTCAATCTTGATTGCACGCTGTCCATTAGGCTTCACGGTGTTCTCCAGAGTTCCATTGGAGTAGCCTTGTGGACCGTGCTATATTCACTACTGGATGGATCATTCCGGCGGGCGTCGAGAACTTCCAGTGATCGCATAGGAACCCAGTGGTTGATAACCAAATGAGCAGTAGTGCCGCACGAGGCACTACCGCACTCATGCATTGTGTGCTGTATGTGTGCATCATATGCCTCAGTGTTGTCTGGTGGATGAGGTCTTGGACTGGAGGTAAGTGCACTGTGGTAAAAATAGTGTTTATCTCCCTGCTTGTTCAAATACGTCAGTTTGTGGTTGACGACGAAGTGGCCTCCCACCAAAGCGCAAAGCGAACTTGGCACATAACAGTGCATGATCGGAATCCACGCAGGTGCTCCAGATTGACTTGCAATCTTGGAAACAGCCACGCCACCGATAGCTGACGGCCATGTGGTCAATCTGTGTCCACGATTGACTCGGCGATGAAATTCGCCTGAAACGTCAAAGATTAGTACTTGGCGGAAACAGATTGTTATCGTCACATAGCTGCAACAAACGTTCACTGTTGTCTGTTCGACGAGTACGTTAAAAGCGTGTGTCACCTGAGTCATGCTGATCAGCATTTAACGTGCCTACGTGAGCGTTCAAGTCTCCGGCCAGCACTACAATGTCCGTGCGCCGCGCAGTGTGCAGGGCTAGTGGGCTGGTGATAAAAATCATTTTCGACTGCGTCTGGACTAAAGTCTGTAGGGCCACATGCAGCAGCAGCAAACCGGCAGCTTTTGTGATGGGTGCCTTTCGATTATCCAACCGTACATTCTAATCTGACTGTTGACAAGTATCTAGTCAAGTGAGGCCTTCTCTGCGTATGCGCTTAGGGCAATTCCAACACCGGCTTGGTCAGTGGCTTGAGCCGCAGGGTCTCAGACAAGCGCACATTGTACGCGCATGGTGAAGCGGCTGACGGAGATTGAAGTTGTAGCACTGAGCTAGAATCCTGAAGCCGTGTTTCAGCAAGACAACAGATATCGATGGCGAGGGTCTCCAAAGTACGTGCAAGAGCTGCTTGTTGAACTACTTCATGTGTTCGAACAAACTTAAATGGTATTCGGAAAGTGAGCGGAGGGGCAAGTAGGGGCTTGTATCCTATAGGCAAAGGAACCTTGGTTTTTATGACACTGCCATTCTGGCTGTGACTTTCGTCGCAAGCGGCAAATGAGGTAAGTCTCTGGTGTGTGTGCGAAAACGGAATTGGGGTGGGGTCATCAGGTAAAGAGTTATTTGGTAATAAAGAGAGCAAGGAGACAAATTGGTTCGGTGCCGCTAAACTTAACATGGGAACAAACCGGCTACCGGAACCTCGGCCGAAAAGTTCAAACAGGAAGACA
The DNA here is from genome assembly GCA_014220965.1 of Paragonimus kellicotti. Classification (NCBI taxonomy): domain Eukaryota; kingdom Metazoa; phylum Platyhelminthes; class Trematoda; order Plagiorchiida; family Troglotrematidae; genus Paragonimus; species Paragonimus kellicotti. The sequence continues at coordinate 141,515 of LOND01000091.1, forward strand.
GGACTAAATCAATTATTAATATAACTTTACGTTCGTAGTTGTGACGGCAGAATACTTCTAGGTTGCTCGAGCCGAAGAGGGAGGTTGGATTGAGGAATCACAAAAGAAATCCAACCCACAAGGTGGTGGGGCGAAGCACAGTGTTCGTAGTCCATGTGGGGTCGGTGACCAGTAGTGGTTCGGTTCATACGCCCTTCGGATGGAGTTCATCCATCCAGGATGTTCCAATGCATCCTGCAGGAGGTTGCGACAGAAGCAGCGCGGCAGTTTAAGGATTCATCAATGAAAACGGATCTGATGTGGATTTGTACAGCCAAAGGATTCAAGACTGAAAGGGCTGTTGAGTCGCTTGCCTCCTGTTGTCGATGGTTGCTGAACAAATTAGTTCAAACCTTTTTCGAATGGAGTCCAGTCATTCCAGGTACCCAACACACCTACTCGTTGGAATCGGTGATCACCGAGGTGATTCGTCCTCTCTATCGGGAGTTGTCCGTGGTAGGCGGAAGCCGGAGATGTGCGTACGCCATACAGACAGCGTGCTGTCGGGGAGCTCATCTGCTCCCATTGAGATCATCTGAAACTCTTTTGTGGAGGAGTGGGTAACATACACTCTGTTGTAGTACCTTTAAAGAGCTGGTAACATTTTGTAGGAAACCCGACTGCTGACTGTGAATCCACCATGCTATGGTAGTACTACAGCTCAGTGTATGCGATCACTCGTTCACCAAGAAAAACCCGCTTATTTCGCAATCATTTTCCACGTGCAAGACCGTTCTGCAATCCGCAGCCTGGGGACGCGCCTGGTGGCGTTGGGCTAGTCCACCCGTTTGTCTGGGTACTGGGTATCGCGAAACTAACTCCAGACCATCCGACTTCGTTTTATCGAGAAACGAAATCATTTAAGGTGATATTGGATTCCTCCACAGTTTTTCGGCAGAGATTCTGACCGATCATGTTTTGCTAAGGATTCTGCTAAGGTTTTGTGTGGAGTTTATCGCAGTAGCAGCAGGTATGCGGGAAACACCCATAAATTTTCGTCACACGGCAAATCCAAAAACCTCCGTAGCATGGTAGACGATATTTTGTTCATTTGGATTACCATCTGCTTATGTGCTATTGCCTGATAACACGCCCCAACTGAATCTAATGATTTGTTTGTTGACGATCTCTTGATCACCATTAATGTTGTCGAAAGTAGTTTCTCGCGATTACCCTCAGTTGACAAAACGAGTTTCTCTTGTAAGAAATTATTGAATTCGGTCTAGATTCTAGTGTTCTCAGTAGAAGACTGGTTATTTTTATCATTCCAATGTGCACTTGGTGTTCGATGGTACTACAAACTTACTTGTCTATGTCTGAACTAAGTTTCGAGGTTATATCTCAACATTCCGTTTGTGAAGGGTTAACCTGCTTAACAACTCACGGTGATCACTCTCCGAGAGACTAATAATGTCCATGTCTAGGTACCACTATCAAACGTTTTTGTTTCAATGGGGATTTGTCGGGAACTAGCTGTTGTCGTTAAATCTATCGAATAAATCTTCATGCAGGTTTGCATGTCCATTATTTCCCTTCGATGAAAGTGACGACTTACTCAGAATACCCATAAATCCCCAACTGGTTGCACGTTTCTCTACGACCACTGAGCACGTTAATCTGAACTTGCTTGTGTGCACTGCGTTTCGGGAATTAAAACACACAATTCCATTACCTCGTGGTCATTTAATCGTTTCTTCGGCAGAACTGAGGTTCCGATTCATCTGCTTTGAAAAGCCTTCTTGCCCACTGTTACAGACGGCCGAAAAGTTTACCTTCCTTGTTTGTTTCGGCCGGATGTCTAGTTGTAGTGACCAGCGGTCGTGTGGCTTCTCTAAGGATCCCGGCTGCAACCATGTTTTCCCGCTTGTTTGTTCTGTACGCATGATTCTGTGTACGCCTGATATGAACTCAGTGCCACTTTCTTCAGTCGTGCAACTAATTGCACGCAGTGAACGCTTGTCCTTTTCCTAACGACTCATCTATTCCATTCTTCAAGGTCGTTTAGCCCGAACCTTTTCGAGCGTTGTTTAACGCACTCGAAGGTTCCACGCACTTTTCGCTTGGCGCGCTTTTGAGTGCCGCCGAGTGGGCGGTAGCCCACCTCGCGCTTCTTTTCTTTCTTCTCTTGGTTGCTGCCGTTGGTCCCAGACTAGGCTAGAGCTAACTACTTATCATATTTCCAAACATTGCTGGAAATATACGGTTTGTTTCTAAACCTCAATGCGTTCTCTAGTTCGATGCCTGTTGGGACTACGTTTCGAATGCTCTACAGGAAAGGCGCTTTAAATTGTTAGTGGACGAGGGTCTAGCGCATACCCACTTGTCCACTACATAGTGTAGTCACAAGTCTTATGGTTGAAATCTAGTGTGAGTTTATCATGTGGCGCCGGCGTGCATTGATTCCCATGAGGAGCCGGGCGTATACTGTTGAGTGGGTACTATGCCGTTGGGAACTGGCCAACCGCGTGCGGGCTTCTCCTGGAGGAACTGTCTGCGGCCACCGACACCTTGAAAGCCTTAACGGATAATGTTGGAACATCCCATTAACGGTGAATTGGTTCATTGGTATTTGCTCCGGACAGGAAGATCCTTCTGATCACAACGATGCAGTCTTGATTTTCCAGATTTAGTGGCATTTCAGCCTAACGTTTTCCACATAGTGCTCTATTCATGTATGTTGGTTTAGACTAGAAATGGCGGTCTAGTGTCTTGAATTTAAAGCGTGAAAATTTCTTAGATACGTTTCTGGATTTTCAAAATATTGAGGGTTTTGCTGATATATTTTGGATCCTCACACATGGTGTTGGATTGCGCATTTGGACAAACTTTTCAGTATCATCCAACAGCTAATGTGGTTGAGAATTCAGGTATGATTATTCGGTCGTGCCTAGTGTATAGTCATTGGTGCAGCGATCAACGCGGTTATCTGGCGAGAACGTGAACCAGCGTTTAACTTCCGGTCTTAGCAAGAATGTGCATCACTAACGACCTACAAAAAGACTGTGGCTCAATACAGATCTTTTTTGAGAGGGTTAAGTTGGAAATTCTGAGTACTGCCAAATGTGAGTGGGATTCATTCTATGACTGAACATCTTTGGTTGGTGTTTTGATTCGTGTCTCGTAAGCGAGCTTTCCCTTCCGTGCTTGTTTGTCAGTCTTCATATTCTGTTATATTTCTTGCATCAACTGCCTACAACGGATCAATAACATTAATTTTTATACGTTCAATTCGATCAGAAATGACTCGAACACAGCAGCACAATAGAACTAGACAAAAATGCACAACGTCAATTCTGTGTACTATTATGGATGACTTCGAAGCCAGGTACAAAAGTGGGTTGAATGTATGGCTTTAGCTGAGGCTGTAAAAGTCACACCGACTACCAATCACTGGATCGAAGAGTCCAGCTCCGGTTACCTTGAAAGCTTCGGATTAGATCTAGCCAATTGGACACCACCTTATTCACATGTGATCCAAAATGTTACATGACAGCGAGTTATTACGTGTGACTGAACTTGCTGATGAAAATAAGACCTATGCCTCATGATCCTGTCACGAAAAGGACGAAACTTGATGCGATAGGAAGGTTTGCGTGTCATGAGGATTCATCAGACTGAATCGGGCGATATAATGTTTACACCGAAAAAATCACTCATGTCTGATAGATCGGTCGGTAGAGCTCTGGCAAACTACGCCCTTAAGTTGGGGGTTGGTCAAAGGTTATCCCCCTATTCCGAAGAAGTTGTAGAGTTCGTCAGTGCCACTCACTTGCCATCCTCCAATACATGCTGTCAAGTCAGTCTTTCGTTATGAATCGTAATCGCTGTGCTATGTAAATCCTGTTAAAACGAAGGTTCTTAACAGTGTCCTTAGTCTACATAAAACCATGACTTATCATAACACTACTAGTCCCATCTTGCGTTGATCATCTCTCAGTGTGGACTGCGTCTCCCTGTCTGCTGCATTCAACAGGCCGGATATGCTAAAATGTTCCACAGTTGACCTTTTTCCCACTGTCCTGTCCAAATTATCCCCGAGGCCCTTCCCAGTATTTCCACAGGTACTACAGCACTCGCAGCTAATCCTCGTGGTATTATCTTGCTTGGTCCTATTTTCCACGGCCGGGTTCTCATTGTATTCTAGTGCAAGCTAATTTGAGCGCCATCAGCCCTCGAATGCTAGAACAAGTAGACTAATAGGCCACTCTGCTCTAGCTGCTAGACCCATTGAAACCGACGTTTGTTACATTTTGGAAACTAATCCCGGACAGCACTCGGTGTGTCGAGCTGACTTCACCCACATTACCCACTCGGTACTAGTTATACAGATCAAACGACTCCATAGTCGTTGTCAGCAGTCAGACTGGCGTTTGCATTGCCATCAACACGACAGTTCCAGCCTCACTATTAGGTCGGATTTCTGTTGGATTGCGATTGGTAGACTCTGTTGGGTCCGGCTGCTTACGCCAAACCCTCCTATCTTTCCAGTCTGCTTACTTAGGTGCTACCTGTTGCAATGATAACATTCTAAAGGACGCTTGCTCGGACTTAACAGCTCTCATTCAATCGACTTATGATTTTGCTAGTCATTTTAGCTGTAGATATGAACGCCAAGATCGGCTGACTTGATACTGAATCTCGTCAAGGTGCCAGATTTCGACTAGTATAATGTCATTCGAATAAAAATGGGTTACTGTCACATTCTGTTGATATCCCAGCCCATATACATACTTGTTCATCTATTAAGCGTGCTAAACTCAGCATCAAAATCGGAGGTGTTCCGTGTCAATAGATTTTTTGCATATAGAGTTTGTACTGTCGGCGCACATACCGAGTTTTTTTTATGCCGTCCAATTTTTTTTATCATGCCCTATGCACATCGGTCACAATGTTTGGACAAAGGCAGAATTAAGTGGGATTATATATAAATTAGATTTTACATTGAACGTTACTAACTTTTGATCACAGCTTTCACATTCCGATAGACTTTCCGGTCAGCTCCTTTTGAAACAAAGCATTAGATTCGAGTCTTACTATTAGTCGAGCTCGCCACTATTGCATAAACTTGTCACGGCCTGGATTAGAACTCCGGTCATGCTTTCATGAGACAACCGTGTTGACCACTGCGCCACTGACCTCACATTAGGCACGACCGAATTATCATATGTGAACGCCCAACCACTTCTGGTAGTGAGTGATGAATTAAAATCTAAATTGGATAATCAAAATAATGTTCGTTTAAAGCTACGACGACTTAGCGACCACGACTCCGATAATCAATGTTGTTATCAATCCAACACTGCCGCGCGTTTGTTTTGTTAAATTAGCGTCAGAGATTTTGCGTGTCAAGCGCCTGTTCTGTTCGTCTTTCGTTCCAGCCTGAGAGTTTACCAGATCCCGTACCGGCTGTTGCATCCATACTGAGTCGGTGTGCAAAGCAACAGTTGATGTCCAAGTACGATATAGGTGACTACCCGGATGTCACTAGCTTCTTAGTACTAATCGCCCATCGCTTGGGAAGGCTCAAAAAAGGGGGCATTCCGGACACGACAATGGCCGCGCGTTCGGTTATCAACGATTGGATCACGTACGTTGTGCCGTTTTTCTTCATTTCATTAACAACCCTTTTTAACCCGTTTTAGTGGCAAAATCACTTATTTTACCCAGCCTCCCGATATTTGTGAGTTTCAAAAAGAAGGTAAGTGGAATCTTTGAAAATTGTGTTGCGTGCTTCACTTTTTACGGGACGCATCAATAATTAAGGTTCTGGTAGAACACGAGGTAATCATTTGTTGACGCTATTGCGCATGACGCGAACTGCGTTGTTTAGAAAGCACTTGTTATAAACTCAGACCGCCTATCTCGGTCGCGTACGTTCTAGAATGTTGCAAGGCCTTGGTTATAGGTGGTGTTTAGATTTTTATTCCGTCGATTTGAAAGAGGGAAGTCATGCAGTTAATTCCACTCCAGCTGCATTCCATCTAAGTTATGAACTAAAGAGCGCTTTCCGTTTCTTGAATCTGTATTGATCAGCTGGCGAAACGACCAGTAGAGACCATATTTTTATGGGAAACCGACTTGCCTATGACACTACCAATTTTAACGGATTTATGCAAACTGGAAACCTAACGCGCTATCAAGGAAAATTTGGCACATAGGCGTTGTTGAAGGAGAGTTCTCTCAAAGCTAGTTTCCAAAAATGAAATGACTACGGTGAACGATTTATTACAAAAAATATGGCAAAATGATTGCCACACCCCCTTTCTGCCGAAAGAGAGATGAAGGTCATCTTCCTTATCAACAGATATTTCCAATCGCGGGTTAAAGGATGCACCACAGGGGACCTCATCTTCCGATGCAACATCGTAATTGTGGTATCTGTTTACGCACATGTTGTCTCTTGATACTAAAGACAAGGCGCTTGTCCACGCCCGAAACATGCTTCTTCATTCTTTCTGTTGCCGCTGAACGATCGAGGACTTGAGCAGTTCAGCATATAAATGTATATTAACGCTTTCGATACGGATTAGGAAAAACAGAAATAGACATCTGGACTGAGTACCAACAAGGCTGGAAAAATGAAAAGATAGAATACCACCAGGACTAAAGTTTCTGAAAATGAGAGTGGGCGATTCGCCAACCGACAGGATCGTCGGCCTTAACGAATGAAAGAATATATAATTGCAACTAACATACTCATTGTCTTTTCGTTGATGGTGTACTGTGAATACTCTGATGTCCTACCAATCCCCAAATTTCAGCGCATTCGTCGCAACGCCATGTAGTCCCGTCAGCACAATCTGTGAACCGATAATTCCATTGCGCACCGGGTGTTTGAATTCAAGTCTGCAAAACTGTTGCTCATTCTGCTTTCTGACACCCGTCTGGGTCGCATTCATCAAGATGGTTTGGTACTAACCTGCGTCCTTCCGTGATCTACAGTCGATATCGCAACGCAAAGGACTTAGTTAGTATCTTAGTACCACAACTTCTGGTCACAAGAAATCCGCTTATCTGTTTTGAACTGTCCGTACAGCGGTTGCCTAGGATTCCATTTGTCAGCCATCTTACGGACGTGTCCCAACCAACGAAACTGACTGAACATCAACATGGCTTCCATCCCGTTACATGTCCGCTCGCCGCAATACCTCAGTGTTCGGATCCACGTCCGAAGATACGCTTCAGAATTGATAAATGGAAGTGACACATTTCACCGATACGATGTCCAAGTGTTATTGTCATACACTAGTATGAAATGCACTGTTGCAGGATGAACACGCATTTCCGTTCCCATCTTTAGGTTGCGGTTTTTCAGGGCACGCCTTTGAAGATTTCTGAACGTCTCATTAGGCTTCGCTACACGAGGTCGCAGCTGACAGTCCATGGATAAATCGGTCGACATATTGCCACTGCAATACTGCAAATCCTTACAGCTATCCGCAGTGTCTCTTGGTCAGGATTCCGGGTGTAAGTGCAGCTCAGTCACCCGGAGATGTGCGATAAAATCGAAAATGTCTCATTTGCACTGATTTTCCGTTGGTCTGGTTGTCACGGCCGCAAAATCACTGACTAGTCATTGCGGTTTTTCTCCACTTTATGCAAGTAACGTATCATATTCTGCAAACAACAGCATATGATTAGTCGATTTACCTAACCGGTGGATGCACACACGCAAAGTAGCTTGTCCGGCACTAGATGAATCCGGGCCTTGCATTGTGTTCTCCGTTGACCTGTATACCCATCCATCCTATCGGTTGACAATTCACACCCTGCCTGCCAAACATGTGTGTTTGATGGCTACTTTTGAAGCCCGTTCACCACAATTTTTCTGATTTAAATCGCGCGATATAGGCTTCTCAAATAGGCCTGGACGTTGCGAAGCCTATAAATATGTGGCTTGGTCAAACACCTGTTGAATAGTACATTCTGAATATATCCTCTCCTCCGTTGTTTGCACTGTTCCGAAGTATCAATTTTCTTATTACTTATTAGTTAGTTAGTTAGTTTTATGCTACACGTTACCAAATTCACCATACTTTTGTGAGCGGCTTCTAGTCTACTTATTTTTATGTCTTTCCAATCCATGTTGTGTCGTTTTTACGTTTTGCTGCCCGCATTAAAAGCCGTGTCTGTCCGACACAATTTTGCGTGTGCTATTTATCAGTGATGTAGGTGTGTTTCTGAGCAGTCTCGCTCCAGTTCAAGACAGTAGATTTTACTGGTTCCACATCAGTCGTACTGGTTAACAGGATACACTGTCTTCACGCGTATTTGAAAACATAACGAGCATACTGCGCATTGCATTCACGATGTTCGACTTAACTAAAAGGTCGTATTTGAAGGATCGAGTATTTCCTGCCATAACGACGGGCCCAGGAGTTAGTAGCCACTGTGAGAAAAGATATATCGTTGCCGTACACAAGGGAGATCTGATGGAATGTAATGTCTCACGTAAGACCGGTTCCCACTGAACAGTTTGCAATTCTTTTGGCCGCAAAGCAGGAGTTATGGTTTTCAACAGAGTACGGTTTAACCGTCCCACTTGCCTGTGACATTATGGGTTGTATGCAATCGTTTGGCTTGTTGTGAAATCCAGTCCATTAAAAAACTTAGTTAGCACATCAGATGTGAACCATGAGTTTCCACCGAAGTGCATGAAAGCGTTTTGTTAAACTAGAAGAACGAATTGAAAAGACATGAAATGGCTGTGGTCGAAGACAGAGAAACACCGATGTGCAAAGGATCACACAAAGATTCATCGATATCTGTCAATAAGTATTTGTGGCAGGTTCATGTCAGTGGGCCTTTGAAATCTATGCTGAGTTTCTTAAAGAGTTGAGTCGCTTTGGTCAGGCTCCCGTTTGATAAACCTCAATTTCAATTTGATGCATGGGCTACCCTGTTACTTCACAGCCTACATCTCTTCATTAGAAAATGGAAAACTTTTCGTGCGGCGAAAGTGAATCATTTGCGTCACTCTTGGACGACCGACGGTTTCGTGTAGATATTTCTGGTCCTTAGCAGTAAGCACACTGGAGCGGAAACTTCGGAAGAACATGCTGACCACTTTGCTCTTATTTTCATTTCCGTAGACAACATCGAAACGAAAGCTCAACATGCCACTGCTGTATTTTTTCGTTTGTTCTTTTTCCGTTCTGATTAAGGTCGTACGTAAACGCAACTCTGTTCCATGATAACTCTTAGGTACACACCCAGTAGGTAGTTTTCATTGCCGGATGGCCCCGATGATTACATACGCTTCCTCTCCGACGACAGAGTTATGTCATTCGCCGCTAGTAAGGGTCCTTGAAAATACAGCTGCGGGACGACCGTTATGATTTAATGTTGCGGTAGTAATAACGTCAGACACATCAATTGCAAATACTAGAAGAGCTTTTCGAGCCACGGTGGTTACCGCAACACTAGGTACTTAATGCTTCAGGTTTTCAAAAACGAAAACAATCTCTTTTGGGACAGGAAAGATTTTAGCATAAGCTGAAAAAGCAAAAAAGTGAAACATCCGTTAGGAGTAGTAGAGTGCTCCAGTTCCCGGAGGGTTTGTAATCGTTGCGGGGCGAGTTGCATCATGTCTTTAGAAATTTTGTAACTGAGTAGACTAACTGCCCGAGGTGCGAAAACGCGTTATGATCTGCTGTTAGAACTAATTTTTCAGCTACGGCTAAGAACATTATCAGATTCTCATCGTGTTTCTGAATGTCTTTGTCGTCGACCGCAGTGTTATCAACATAGGCAAAAATGCCGTTTAAGTTTGCGCCTTTGATAATTTTTATCAATCGTTCTTTGGAAAGTTCGAAGGATATGCGTCGAAATTGGTAGAGGTTGTTACACGCTTCTATGGCTGTATGGACTTTGTCACCTTCCACTATGGCGGTCTGCTGATATGCGCTTTTGAGATCAAGAGCATTGAAAAACTGATAATTCGGTGTTTTGTTCTTCATATCGTCTATTTTCGACAAAGGATGTAGATCATGTTAATTAAACGGATTAATTGTTTGACTGTGAATCCATTTGTTTCTTCGGTGTTCCCTAGTGGCGACGAGTAGTTGGGCCCACCAGCGAGTTTTAGATGGTTCAGTGATATTTTCTTTGAATACTCTTCGTAGTTCTGGTTGAATGAAAGCGTCGTCTTTAAAAATGTGTCATCTGGATTTAATGGTTGTCGGTTTACAGTCTGGAGGGAGATTTGCAAAAGGAGATGGGGTGGCGAAATGTGCTGCAGTGAGACCATATACGGAAACTGTTTGTTGCTCTTAAAAAGACTTTGTACTTCCTTCGTAGTTTAAAGAAATCATGTCCTAATAAAATGTCTGCGCAAAAATCTGGAAGAAGGGCAAGTCAGATGCAAGGATATGTAGTGTGCTTATGCTTCAGAGATACAGAGCCAGGCTCACGAGTAATATATGCTAAACGTGTGGGTGTCAGAACAATTTATTTTCAAATCTTTTTTGTTACCGGTTACGAATGACAGTGGCCTCGGATATAGCTATCTAAGCTCCTACTGTTGTGATAGCAAAAGACGCTTGACCTGTGAAGTTGTTTATTGCATGAAAAACCGTACAGGCTATGCTAAAACATAGGACCACGAACGCGTACACTCATTTGCACGGCTGACGTGTATTCACACACATTGGGCAGCAGTACATTGTCATTCGCCCTGGTGGCACGTCCCCATAGTGCGTACACACTATTCCAATAGTCGGTTCTGGTCCATCGTCTTCCTGGCGTTGATACTTGCCCTTTAGTTCCCAAATATGCGCACTACAACTACTAGTATCAGCAAGTACTCCTAATGTAATTCCGTTAGCAGTAACAACCGTAGTAGCGTCGACTAATCATCTAGCTGCTGTTGCTGTTTTATTGCATGGAAAAACTGGGTTTGTCCCAGAAGCGGTATGTTTGTTGTTCTCAGTGGATCGGCATACCTCTTGAATATGACTCTTTTCACCACAACCTTTACATGACTCATTTTTTTACGGGGCGCTGATATCGTATCCATAGAAGAAACGCAAATTTGATGACACGCAGTGCCGGGCGCTCGAGAGAGCTAACAGTTGAATTCAGCGAAGCAGCAGCGCCATACTGATTAGACTCTAAAACTACTGGGATTGTTTTTGTGCTATTTCGAGTGGTTTAGCTGTTTCTAGATTCAGAGTTTTATATTACAGTCTCTGACGTAGGATTTGAAGTCGGTCCATCTATAAGTGGATCATGCAGCATATTATCACGATATTGTTAGGCGCTGAAATCGCAATCTTTTACTAAACCCCGTGATTTCTAAAAGTATTGCTCAAGACTTCGTCCGACACCTTGTCTAGGATGATGCCAACGGATGACGAGTAAACACTTCGTTTTGGGGTAAAATATAAATAGTTTCAAGCTGGATATTCAGCTGTATGCTCTTAGCTCGAAGGCGAAACATAATTGAAGGACATCCTCCGTTTCTCTGGATGAAGAGTGGCGATTGATTCCGGGAGGTTCGTAGAAATGCAATGCTCATCGTTCCATCCGTCAACAGGCTCCGGGAAATTCGGACAAGCATGAGAGTGCTCCTGTCGAAGAAACGGGTCTATATTTGATCGTTTGCCAGGCAAATGAATGGTCGCGAATGAGATTACCACACACGAGCACGAGATATCAGCTGAAATAATATGGGATTCTGGATTAGTAAGTTAATACGAAAACAGTAATCATAACAATACAGCAGTGGGATGTAGTAGAGACATCGACACAACTGGAATTCGGTCGAATCGAGTGAACGGATGAGACCACTAGACTGCCCATATTGTTCAATAATGACATGCATAGTGGTGTCCATGTGCAATTTGGTCAGCTTGTGCAACACTTATGATCATATGCATGTTTGCGCAAGCCAACTGGTCAGTGGGGCCTTTGTTCAGACGTAGCCATATTTATTCAGCCCGATAATGCGAACGTGCTTGGACGTGAGGTTTGCATTGAAAACTGTTGTGGACTAGACCCAAAGACAGGGCAGGATTACCAACAGTAAGGACTATATTTATCACAATACCTAATACGGAATACCCGTAGTGTCACACAGCATTAAACAAAGAGAAAATGCGTGTGTATCAATAAGATAACAAATTCTGCACACAGGCGTCACTGGTTGCGACTCCAAGCCACTCCTGATTTTTTCTGTAACCGTATATGTTATATCTCGGTTTCTAACCGGGGAGACACAAATCTCAACGTCAGTTGTTTTGTTCCTCGATGTAAAGTCACTGTATGACCACCGTGTTGCTTTTTCCAGCCGACTCTGGGTTCCGTAAATAAGGCTCGGCGAGTCAAGCACCGGAGTGGCACCGTTAGTCTAAGTCCGAGCCAGCGAAGTCGATGATTGATGGTTACGTTAGCTGTTCGCATTGTCTCTCTTGAAGCCTATAGGCTTACAATATTGTTGCACTTATGATGATTCCATCACGCACGAACAGTCTCACACAAGTAGCCTGTCACAGACTGATAACCGGCGAACATCCTCCGTTCGTGTAGATCAGATTTTGCAACCATATAGCGAAACAAGACGCATTGACGCAAAGCACACCGGTCTTTTCGAAGAAGGGCTCATACATATCTATCACTTTTCCAGAGGTACAAACCAAAGTACAACTGTTAACATAATCGAACACCCCTTCCCGAGTGTTCAAGAACGCAGCCAACAATTGTCTCCGGTATCCGTGTTGAAGAGTAAGGTATAATGACGGTAGAGTAAGGATGATGCGATGTACCTGAAACCGAGATATGAAAACGTTAAATCAGCATCTCGGAATCAGTACACAACATACAGATACATACCGGTAGCTGTTAGGAAAAACATTCCGTGAAAGTGTTTTTGGTGAACACATCAGCTATCTTTTTTAGTCGATAAGCAATAAGTCAGTATTTGTTGCGTGGAACGGAAACGCAAGTGGACACTATACTCAGAGTGCCCTATGGGCTTGTCCGTTGATCGTTTGGTGGATGCTCAACACTACACAATGAAGCGAGTAGCGGTTCAGTTAGACAGAATAACTGAGGAAGTCCAGAGAAAGAGCGCTGAAAGCTTCGTTTGTTTGCGGCGCAATGGGTCGTTCTTACTGCGATTAGAAGTAGGCGAACAAATTGCGACATTTAGCGCAGCAGGCCTTATAGAGTGATGAAGCAGAGGTGGTGCTATACACGAATCGTCCCGTTAAATAAATAAGCCAGGTTGAGCATTCTAATTTGTATATCTATTCCTGCGTACTAATGTTACCCGAAAGTGGTTGGGTTTGTGTAGTCAATTTCTTAAAGCGCCTTCAATAAGATTTAATGCAGAGCGACCTGACAGCAGTGCAGTGGGCATCTGACGATGACCCAAAGGCTGCTGTCTGCACTGCACTTCACTGTACAATTGACGCTTCCCAGTACATTGTTTACTCACAACTAGGAAACATTCAGCAACTTTACTCGGAGAAATTCTACTCGAACTCACACTTTTATTTCGTCTCATAGCATCCCGTTTTCAGAAAATGTGGTTATCAGGACACAGTTTCCTGACTTTGTTGACCGGCCCCAGCAACAGGTTGTTATGACTCATGAGGGAAATCGGTGGATGTCCTCTTTCAGGTTGTGAACTTCGTGGTTGGAAACCCTGTCCGACATGTCTGTGTCGCAGTCGATGATGTGCATACATCACAATTGCTAATGTTATCTGCTTATTTCCTTTTTTCTTTCGACGTTACTTCTCATTAGTATTGTGATCGACAGTCGTTTACGTGTGTTTACAGTCTGTGCATGTTTGCTAACATTCTCCTTTTGTCTTGTTTCAGGCCTAGATGAACCTTCTATGGAGGCAACCATGTAAAAACACCCTGCAGTGTAAATACATAACTTAAGTTACCTTGTTCAGTAATTTTATTGTTATTGGGCTTGAGCACGAATATTCCGTATGTATTGGTTCTGGCCACCGAGAGACACCAGAACTAGCTGTTGGACGTCCTTCCGCTGTTGGCCGATCTTTGACCATTGTACCACGGAAAAATCAGCAAGTACTGTTTGCCAATAATATCTTTGCCACTTCAGTATTCCCAGAAAACGGCCTAAACTTTCATATATGGAATGACACTCTAGTTGGAGGCACTAGCGATACTCATGTCAGGCGACCGCATTAGGTTACAGCGGTGACCCTTCTAATGTATAAGCTACAGAGTAGTCGCTCGTCATCTGGCCTAGCTAACTCAAAAATAAATGAGAGCAGGTTATTTCGTGTATTTGGTCTAATCAAATCATATGGCTCATTCATTTAAGCCGATATACCGAATCCGTGAGGCATAAACGTGACTTGCCAAAGACTGTGTACTGGCAATTGTTACTCGTCTACATTCACCCCATGCATTCAAATACGTCTATCCAAAGCATTTAGCTCATAGTGGCCGCGCATTCATATCCGGGGTAAATATGATAATTTTCTCACAAGCTGGTGTAACTGGACCTCATGAATCTAACTAAGCTGACGTTTTTGATCAATGTCTCACTGATGTACTACCACTCTTGATGAACCCTTATGAATGTGTTGGGTTTAGCCTGATAGTGAAACTGGAAACAAGTTTCTGTGCTACGCGTTTTTTGTGGTTAGACCGGGCGTATTCACGGTAGTCATCAGTAGCTGTCAGCCCTACCTTTTCGACTCTGTGCGTGTTGTTAACAGTAGGATGTCACCGGGTCAACCGATATTTCTAACTACCACCGATCGTTCTTGTTTCGATCGTCACTGGAGCTTTCCACAAATGTGTCGTGCTTCCTTTTTATCGTGTTGTTCATGGTTAAGCTCCGATGCTTGTTCGCAAACAGCTGCGAACGACTTTAGGTTATTTGGAAATCAATTTGGTTCTTTAAAAGTCAACGAGCGTGTCTGCAAACTGACTGTATGCTGCGAGGCTGTTTTGATCAACGTCTCGAGAGTGTATTCTTAGCCGTATCGAAGCTCATTTCCCACTACTATTTCAGTGACTGTTTTCGCTAATTACGTAATGGAGATTGGGATTAATTCGGCTGAAGTCTTAATCGGGATTAAAACTACGGAATAGATAAGCAAACGATGTCGATGCAACCCGCTGATCTTCACACCCAGGATAGTGTGCAAGGTAATCAGCGTCTACGGAGACAACGAGGAAAACAATGCGTTGTTCGAACTGAGGTTAGCTTCGTCGCGAGTCTTAGAAATAAACGTGTTGTATCGTTATTAATCGAGACAGTTCGCTCATCAACACGACAAAAGACGTGTGATGTAGGATGTTTTGTTTATTCTCATCGGTAGCATACATAATACCGTTAGTTATATATAGAAAGGTGCACGACAACGAGAGCGGTAATCAACCGTGACGCACATGAACAAAATCAGGGTTAATTTCACGACGGTGATACTGACTTCGTCAACATCTTTTATGCGCGGAAAATTGGTCGACAGTACTTCGTCAACATAGCTCACGTGAATGCCAGCAGCTTCGGGTTTCGGTTACGTAGCAGCATAGTGAACGATGTACTAGGTTAACCAAGTGACCTATATCCAAGATGTGTTTAGCAATCGAAGACGCCGGGTTCAGGCCTTAGCTGTTGCGTTGCTAGTGCTTGATGCGTCAACACTTTCCCTTATCCGCTGTCACAAACTCCAGTCCGTGCTTCCACCATACTTGTCGCTGCAACCGGCTACGAACTGGTGAATTAGATGAGAGGCAGGGTGATCCATTGGATCACGATCAGAAACATGGAATACGACAGTGCGAGTGGAGAACAACATTCGCAATTCAACAGCTCGGCAGGTACTATTTAAGGCCGATCGTAACATTTGTCTACATCGGTTTTCATGCGATTACCTGTGAAAGTTAAATTCCATTAAATTTGCTTCTTGGAAGCAGTCCCAATCATTTGTTGCTTACGATGAATTTCCATACTTTTCTGAATAACCATTGACCAGTTAAACATTCTCTTTCCTTACTGATGCTGTGGTCAGTATATATTTGTCTGGTCCTATGGAACAAGGTTCGGGCTAAGCTACAGGGGAAATTGAAGTTACCTGCCACTCCATCTTGCCGTTTTCGCATCACCATTCACAAGTGTACCACTTAAGGAAACAATAGATTACTCAGGTGGCTACGTTGAACAAAATTAAATTCGAATGTTGCGGTTGAAAAATTTGAAGAATTCTTGTTACTTTGCAAGTACAATGTTTAACCTCAATTCAACGGTGATATTCATGCAGATAAAGATGAGTTCCATTTGGTCCGTTCCTCACAGACGTATGTATGGTAAAAGTGGAATTTCGTCAGTTAGGTTTCGTCATTTCCAGATTTCTACTTTATAGACTATATGCAGATGACATTCGGCGTAATCAAAGACGCCACTGATACATAGAACCTTCCACTGAAGTTTGATCGTGCACACGGGTAAACACTTCTCTTCGAAAGGAACTGTTGTGTGACAATGCACCGCAAAATAAGTGGCTGTATCCAAAGTTCCGTTCTGTACGAACGGGGACAGGATGGTAAACTCTTTCCTGGTGTTTTTCCGTTGAAACATGAATGAAACTTGCTTTATTGTCTAACCGATTTGGTAAGAAAAGTACGCACACCAGACAGCACAGACAACGAATTACTTCTTCGACAGATACTGAATCAGGGTGGATACTCAGAGATTTCATCTCAAGAATGTGAAGTTAAAACATCAAACTATGGGTAGAAACAGCAGTGAAAAGTCACAGTTCTTCGGTTTGGCAGTTGAAGACGATGCAGCCACACAAAGCACAATCATCTTCATTTTATAGCGCATCCGTGGCAGTCGGCAATTGTGCATTTGCAGTCAGGTATGCAGATGATGTAAAGAGCGTCAAACATCTAACTGGCTTTTATTCTGCCTTCCTGGACAGTTCTTCCGAGATAGGAAACTTGTCAGAGACCTGCACTTTACCTGTTAACACATTCAGATGTTTTGACATTTTGTTTTCACTTATCAAAAGGAATCAGTATGAGAAACTTTCTACTGTTTCTAGTAGACCCACACCTCGATTTTCTATAAAATATCTGGAGATGATATTGCCTACCGGAGTCCGAAAACTCGTTTGATTCCCGGCACCTAAATTCCCTCTCCACTTCACATCACTTGATCAATAGAGTTGTCAAAGCTTGTGTTCCTCCAATGGATTTATTGTTCGCCACTTGTTTTCCATGGATTTTAAAAGCGTCAATTCCGTTACACTGGTATCACCCGTAAACAATTTGTCGATGTTCATCACAGTGCACAACCATGCTGACAACCCAACCCGTATGTTCTAATCCTTCTAAATCTATTTCTACACCTTCCACCGGATCCCGATACAACCATTTATTTAGATGGGACTCAACTTGTGAAAAGTCAGAGCTTTGACTAGGATTCGAACCAGCGACAGAAATGGCATGCCCAAATGCGGCAAGCGCTCTACCGGGTGAGCTATGAAACTACAGAGTTCAGAAATTTCATTGTCACCCGCTCAATCTGTTGTGTCACATGGAATCCACCAAATGATCCAGCGGATTGATCGCCTAGGCAGGATTTCTCAGACAATTATTTGCACGTATCCCGTCTTATTATTCTTCCGTTACTGTTTACTTAGCTCAACTTCCACACAAACCCAACCTTCTCATTCTTGAAGTAACCACAAACTGAGTCAATAAGTTTTTTCCCAATTGATACTGACTGTGGCCACCTTCCCGAATTCTTCCACGAGTTTCGTGATTATAATCATTATTTTGTGGTCCGGACACAATTAATCGTTGCTCACTTAATAAACAAACAATTGTTTAACAAGCTGAAAAATTCACCTCGCAAGGTGACTGATCTGATTCATAACTCCGAATACCAACCGGTAGTAATATAATATAGCGGCTAATTTGACAGAGCTCTAATGAAAGATTTCCAAGCCATTTCTTGAGAAAGACTGATACGTGCACCTTTTGTCAAACGCCTACAGCAACAGCGAAGTTAAAATCCTGTCGTTGCCACTGTCGAAAAAGAGGAGAGCTGTTCTTAAAAGTACACTCAGAGACGAGTCCTATATATCGCGACAGATTTTGAACGAGCTAGCCTTGAGGAACCGGTTCACAATCACAGATAATGTGTGTGAATATCTTTCGCCTCACCGACTGTTAGAAAAGCGTAACAGTTTGGAACTATTTCGATCAGATTCACGTGCCTTTTACAACACTTGGACGACTATCTTTCCGTCCAGTATGGCTTGTTTACACTGAACAATTTACTTTCTTGGAAAAACCACTACTACTTAGTAAGTTGTTCTGCATAGATGCTAGTGGTTTAGTCTGTTGATCTCAGACTGTAGCTAGGTTATTTGTCTGTAAGATGTACTCATTTTGATACTGAGTTTTAGATATTTGCGTGTTTTATTAACTAGGTTCTATCCCATTCTCTTGGCTCGCTATTAAGATTTATTTTTCTCAATGGCTTCATGGAAACCAAACATACGTATAATCCGTTGATGTACTGTTGTCTATGATGATAACCCCCGACTAAGCCAAAACCCAACATTTCGAACACTGACACTTTTGGTTTTAATGCTGTGAGAGAGTTAATAACAGTTTAACACTAACAAGCAACCAGTCATTTTGATCACTTTTGGCTCTGCAACTTATGCGAACTGTTTTCTCTACAAGAGTGATTCCCGATTAGATCGTCACCTTCTTAGGACCCTGAAAAACGACGCAGCTGATTGATACACAAAATGTACGTTAACCCGCTACTTTAAACGATGCGTATTTCGCCACTCTAAAAGTACACAGGTACTATATCGTAAAAATATATCTGTCAAGTCCTCACTTGACATAATCAGTGACATACTCAAGGGAGTGGGTTTCGGCTGATCAGCCAGTCTGACTTAGTCAGCGTGATGCGTTGATATTGACTGATGAGAAAATATGTGCTAGCTTAATCCGATATTTTACAGCAGTAAACTATTGAGTCCGACATAACAAAAGCATCAGCTACCATTTTGGTATTGGTATGTTCGCCGAGCTTGGCATTTAGGTTGCAAACGTTTCATCACCAAACGAGGTGACATCATCAGTGCGTAAGTGTTTCAGCGTATAGTTTTTCAGCGAGTCTGCAAAAACGATAGCCCCACTTGCAACTAATCATTCTCTCAGTCAGCGTTACGTTCGTTGGATGAGAACTTATTTCTTTGAAGACGGGGTGAGCCGAGGATTGTAATGAATACATAATTACCGTAATTCGAAGGAAGATTACTACAAAGTATTGGCTGCTTTCGAACGCCAATTTCTATGGAGTAAACGTTACACCGTGGCTTTGATAACCGAACCTTGTACTAGAAAAAGTAACCAAACGCTCTCGTTACTAACAATGATATGCTCATTGGCAAACTACGATAAGCATAGTGCTAATCATGCTGTATGTGTAGCTATCTATCATTGGCGAATCTTTACTACTGTTATGACCGCAAAGACGCTTGGCCAGCAAATTCGTTTATTGCACGAACTCCCGTACAGGTCATGTTAAACATGGGACCACAAACGTGTACACTCATTTGCACGGCTGATATGCGTTCACATACATTGGGTAGCAGTACGTTGTCATTCGCCCTGGTGGCACTTCTCCCATAGCGCGTGCACACTATTCCGATATTCACTTCTGGTCCGTCGTCTTCCTGGCGTTGGGGCTTGCCCTTTGTTGGCGAATGTCGCTTGTGAGTAGTGTACTACCCAC
>LOND01000091.1:174939-206908 GCA_014220965.1 Paragonimus kellicotti
GCTTTCTTGCTAATGCGGAGAAAGTGCGTTTGATCATTCTGAGAGTGGCAAGTCCCTATTTTGCCGCCATCTCGTGGTGACACGCAAATGATAAGCTAGATGACAACCAGATGCTCAAACCTTGTTTCAGATCAATTTTACTGATACCTGCTGTGCCCAATGCACCATGAATCGCGGAGGCATTGCCAGAATCTTTACCGAGTGACATGTGTGCACATTTAATATCATTTAATGGGAGACTCCGATCGTCCGACCAGCGTTTACTCGCGTCAAGACTGATCTGCAGTGCACTTGGGTCAGTGGTACTTCGGATGTTCCGGTCATCGGCGTTTAGAATGACGTTGTTGGAAATACTGTCCGGAAGGTCGTTGATGTAAATAGTAAATGACAGAGGAAATGGCACTGACCCTCGAGGAACCCCCGCAGAAATCAGGGATGGAGACGAAAGGACTTATCCAGTTTTAACTCTAAAAGTTGTTATCATGAAAAGAGGCAATCCAGCTAAGGACTTCTCCTTGGATACCGTAAGCTTGTCGTTTATGTCTGGAGGGGTCATGCTGGACACGCAAGATAGCTTCGGCGAAATCAGATAAGGTAGCCGCTGAGATGGTGCTATTGTCTTCAGCCACTGTCTGACAGTCCATGAAGATCAGCATATTTATTGTATATTTTACCAGTTAGGAAGGAAGCCATACCGGTTAGAATGAAAAGAGATGAGAATTGATTGGGAATGACGCACTTTAATAAGCGCTTCATTATCTTGCATGGAGTGCTAGTAAGGCTGAGTGGCTGATAGGTGGCCGGAGGGTACTTGTCACTTGCTTTGAAGAGGAGTGTGGCCGTTGTTACTTCCCCTGCACCGGGGAGGATGTCATTTCGCAATGCTTATTTAACCAGCTTATAAAGGGGTTCTGTCCAGACTGGCAGCTGCTTCCTTGAGAATCCTGGGATGGATCTTGTCAGGACCCATTGCACTGTATGAATTAACCTTGAATAAAAGGTCTTCAACATCTAGCACAGAAAACTCAGCGGTAACCAGTGGTTGCTGGAAATTCTGCAGCGGTAGGACGGGGTGCCAATCCGGCGGTGCGACGTTGTAGACTGCCGAATAGTGCTGCCCTGTATATCTCGGCCGCAACCACAGAACCAGATGAAGTCGCTTTGTCGGGCATTTACAAAGAAGTGGCTGAAAGTTTATTACTTCTTAGTCGTCGCATATGCTCAAATGGAAACATTTTGTTCCCATGAGCTCTGATGGGGACCTCCTCTTGCACGGGTTTGTTGTATTGACAGGTTTCTGCCTGCACCTCCTTTGAACAACGTGGAACACACTTCCGTCATCTGAGTTTTCAGTGGGCTTGTTTTGCCAAAAATGGGAACGGTCATCGTGGAGAAGACGTAGTGTGCGCGGACAGGGTGATCGATAAAGGAAAGTAAACAGATTGCACGGTACAAATAAGTTGTCCGCTTTTTGAATTGTGTTTCAAAACACGTGTTAGTTCCGGTCCATGAAGACTTGATCAAGAAGCGGTGAATGTAGGTAGCTACTCAGGTCGTTAAAATCAGCTTGACTAGAAGTTTCAAACTGTGGACGTTTTTTACCGGTTGTAATCAGTAGCAGATAGGATCAAAGGTGTGCAGAGAGTAGGCTGTAAGTTATCCATAGCTCATTTTTGTCCGCAAGGTTCAAGGTTCAAATTATCGTGGTGGTAGTAACTGGGTCAATGTGACAGGCTACTGTACTGTACTGCAACAATCTTTAAACGATATGAAGGTGAGTGTCGATGCGGGTGATCTGAATTTGAAAACAGGTTGCTCTTCCAATTCCATTCCCATCCCAATAAGCATTTCTTCTTGAGTTGTTGAAATGTGTAGTCTCCTTATGAACGTTCCAGGTCGCGAGTTAACTTCGTTCGCCACATGTTTTCCGGCTAACTGTTCATAAACTAGACCGGCTAACGCCCAACTCCTTAGCCGGCAAATGTCCGGAGTCAATTATCCTCACGATGTGGCCAAATGGTGGTGTGCGGGATACAGTGTGACATACCTGATACATGGTTTCGTTAATCGTGTGCACGCATAAGCGCAGAACTTTATAATCTAGACGTTAACATCCTGGCCTGTGTTGTGTTTGCGTAGAACACAAAACCAGAGAAAATTAACATTTAGTCTTTCAAACAGATAGGAGTTCATACAGCTGGAATTTCGACACATTTCCCCTCAGTTAAACCAGCAATCAAACTCAAAGTTCGGTCCCTGCAGCTCGAAATCTTGAAGAAAATTGAGTACACTCCGAACGCCTTCTAAAAGCAATCGGTGCACTGCACACAATGGAGTGGCCCGTTTATGCACTCGCCGCAACTTACGTCGGCGGTGATTATTCAAAAGAGCCTCATTGCCGTCTCCTCCAAATTTCCAAAGAATGACAGAGCTGCTTGGGCAACACAAAAGCCAGCTACTGGTAAAGCTACAGTATCCGAGAAGCCCATTGCTTTAACGTCATGTGGGCGAATGAAGGGAGTTTGTAGGACACCCTTTGTTGTAAGCCAGACAAACGGATGGCGCAAGGGTTATTTATTCAGGAAACCAACACATGGGTTATGCGTTTCAACATGACAACAAACAAAACACTCATCTGCGTACGGTACTGGTCCCAGAACGTCACGGTTGCCACAGACGCCAATGCTCAGTTCCTGCATGTACCGAGAACCATTTCATGCCATGCTGCACTCCAATGCTTCTTCTTGTGTTTTTCTCGCGGCTACTTCAATGTCAAAATCCATGCTCCTGCCTCACTACTGAATAGTAGTGGTGTGAGTAGTATAGTGCGATCGCTGCTCCACACTACACTGCTGCTGCCGCCGCAAAGTTTGTTCCAATTGAAACAAAAGCCGTTCAGGTTCTCTTCGTTCTCTCGGCGATTTGCGTACCCACCTCGGTGCTGTTGATACACCTAGTGAGCTTTATCTTCTGATCAGCGTGTTAAACCACTTATAAAGCAGGCTTCGGTAAACTCGATGTTGATATCTCTTGTTCTTAATCAAATGCTGTTGGCCGCGACGTTCTGCTACTATATACGGTCCGTCCACTTCGTCAGAAACTTCCTAGATCCGGGTCCTGTTATACCCAGGCTACATCAGTCCCTATAATCAAACTTCGGTTCAACGTCGAACACCACATTTCGAACGCATATCCTCGCAGTTGACTGCTCCCCAGAAACTCCTTGTGCGTTCGCCAAGTTTTGGTCGGCCACTCTCCGTACTAATTCACGCGTATTCATCTGTTACTCTCCTCGCAAACCAATCTCCTGATCAACTGGCAGGCTTGATATGCGTCCGCACATTACCAAGAACGGTGACTTCTTCGTTGTCCCTTGAGGCGAACAGCGGTGGGCCAACAGAATGAATGGTAGTGCTTCCTCCCAGTTCCCTCCTTTCGCCGCCAACCACTCCTTGATTGTGCGATTGTTTCTTTCCGTCAGTCCATTTGATTGAGGATGGTATGGCGTCGTGCCGAATTTTTTGATTCTCAATTGCTCCAACCGTTTCTAAACCCCTCACTTTCGAAGCAGGGACCTTGATCAGTCAATATGCTTCGCGGTATTCCATGGTCTGCAACGATGTGTTCCATCACCGCCCTGCATACAGTGCTTGCACGCTGATCGGGTATAGCGGCTGCTTCGATCCATCTTGTGAAATGTTCCGTCATGACTATGATGTACTGATTCCGGAAGTGGTTAGTGGAAAGGGGCCCATCACATCCACCGACCATAGTTCCCCAATTTCACTGACCGGAATTGGTTGTGTGGGATACTGACCGGGGCAGTTACTGCTCTTCAGTAGCTGACATTGCTGGCACGCCCGCACATAAGTGTTGACATCATCCTTCATTCCAGGCCAGCACGACCTTTGCTTTGGCAACTGTCGAGCGGCATCAGCCAGCTGTTCCAATGTCATCGGATGCGCGATGAGAGCAACCCTGAGCTGATCCCGGACTGTTGGTGGCATTCCATCCAAGAACTGGTCTGTCAGCATGCGTTGCTCTGAATCCTGGTCCAAATGTGGCAGGGCTCTTGACAACGTTGCCCGCAGTGACACGGGCATACACAAGAGCGTCGCCTCCTGGTCCAAGCCGGGCGCCCCTGAACCGCCGCATTGCCTCCTGGCAGTCGGCAGGGCTGCCGAACCCGGCGATCAGCGCCTCCTTCGCGGCGGCCCACTCCAGCTTCGCGGGGCCCCTTCGTGCCGCCTCCAGCACCGCCTTCGCCCTGCTCCTTGAACAGCATCCGGTCAGCTGCAAGCTTCGCCTGGTCGGTCTAGACTTCGACTACCTCCGCCACGTTCTCGAAACCTTCTAAAAGCTACATACGTCCCCATACTCAAACGGCTGAGGTCACGGAACCTCAATCCTCCAATCTCCATTTCCGGTACCAACTGTTGTAGGCCAAAAACAGGGATGATGCAATGGTTGCTCTTTCAGGAGACCAACACAACGGTCTCTGTGTTTCAATATGACAACAAACAAATACAATCATCGGTTATTGCGTTGTTGTTAAAACTGTGACTGGAACCGACGTTCGTTTGATGTTGACGTGGAGCGAAAATGTCTCTGAGTAAACTGTCAAAGAGTTTCGACATGCGGTGTATCGATAACCCTGTTTTCGGGATCCACACGATTCCCCGATTGGTTTATTGTCCAGTGTTCGCAGTGAGTCATTTCACCCTAAACTCTGTAAGATGTTTATTTGTTCCGTTGCTATAATTATGTAAGGCTGAAAGTGGAAGATATAAGTAAAGTAATCGGACATGTCTTTCGATGATGGGCAGTAAAATGACCGTGTTTTTTCTGTTTCTACGACAAACCAAAACGATCGCCATCCCAGTTTCACTTCCTGGGGCACCACGTGCACAGACTGTTGGGAAAAGATACACAACCTGATACATCTCTTCATGAACAGTGATTCATCTATTTCAACGATGGAATGAGTTCCATCCGTCCACTGCAGTCAACATGAAAGTTCCATCATCGCACACCCCTTCAGCACGGGACTGGTAATTGGTGTTCGAACGTGGAGTATAAACAGGGTGAACAACATACTCCTGAGCAGTAATGCGGTCGTCCGGCGCTGAACTATCATTAACATCAGGCCACATTGATGATCGTGGTCTGACAAGCATGGAGCTCCTGGGATGCATTCCGGGATCTTAGCGGGGAATATGGTCAGGCGAAAGGTTGGAAACCATACTGATAACCACTAGTTTGAATCTGCAGCTGTCAAAACATGGACCGACAATCGCCAGAATCATAAGTATCCATGATAAGAAGATTGAATTGTTGTAGTTAAAATGGTACAAACGAGAAGCAGTGTTATTGTCGAAGAAATAACGGGTATCAAAGTGAGTCACAACCGTCAGATAAGTGAGAACCGAGCTGCGTACAAGTGACAAGTTACACCCAAACATAGTCAGAAAGCAATAAACTAGACAGTACGCAAGCTGTTAATGATAGAGTGGGATATATCACCCCCATTTACACTGTCCCATGTGGGCTATAGATGGAAACAACGACGTAGAAACGTAAGGTAAAATCACTTCAGAATATGACATGTCATGGTCGAAGAAATGCATTTCTTCGACCATTTTCTACCTGAAGTACCGACAGGAAAGCAGACTGAACATGTAATCCGGGTAGAAAACTGACTCACAAACGTGGTGGCATAGCTTTCATTGAAAGCTACCTTATTATTCAATGTAAAATGCAATGTAATTGCAATGTCGTCGGTAATTGGAACTCCATTCATTCCTACCAAACCACACAAAAGTGAGTGTTTCTACGAAGGCAGGAAGTATGTATTCCATGATGAAACTTTCTATGGAAGCATTTTCAGAATGCGAAATCGACTACGAAGACCAACACGATGACTTTATGGAAAAGAAGCAGAACAGTTTTCTGGATAAAAGCGTGAATATGAGAAATTTTTATGTAAAGCAGATTTTTCGTATTGCAACATAACTATTATACTCGAAAAAATATATATAGATTTGTCTCGAAATATGCATTTCAACACTTTACGAAACCTTTGAAAAATATATTTTCGCGCCCAAATGGCCGCTTTTAACTTGTTTTGACTAGGAAAAACCATACCGACAAACTGCACAATTGCCTTGATAACCACTCCATGCCACGCTGTACTCCGATACCGTTCTTGTGTTTTCATCGCGGGTACTTCACTGTTAAAATCCATGTTCCTGCCTTATTACTTGACGATAAAGATGTGGGCAGTATAGTTCGATCGTTTGTCCTCACTTCACCATACACTCTCATGTGCATCAATATCATACTGTCTTGATGGATGTGTTGCGGCTCTTGCACGCTTAGTGCAATACGAGACTCGGCTGAGACACCAAGGCCAGTCTGCAAAAGCAAATGAATTCAGTTGGGGAACTCCTAAGTTCCTATAAAGTCAACCTAAAAAGGGATGAGAACTTATTTTTCCACGTCCGCCAGCCGGTCGATCAGGTTACTGAAAATAGGAGATTCTGAGAAAGACGACTTACGCTGAGCGTTCTGCTGAACGTCGGGCTATCCACAGCGAAGAAAGGGCGCCGAGTAAACAGACCCGGTATGTGGACTGTACACATCGCACTACCGAATTGTCTTAGACCGTTTCAAGTCGAATTTGAGACTGCACAGTCCGAGATCTTGTATTGAATAAACCTCGCACGAAAGCTTAGAGACACCGGACACAAATTTCGCAGGAGACACAGAAGTACACCGCGAACGTGACCGGTATGTGACGGAGTCGGATACACCAGACGAAAGTCAAACGCCCTGGCAGAAACCAGAGTCAGAAAGCTGACCACAGTTACAGGAGAAAAAGACGACGGTGCGGAGTTTTATGTGAGCCAACCAGTGAAGAGGGAGGTGGTTTCGTCGATTTGCTTCAGACCCTCACATCCGATGAAACGGACCTATCACCAGCAGAATACCTCCTAAGGCATAGATGCGACTGAAATGCGCAGGAGTCTTATCGCCAGTCCACCAGAGCTGGAAGACATGTTGGCGAATGTACGCAGAATACTCACTTAAATTGACGAGTTGTGAACAGCAATTCGCTCAGCAGGCATTTACTCACTCGCTGAAATACGGCGCAGAAAAGAAAATGTATTCAGAAGGTCGAGTGCGTGGGTTTCAGCGGTATTGCAATGGATGTGGCAATGCCACTGGATGCGGTTGCATTTCGTTGATCCAAAATTATATACGATAGTGGTCTGTAACTGCCATTTGGTGGGTATTCAAACTGCCGCCAGCCTTTCACTCGTTACACCCCATTGATTGTCTTTGGGTGTATCGAGGTCTGGGTGCGAAACCCGAGGAAGACGAAGCTTTGCTGAAACCGCTCTAGACGACTTGCCAATCGAATTGTCATCTGCTGGTTCTGGGAGATTTTTGTGCTCATAAATTCAGCTGGTTGTCGAGAGCTTTTATTTGTAAAAGCATTGATTACAATTTTCCCAGCCTTGTCAACTACTTCACACTAACACATGTTGGTGTGGCCACAAAATTCCGACTTAGTCAGAAAGCCTCAGCGCGAGGTTTAACCATATCTCTTCACAGCGGCGGCATTGCGGACGTATCGCCTGCAGCATCGTTCGGAAAGGACGATCACGTAACGACTTATTTCCCGTTCAAATGTTATCCCTCAACTAAACTGGCAAACAAAGTACAACGTTTTACGAAATTGACCATTTGAAGCTGATAATGGAAACCGGTAGAATGACCTAAACCCCACCGTTTTAAACAGGGGACATCACCAGTGTGTAGGCAAGACACACTGACAGCCCACGAGCTCCCGCAAAATGGAACTTCCTCCAAAACTACTCAGAAAAAGGGGTCAGAAGACATGGATTCACCCCAGGGTCAAAAGAGCGTTGCAACGTAAGTATTTTGCTTGGAAGTTGAACATTCGGTAAAAAGGATGTAAAAGCTTCATAATATATTGAGGACCTTGAAACGAAGTATCTAAGGTAATTAGGAGTGCTCGCCCAGCACGTAAAATTGAACGGAACTCCAGCAGGTCTTACAGTTATGACCAGTCCAGGTATCACCTCTAGAAAGAAGATTGGAGCCACACTTCCCTCTAATGGAGAGACCATATCAACTGACAAAGGTACAACAAACGTGTCTGCGGTGCAGGTTCAAATGTTTTTGGCTGGGATATTAGTGCATCTGGGCTTCTTTATTCTGCCATGTGCACGGCCGTGGTAGGTGGAGATATCAGTATCCACGAAGGTGGGTGTACGATATTCCTGTTGAACTGAACAGAATCCGCAGGGCCGGACAAATCCATCAGATCATCCTAAAAACCCCGGACATATTGTTGGTATCGCATTCCGCTTATATATTCAATTCCACGGAAAATGCAGGTGTTGTCAGGAGGGACTGGAATGGACCACCATAATCCCCATCATTAAAGACGGTAATTGATCAGTTGCCGAAACGTACCGCCAGTAATCCTGGCTCGTGTCCCAAACAAAGTTACGAACGCATATCACAAGAGGGGATCTGCAGACCTCTCTGTGAGCAAACGTTTTCTGAGTTAATCAGCGTGGCCATCCAAAGGGGTATGTCCCGTCTCATCAACCAGGTGGCGTTTTCAGACATCGTCATCGAGAAGCTGGATGGGGCATAAGTGATCTAGATACGTTATCTAGATTTCCAGAGGGCATTCAATTGTGCCACCCTCGGGCTATTGGATTGGAAGCCACGAAGGCTGGAATATCCTCCCACAATCTGAAGGTGGATCCAAACGTTTCTAGCTAAAAGGCCGTGTAGGGTGAAGGTGGACGGAATACTGTGGGACAAAAGTTCTCCACTGAGTAGCGTACCGCAAGGTTCAGTTATCGTCCATTTGCTTTTCCCGGTATAAACAAATGACTTGATCGACAACCTAGTCAGCTCACGTCGCCTACATAAGCGCATGACATAAAGCTTGTTGGGATTGCTTCAGATTCGGATGGTCTTCAGGAGGATATTCCGTATACCTGAAGATGGTCACTAGATTGAGACTTATTGGTGAACATCCTAAAGAGCCATATTTCGTCTGACGTTCTCCAGTCGACGCACTAAATATCCGGGAGAAGCAAAGGTAGCCAACCGAAGTTGCAACGAAACTTTGGGCGATAGACTTGGATATTCAACGCGCTAGCACGTTTACTCTGTTCACCCAGTGCACCGGGGCCGCGATAAAAGCGTAGCGGGCGTTGTATCGACTGGGACTCGAGACCGCTGATCCAAATCCAGCGGTGTTCATCCCTCATTACTTGGCCGTGGCCTGTCCTAATTCGGAAAATTGTGCTTAGACTTGGTCAACGTATTTAAAAAAAAAACATTGCCGTCTTCGACGAAGTACAAAAGCTTGTCACACGCAGGTTACCAGATATGGAAAATGGAAGCCATAATGACTGACTAAGACAGCCGAACTCCACCTCACTCAGACAACGGAGAACAGGAAGGGACCTTACCGAAATGTACAAAATTACCCACGAAAGTTTTCCGGTCCGTTTGTTTGTGATGCGACAGGATCGATGTTCACAAGGTCATAGATTCATGATCGAGGAAAAGAGGTCAAAACCGGCTGTTCGGTTTTACTTCTCACCAGCCGGGCATTCAACCGGTGAAGTAAATCGCCCACAAGGATTGTAGAGACTTTGAGCATAGATGCATTTAAGAGAGACCTAGGCATGTATCGCGACAACCTTTCCCTTACTCTACACTGATGTGAAGTACAATTTCATTGTTGCTCCTCAGGGAAACTAGGACTTTATACTTTCTTCCTCTTCATCCCAACCTCTGGATCACTGTCTCAACTCATTTGGTAGACAGGAAATCGCAATCTGGTCGATCCCTGAATCACACCAGTCAAGCATTAGGACGTCAATTGCCATAGGTCTTTATCAACTCCTGCAGTTTAAATTAAGATTCTACGTCTCTTGCTGAAAAATACTGAATGACAATTCATAATAGACAGAAGGAGATGGGCTGGAATGCAGCAGAATAGAGATCACTTCTCGGAAGAGACTGTAGGCATGGTATAGCGAACGGTACCTTACCAGGTTGCATCTGCGGATTAGGCATGTGCATGCTCTGTGCAGTTGGTAGGCCCAGTTGTTCAGTGGCATAGTCCATTACGAGCCACTAAACGGCTTAGTCTCGCAAGCATACGTCTATCAAATTGGCGGTTGAAATCGTCAACAATGTCGTGCGTAACGACTTCAGCAGAAGAGGCATTCCAGAGCACACACGCACAGCAAACGTAAAGCAAACAGACGTTCAGTCGGTAGCCATTACAAATAAGGTAAACTGATCGGCTCTGGGGTTCGGTGAAAGCCAGCCAGTTAAGGTGATTCAGCGAGTGCACACTCTTAAGCACCTATATTAGGGAGGAAAGAGGTTAGAAGGTGTTGAGCGTTGGGGATGGACGGGAAGAGAAATGCCACGTACTTCCTTTGTGGATGAACTTTTAGGCAACTTGGAGATAAAAACGTCTGACCAGGGTGTGATTAAGTCGCCCAAATGCCAGTTTAGGAAAGTGAATGAATGAATGAAATGAAAAATTTGAGGAGGAAAAGTCTGCGGATAAGTCCCAGGGGTCCTATAAAACATACCTAAAGAAGATCACGCCAGCAAAACAGGACGGAAACAACTAGGTTACAGGGACATTCTCAGTGAGACAGTCGTCCCCTAGCGCTTTTCTGTTGACAGTTTGAGGGGCAGAGAGTCTCCAGTTCAGTACCTGGAACATCAATGTAGTTGCGCAACCTTCAATTTAAAGGGTAAGTGTAGGTCCGCTCCTTAGAGACCATGCATACGAAGACTCACCGTCCATCTGCAGAAGAGCGCCGTTATCGTCTGAGGCCATAGTGCACCACAATTTATTATCAAATGGATAATTAAGACAGCAGGATGGCGGGAGGTCACTAGCGTCCAGTATAAGTAGTGAAAACTGGAGGATAGCGCCTTGTGGATTTTCCGTCGTAATCAATGTAGTGGACAAGTGGGTATGCGCTAGACCCTCGTCCACTAACAATTTAAAACGCCTTTCCTGAAGAGCATCGAAACGTAGTCCCAACAGGCATCGAACTAGAGAACGCAGTGAGGTTTAGAAACAAACCGTATATTTCCAGCAATGTTTGGAAATATGATAAGTAGTTAGCTCTAGCCTAGTCTGGGACCAACGGCAGCAACCAAGAGAAGAAAAAAGAAGCGCGAGGTGGGCTACCGCCCACTCGGCGGCACTCAAAAGCGCGCCAAGCGAAAAGTGCGTGGAACCTTCGAGTGCGTTAAACAACGCTCGAAAAGGTTCGGGCTAAACGACCTTGAAGAATGGAATAGAAGATGAGTCGTTAGGAAAAGGACAAACGTTCACTGCGTGCAATTAGTTGCACGACTGAAGAAAGTGGCACTGAGTTCATATCAGGCCTCCTATAGCAGGCGTACACAGAATCATGCGTACAGAACAAACAAGCGGGAAAACATGGTTGCAGCCGGGATCCTTAGAGAAGCCACACGACCGCTGGTCACTACACCGGGCGGTTATCGCAGTGCATACGGCAAAAACGAACATGTATGCGATGGTCGGGTCATCTTCATCAAAAATGCCGAGATGAAAGTAAAACCAGGGAGAGGAGGATTAAAATTAAAGATGGAATGGAGGATCGTCGTCGTGAGCTGTAATGAAATTAAATTACACGTCACCAACCTCGAGGCCCTGATCAACGAAATGATTGTCACCATCAAGATGAGGTCGCTCACATAAAACGGTCCTCGTAGAAAATCATGCTGCCGCATGGAGTGCCTTGTGAGACCCTGGGTGATCTCGGTAGACATCATCTACTGAGCCACTGAAAACTTTCGGCGCTATTAAAGAAGGAGCAGTCAACTCGTAGCTTGCAGGTTCGCTCCAACTTCCGCTATTATAAGTAGGAGAGAAGACCCCAAACTTCCAGTCGGAAGGATGCTTGTTTGCTTCTGTAGAACCAACGAATAGTTCGAGAAGAAAAGATGCTGGAGGTTTCTGCACAAGCTTTGAAGAAAGATATTTGAATGTTGTTCAATCTCGGAAACTCTTCGACGTAGTTTGAACTTTCTAGGTGATTGATTCAACATGGAAACCAAAATCACTGGTGAGGGAATAACGTTGGCAGCCAGGATATTCAGAGAGGAAAGGACGGACTAACTTGTGAAAACCGAGGCCTGTGGTAAGCAGACGTCCTCCCTCAGTTTAGGGTTATTAGTTGTCACGCGCCAGTCGAAAATTAGGCGAGAGCCCGGCTCGAGATTGGGAAAGAGAAAAGTTAAAATAATGGAGAGCTTTTTAGTTGGACGCAAACGAAGAAATGAGGCGTGGCTGTTGCGGCCACCTATCAGAGTGGACAAGTGAATTGCACAGGTTTTGCTTTGTTTCATACAGCGTCATGTTAAACAAGATTGAAGACGCGTAGTATGTTCACCCAAATCGGTGCTGTGCATTGCACCGTTTGGTGCAATTACGGAAAAAACAGTGATATGGGTTATGCCCAAAGCCACATCAGCAAAATGGAACGAAGGTTGTTACAGCACTCTGGAAACGTTCGAAGAAATGTAATCAGCAGTAGTCGATGAAACTGCGGGAAATTGGGAACAGTTTGGCGAAGACCAGAAAAAATGAAATGTGACGACGTAGTCACCTCGAAGAAAGATACCCCTCGGTGAAACTGATGAGGATTTTAATGGGAAAAGACACGAAACCAACCGTAAGCATTGCGTAGTCACTGGGATCACGAGCGCCTACATATTTGACAAAGCTTTCTATGAAGAGCTTGTTGTCAAGAATAAGGTTAAGTAAAGACTGTGAACCATCAACAGTCAAGCGAGTCACAGTTCACATGCTGAATAAAACCAAGCTTTTAAAAATGACGGGCATTTGAGGGAGAAACAAAATGGGAGTCGTCGATCAAAGAACTGTTCAAATCCACTTTTGGAAGGTCGAAGTCTTTCAACATCAAGCTGTTTGTGTATTGCAGCGTAGCGAACCGTTATAAAGCAGAAAAAGTAAGAAGTGATCTGAAGTGGGAAACAACGCACAGTGATTAATTATCTACTTAGCAACCGGGTAGTTACACTGTTTTGGACAATACAGAAGATGGAGTCAGCCAAATATTACAAGACGGAGCCCACCACAACGGAGTAGGGAAGCGGCTGAGTAACGCAAAAATAAAGCATTTCCCATTTTCGCCAACCATCAGTCACATGAAGTTCCCCACCATTTAAGTGTACTTCAGCGTCCAGTATGCTAGAGGTCAACCAAGTCTCAGTAACCGCCACAAAAATAGTTGAGCGAGTTTCACTGAAACCTCGAACACAGGTAATTTAATTCTGAAGCTTTGTGCACTGGTGTACAGTAATGCCTGTGAAACGAACCACGAACAACTGAGCAGAACCGTTATGGATGCTTTTTCAGTGGTTGTTGGTGTTCAGTTATAGCCCGCAGCCAAGGCACGGCATTCAAAC
This sequence comes from Paragonimus kellicotti, assembly GCA_014220965.1. Classification (NCBI taxonomy): domain Eukaryota; kingdom Metazoa; phylum Platyhelminthes; class Trematoda; order Plagiorchiida; family Troglotrematidae; genus Paragonimus; species Paragonimus kellicotti. The sequence continues at coordinate 188,491 of LOND01000091.1, forward strand.
GTAATACCTCTGAGAATATGAAAGTTTTGCACGTTTCCAGCACCAGAATATGTTCCGACCAGCTGTGCCGCAGCCTGTGTAAGCATTGTCAAATCGTCAGCACCTCTTAAGTTGACTGCACGGGGGACACACGTGTTTAAATTTCGTACCACGCTATCTTCATGGAAGTCCTTTGATGAAGTGGTGGGAGGAGGAATCTTAACTTTAACACATCGTCGAAACGACTGGCAAAAATATCCGACGAGGGATTAAAATCAGTTTGGCTCAGTCAATTTTGGTATAATGAACTTGCGGCGAGTGCCAGAGTTGTGAAGGCTTTTGCAGGCGCGAGCTTCAGACGTCCCACCGTGCTGCGACAATGGAAGACAAAGCTTCACTTCAATCTTGCCAGTGAGAACCGACAAAGAGTTACTAATATATCACTGAACTGGTGACGGAAGTAGTAGATAGAGGCCTCTTGGGATTCCGTGTCTTTACGCATATAGGTGTGAAGAAGTGAAGGCACACGACACAGAAAGTGGGTACAATATCCGAGTTATGTTAACGTCAATTCATCAGGGGAAGTATGAATACAGAAGTAGAACAAGCGAAAATAATAGTGTCGTGAAAAGCTCTGCATACGTTGTAAAGCCGCAGTGGGAAGAAGTTATGACGGCAACCTAAGTCTTCGTCGGACTCTATATAGCCCCTCCAGACATAAACGACAAGCTTATGGTATCCAAGGAGAAGTCCTTAGCTGGATTGCCTCTTTTCATGATAACAACTTTTAGAGTTAAAACTGGATAAGTCCTTTCGTCTCCATCCCTGATTTCTGCGGGGGTTCCTCGAAGGGTCAGTGCTAGGTCCTCTGTTATTTACTATTTACATCAACGACCTTCCGGACAATATTTCCAACAACGTCATTCTAAACGCCGATGACCGGAACATCCGAAATGCCACTGATCCCAGTGCATTACAGATTGATCTTGACGCGATTAAGCGCTGGTCGGACGATTGGAGTCTCCCACTAAATGACAATAAATGCGCACACATGTCACTCGGTGGAGACTCTGGCAATGCCTCCGTGATTCATAGTGCATTCGGCACAGTAGATATCATGAAAATCGATCTGAAGAAAGATCTGGGCATCTGGTTGTCGTCTAACTTATCTTTCGCGTATCACCATGAGATGGCGGCAAAAAAGGGATTTGCCGCTCTTAGGATGATCAAACGCACTTTCTCCGCATTAGCAAGAAAGCGTTTAAAACAATTAACGTCGTCTGTGTAAGGCCGCTTCTTGAGTATTCTAATCAGGTCGTATATATCGGACAGTAGAGAGGCATGACAGCTGTTGAGCGTGTTCCAGCGCGCGGCTACCAAACTAGTCACGGGCTTGAGAAATGTCGCATACGAGTCTCGACTTGAAATTCTTGATCTATGTCCACTTGAAAGATATCCGCACCAAATTTAGTACGAATGAAGTCAAACAGTTTGGGCGTCGTGTTTAACATGTTATTGATAAATGGATTGAGAATAACACAACGTTATGAGCAAGTTGTAATACTCTACGTTTCAACCACCTCGGGTGGCCTTCCTCAGGAGTGTTGTAATCGAAACGTAGAGTATTACAACTTGCTCATAACGTTGTGTTATTCTCAATGCCATTCATCAATATGTACACGTGAACTTCAACGACTATGCAGTGATTTGATTCTAACACTTCTCCTTTGGAGTAAGTCTCGTTGACCAGTTCCTTATCGTGACGGGCGATGGCGGCCGGCGAGGACATAACAGGAAGCTTTTCAAGCTTCGTCCTCGGACCTTCCTTAGGCAGCAGTTCTTTTCTTACAGGGTTATTAACCTTTGGAACAGTCTTCCGTCTGAGGTCGTTAGCAGCACTTCCAGAGATCGCTTCAAAGCATTGCTTGATTCTCATTTACGAAAAAATCCATTATTCAAGTAACCTTACTCTGTTCTTGGTATTTACTGTAATCCCCAAGAGCGGTGCTACACCCTGTTTTCAATATTGCCTTTCAGATCAACGGACGCCCACTTGTCGTTGAATGAAATCCGACTGGATTTGTATACCTTGAGTCTGTGCTTCGGACTCGTGTATCTGTCGCTGAACTCTATTTTTTTGCTGTCGGATGTCGATCAGCACCCACATTAGTTCGTGACGTTACTTCTGCCTTGGTATGAACTTGAATCATCAGGGATTGGTTCATTAATTAACACATTCAATGGAGAGGTCACCTGCGTGGATCAGTTTTCAAATGATGGTATTAGACGGAACCGCTGAGGCTTTGGAACTGTGCGTGTATTTCTGCGACGGAAGGCCCTTTTCCTCATAAGCTCGCTACGTTACGTTCAGCGGTAGTCTGCCGATCACTATAGAATAGCCTAGGCTATAGTTAAGGTCGCCAATCTTTTCGGAGCCTGCTTTAAATACCTACTGCTTTCTCTGTAGTAATTATCACGAGTAGGTTTCCAGCATATTCGCGTGACACGTGTGTATATTTGTTGTCAGCTGGAAGGAGACTACAGTCGTGGACCAATCGCGAATGTTTCAATAACTTCGGTCGAGTTTGCGGGAGGATCCGACTCGAACTTCAAAAGTCCTGCTTCCTAGGAAAAATGCGGTTCATCGTAGAAACTATCCCGAATTGACATGAGCTTTCAGTTTCTGTACATGAGTTTAGTGCAGGCCACAGCCAAAGCTTCCAGTGAAATTAAACAAGATGACATTTGGAACATAACTGATGTCCTTGAAAGTTGCCTGGCTATACACGAAGACTAGCGCATTGACTACGCAGAATGGTCAGGTAAGAAGGTGTTGATTAGAAACAAAGTAGGTTAGTTAAAGAAAACTGCGTAGGGAGGGCGCGGCTTAGTAGACGTTCCGTTATGTGATATGTGACATTTGCGGTGCTAGTTGATCGACAACTAGCAGAAGAACGTCAATAGTTTGGTCTAACACGGAACAACTTTCTACATACGGGGGAAAAGTAAGCAATCGACAAGTTCCCTTCAGCTATTAGATACATCACTAAGGATCCAGGAATAAACCGTACAGAAAAATTCTACATTGTCCAGTTTTCCTCACTGTTTTCCTCTTTAGTGAATAAGCAAGAACGTTCACCAAGTAGTCGACGTTTGTTTCTCAGGGGCGGCAAACGAGGGGGAGGGTTGCACACTCTGCGAGAACAAAACATCTCTTCAGTTTTTCTACTGGTGCATGAAACGACTCACAATTTAAATCGCTCGAGTCAATTCGAGTGTGTGATGCACTTGAGAGGCATTCTGGTCTTCGTTATGAGAATCTCCCGTTAAAGTGTTTGCTAAAGTCGTTTGTGGTCTGTAACAGCCAAGATGAGAAGCTGGTAATTAATGGTCATTAAGTCCCAGTGGTAATTCAATGACCCTTCCACTTATCACTTGAGTTTTTTGCCACGGCTGCACCAATTAAAGGGGTTGTCCGTCTTGAGATGTACTTCGTAGGTTGTCTGACGTGTAACTAAACGTTTTCACAGATAATCATACGTGTGAACTCCCTAAATGAAGGTACGGAATCCGGATGAGATATGGATATTTCACTGAGTTTTGGCGTTCCGTAATCACCCGTGATGGAAATATGACACAAGCGCCGTGAAAACGAGAAGCCTTCTGAGGCGGCTGGAAATTTTGGATACCTCCAGTTGGCGTGCTTGAGTGGCTCACAAAGTTACCATCCGTAAGTTACCAAGCTGGACCCAGTTTTCTCAAATGTGCGCTTATACGGTGGCAATCACACTGCATTTATTCAGTCATTCGTTAGTAAATGAAGTGACGTCCCGTAGAATGGAAACGCTCTAACGTGATGCCTATAAGAGACAGGGTGTAGACTGTGCTAATGCCACAGACTATAGGTCCCATTACGTTACACACTATTACCCGAAAAACCCAGGAAGTCTTGATAGACGCACGAATCCAACATCACTTGCAACTACAAAAATTTTCTCCTCAGGACAACTGGTTCCGCCCAGGCTACTTTTACATCACTGGCTTACGGACTGCCTACGATTCGTGGCCAAAGGCAACTGATTCAGGTTTATACGTAAACATGGTTTACCAAGACTTGGCAAACTGATCTGGTAAGACGAATCGTCAAGTCCTTAGTACTGATACTGAGTCCTGTGGAATCAGTAGGAGACTGCCAAGTTAGATGAGACATTAAATATTCGATGGATCATACGATTGCCGATCACCTGGTGGGCAATTCGGCATTCACCCAGCATACACTAATGTATCCTACAGCTCAATACTAGATCCCTCAACTTTCTTTATACGAATAAACGATGTCGCTCAGTATGCACTCAATATGCTCGATTCGAGAGGGGCAAGTAATTATTGCCTGGATATAAAACAGGAAATTTCTCATATAATTGTTATTTTTGACACTTTTAATCCCGTGTAGTTTGCCTACATTTTGTTTACGTCCACGTCTGTCAAAAAATATTCTTATATCACGAGTAATGGTGACCAAAATCGGTCGTCAAACAAGATCGACTGGTGTCAAAACCACTCGTTCTAGCTCTAAAATCGATATGATCGTCCCAAAGGCAAATGCTCTAGTGCTAAAACTCACGCTGGCTCTTCCAAAGTCGCATCCGTTAAGGCGGGTGAAGATAAACTGGTGGTTCCCACCAGCACCTCTCAAACTAAGAACTGTTCTGTCCCCCTAGACAATGTGTTGGTGGATCTATTTAGCAAGGTATCTAAGCTGGAAGCTGAGCTTGCACAATTAAAAGCAAGCTGTGCTGTATTTGATTCTCTAAAGGAGAATCTTGTCTCCTTATCTTACATCTTCAAAGTTCCGGAAAGTCCCAAGGTGGATAATTTACAGAGTGCAAGCATGTTCATCAACACGTTAGCAACAGAAATCACGAAACGGATGCGTTGCTCAAACAATGTCATCGTATTCAATGTGCCAGACAAGCTTCAGTTGGATGGCATTGAAAAGCTACTCTGAAGGCTTACCAATATAAGCTCAACATCATACACCTGCATACGTCTTCGTAAGAAAACTCAAAAGATCTGCTGCCCGCTTTTGTTCAAATTCCAGAGCGAAACGACTGCGAGACAGTTCATCCAATGCCAGGACCTTATCAAGTCCAAAACCTCCCTGAAACTAATAAGAATTACACAGGATAGAAAGCCACTTGGAGGAGGCTGCCAAAAGGGCTTGCTGGGCAACACTGTTTATGACAACAAAGTTTGTGAACCAGGACGCGATCAAACAAGGTACGATAGTGTCCAAGGATGATGAATCGGGTCCAGCTAATCGAGTAGCTTCGTCTTACTGCAGCACACCGGAGGGTGCCAACGATCCTCCTGAAAACACCAACGCCACAACAGAAAACAACATATTCGCTGACTTGATTAATCTAACAGTGGATCTTGACAGTTCCAATAACCTGCCTAACGTAAGGGCGGCCTCTGTCGAGGAGTCAACTAGCAAACAGGAGCATGTAAATAACCGTGCCCATAGTGAACCAAATGGAGCGTCCAGATTTAAACCTGTCTGCGCGGTAGCTGCATCAGACAAAGTAAGACTCCGTCCTTCTACCAGTCAAACGCACGCCGGTATCCCAACATTAAACACGTCCCAAAGGAACCCACAGACCGGCCATCAGTGGGACACCGGTGTTAACATCCCCCCTCAACTCACCATCCTGCGAGTCGCACGTGTTTGCCTCCTTGGCATCATAAAGGAAAAAATAAGCACGTAAACCCAAATCCGCACTCAGTGAATAAAAGGATGTATCTATTACCAACCCCTAATTCTAGGCCTCTGCCTACCAATAGCAATCTCTTACGCGACGCATCTTTTAATGAAAGGCTCAACCAGAACCCATTATTACCACCAGAGTTGCTTGCCCTACGCTCAACCCTATGAACGCTCACCTAAATGCAACCCACGATCTCTTTGCTGACAACGTGCATGTGGGTATGACCAATTCATTTCAACCTTACCCTTTTTAGCGGGTCACATACCGTTCAAACCTCCCTGCCCAGTCCACCTCCCATAACTCCACTACCCCACCAGACCTTACTGACACTTTTCCAACACTTTCTGTCATGGACTCAGACGCAGGCGACACCCAGTCAGTCATTGATGGGCTCATTATAACCCCATCAGACCAAGTAACGTTACCAGAGTCTTTGAGTCACAAAGACCCCTCTGTTTCAGACTTCTTTAAAGATCTAAATACGATGTCGAATAAGAATACTGCTCTAAGTTTATTGCTTTTGAATGCACGCTCACTAGTCAATAAGATGCATATTTTCAGACCTTTCATCTTCTTATATAATCCTCACATTATTCTAGTCACTGAAGCTTGGTGTACCCCTGAGACCTCAGATACACAACTGCATGTTATAGGTTATCACATGTTCCGCAAAAATCGCGGTGCAGGACGTGGCGGAGGATGCTTAATTTACCTAAGGGAGCAATATTCTGCAACCATACTTGATGAGCCGTGTCTCGATATGATTAACGACTCATTGTGGCTGTCAGTGTCAGCTGGATCCTGTGAGCTACTCTTAGGATGCGTCTACAGACCACCTAACGCCACTCATGACGACATGACTAACCTTATTAATGGACTGAATTATGTATCGACTTTGCCTTCACAGTACAAAATAATTGGTGGAGATTTCAACATGCCCAATATCTCTTGGACCTCTCCCACAACAGTTTCTCGCATGTGTCCAAATAAACGGATGGCGCCAACACGTTTTGGCACCTACCAGACTGAACCACACTTTAGATCTCATTTTTACAACAGGCATCTCCTCTGCTACTGTGTCCGTCCTAGAACAGTTTCCAGGAAGTGATCACAATGTGGTCAATTTCATGTTTGACCTGAAAGCTGTAAAAATGTCGAAAATCATATATTATCGCCAAATTAAATTCATCGACTGGAACATGTTCACCACTCTGTTGAGATCCTTGAGTGGAACACATTCTTTCTGACCTCTGACCCTAGTGCTGCAACTGAAGTATTTAATGAACACTTCAGGTTTTGCATGAACATTTTGGCCCCGTTAAGATCAAAACGCCGTAATGTGTGGGGTAGAGGCGGGATTCTCAATCCAAAGGAGCAAGATAAGCTCAAAAGTCTCAAATCACGGCACGAAAAACACGATTTCTCCCTTATTATGCAGATGCATAAATGTTTAACACGATAGAATATAGAACCAAAATGCTCCACCTAAATGAGGAAAAACATGCGCTTAACGGCAAAAAGAAGAGCTCGGAGTTGATGCAGTTGTTGAGACGCAGGAACTATGAGAGAGACCCCATTATCTCAGTAGTAACACTAGAGAACAAAACTTCCATAGATGATCCTGTTACAATCTGTGAGACCTTTAATTCCTATTTTGCTGCTTCCTTCAACATTGAAGGAAATATATTGCCTCCACCTCTCCCTGTTAACACAAGTATGTTCCTAAGTCATGTTCCTGTTGATGCAGTGAAAATACGCTCTCAGTTAGCCATTATCAAACCTTATATTCCTGATCCTGATGGTATTCACCCTGTTGCTCTCAAACACGGAGGGAAGACATTCCTCTACTTTTGCTTAATATTTATATACTTTCTTTAACATTAGGCTCCTTCCCTTCCCAATGGAAAAATTCTATAATAATCCCCCGCTATAAAAGTGGCTCGCGACAAGATATCAACAATTATCGTCCCATTAACCATACTTCAATTTGTTCTCGGGTGTTGGAAAGGATAATAAAATGTTGCATGGTTGAGTTCTTATTATCACAAAACCTTATAAACCACTCCCAGCATGGGTTCCTCAGCAAACGTTCGTGCATGACGTGCCAGCTGGAATTTCTTAACCATGTTACAAAATCTGCTGATTCAGGGAATGCAACTTATTATACTTTTGGATATGCAAAAGGCTTTTGATCGTGTGCCTCATAGGCGTCTTCTGATCAAAATGGCATCTTTTGGTATACGTGATCCATTGCTTAGCTGGTTTGCTTCATACCTTGTAGACCGCACACAAACAGTGAAAATCGGAGATAACAGCTCAACACCCAGACCAGTCACTAGTGGAGTGATTCAAGGAAGCGTCCTGGGACCGTTACTCTTTCTTATGTATATAGACGACATATGTCAAGTTATCAAGCATGGCAAACTATTCCTATTCGCTGATGACATCAAACTTGTCTACACTGTTCCTCCTGGCGATCTCAATTCTTGTTTAGGAAATATACGGAAGGACTTCATGTCATTAGAGTCTTGGTGTCAAACTTGGCTGATGAAATTTTCAGCCAATAAATCCACCATCGTTGCACATGGTTGCCATATACCAGAGGACTTGAAAAGGTGTCAATTCAGTTTGTGAACAAGTCAACCCATCACTCTGATGATAGAGTTTGTTGTTAAATTTAAACTGAACGTTGAGAGTACATCGTAGAAGCAGTTCTTTCAACATGGGTGTCGGAATGCTGAATCTAGTGTTCGATTGGTCGATTTGTTCACAAATGAAGTTGACAGTCTCAAGCAGGGGGACATTTGTGAATAGCGAGCAGACGTCTAGCGAACACATGTACTGACTAGTCGTATTAACGTTCTCTATGTCATTAACAAAATCGAACGTGTCTCGTAGGCTGTGTGGACACAGTTGCCGGCGAATAGGTTCAAGTTGTTCTGCTAGCCACTTGCTGTTGAATGGTATGGAGGGTTGCACATATCAAGAATAGTGTGGTCGCAATAGGGTCTCCATTAGGTCCACTTCTAGCGGATATTTTCATGGGGAAGCTTGAACGTCAACAACTTAGTCAGCCCATCAACAGTTTGTGCTTCTATCGACGATACGTAGACGATATCTTCGTTCTACTGAAGTCTGAGCATAATCTACCCGGTGTCATCCACTCATTCAACCAGGCGCACCCCGCCATCAAGTTTACTTCTGAAACAGAATCAGAAAACTCGTTTCATTTCCTAGATGTGAACTTGAATAGGCGCCTAGATGGTAGTTTACAACGCTCCGTTTATCGTAGAGCAAATTGGACTGGGCAATATACAAATTTTAATAGTTTCGTGCCTTTAAAGCAGAAACGAAACCTCGTCCGCTGCCTGACTAGTAGAGCAATGAAAATTTGCACTGCAGACACAATAGACCAGGAACTGGAGACAGTCGCCAACGTATTGCGAGAAAATGGCTACCCGGATCGTTTCATAACCCGGAACATGATTGTGTCTAAGCCACGGAGTCAAATTACCACGGTAGAAAAGAAGGCTGTTTTCATCCGCCTCCCTTTTAAGAGTGATATTGCAACAGAGACACTAAACCGTCGACTTTATCAGACTCTCAGGCGCACAGTTCCGGCGGCGACGCCGTGCAGTTGCCGTGGTCAAAGGTCACACCATCAGTTTGCATGCCCATCCAAACTCCATCCGATAACTTTGTGACGTAATGAAGGGTGGAACTTCAAACCACCCATCATTAACACTGGTGATTTGCTCTCTGAGTCACTAGCCTATCGAGGCCTGCATAAGTTGTAACGCTCTGTATGATCCAATGACATTCTACTAAACCTCTTTGTCTTGTGTACACACTGTTTTGATTTTGCTGAATCTATATAATTGTATTGATCTGATGATGAATTATCGAAAACAATTGTTCGTCACGTTTTCAATTCTTTCATCCTGCAGCTCGACTACACCTTTATAAACTATGCGTACGACCTCAGCTTGAGTACTGCACGTTCATATATTGTCACCTGCGCAAGTCTGATAGGCTAGCTCTGGAAAGTCTCCAACGTGCATTCACGAAAGGTTTACTAGGTTATCCGTCTTCTCTGAACTACAGAGAACGCTGCCAAACGCTTGCACTCGATCCACTTTGGCTACGGCGACTCAAGCTGAACCTTGCACTTCTGTATAATCTAGTTAGTGGCAACAAATTCTCTGTCTAATTCGCGATCCACCCACAACATAGACCAAAGTGCAACCTCAGAAACAATGAATTCACTTTGTCAGCTTTTAAATCCCGCAAAAAATGCATTCAAATGCGTTCAAAGTCCTACATTTGGAATAAACTTCCACATGCAGTTAGAGCCAGTAAGAATATACACCAATTCAAACGAAGCTTAGAAACCTTCCTGACATTACCGAACGTCATGTCCATTTTCAAACTCTGCCTGCATGAAGACGATATTTTTGAAAACGGACCTAATAACATCTGAGTGGAAACCCTGCGTCGCGTGATACAACGTCTCGTACACTTCGAGCAGATCAAAGCTATCAATTTCACCATCGGATGTATTTATCTAGATATCGAAGCTTATTACTTCATACTTAATGATAACCAACTGTGTGTGGTTATTGATCACTATGCAAAAGCTGTGCACGCTAAAACTGTTTGAAAAAAAGTACACTTAGCCTGTTCGCCTCATATGATTACATTCAAATCTCGCGTTACCACCCATACTTCCTATCCTCATGGATCACCTGGCAATCTTTCTATCTTTTTAAACATTCTTTCCATTCTATATCTCGGACGTGTATACCAAATCGACATCAGAATTCGGCTGTAATCATATACTAGGAAAGGCTGTTAATCGATCTCTTTTCGCGTTATACGATAACAGTTGTTTGCTAGTGCCATATATTTTATTAGCTAACACAAAATTATAAATTTTATAAAAGGTTTGGCCAGAAAATCACATATTCCATTATTCGTCATACTTCACATGACCATTTTACGTTTTCCGTTTATCACGTAATTTCGCTTTTCATTCCTGATTCCACAACTACATCTGACGCGAGAAAACATTCCACCACGTCCGGACACTCAAAATCCCGTATTGGTTGGACAATTCGCGAGGTCTGCGAAATTCCGTCGATTTTGAGGACATAACAATAATAATAATAATAATAATGTATATTTCTCAACGCATTCGTGAGAGACACGCTCGGATGTGCGCGATCATGACAGATAATTACAGGCGGTTACAAAGCAACAAATGGTTACATTATAAGACAAACATGAAATCTGCTGACAAAAGAAAGCATAATCAGAGAGAAATGGGTTGCGGTTCACAAAAGTTTGATGCACGCACCAGGAAAAGAAATAGTTCGCTTGTTCCACAGATTCAGTTCAAAAGATGAGATGTTACACTAATTTTTCTTATACAAGGTTATGTGGGGACGATGTTTCAAATATTTCAAGGTCATGCCGGGAAATACGTGCAAATGCATCTTCGAAGGATTCCGCCGTTATTTGACGTAATTAGCTACGGAAAAATGTTGAAGTAATTCGGCTTGGGCGAGGGAGTACGGGAATTTCCAAAATCCGGCGAAGAATTGAGCAAACTCCAGCGCAGGACTTCTTCGATTGTTCCAAAACGTCAAAAAGTTGAAAATCTCGCGAACTGCTCGGTCAATACGGGGTTTCTAACGTCCATTCATCGCGGAAAATTTCCTCGCATAGCAGATGTTTTCAAGAGTGAGAAAAAGAACACAATCTGACGAAGTCCAGTTCAGAGGACCGCCCATTTCTCCGCAAAAGTATAGGCTTCCCTATCTTCCCTCATCGCAACAAAATTTTCTGCATATTTTTCCGGAACCATCTACATCAAATAATGGCGAATTCTTCGACTGTTCATTTTCTCCATCCTCAGATAACCGATTTCTGGCATGACCTTGATTATTAGGTCAGTGTTTACCTTGTGAAGCAAAAACTGATGTAACTACTCAGCATTTCATCGAACATTGAAGAATTTGGAAACTATCTTTTCAGAAACGTGTGTCCCGAAAGCTTCTTTATAAGCTTGAATTTTCTCTCTTACTATGTCTGTTTCGTTATATTATTCGCAACACTGGTGTATTGTACAATTATTAATTATGTGTATGGTGTGCATTTATGCATGTAGCGATACAAATGTGTACATTGATCACGCTCATTTGAGCGTGTTTCTCACAGATGCGTTGAGAAATATACCGCTATTATAATTATAATTATAATTATCAGTACTGAGTGCCTGACACTCTAAATGATATCAAAATCTGGTCTGGGGTACCTACTCAACCGGGCAATAATCCACTTCAGTCAGACCTCGGCGGACTGTATGGGTGGTTGATGGAGAACAGATTGGCGTCCAACCTAGGCATACAGAAGGTTCTCCATGTTCACCGAGACACTACAAGAGAGTGTTCTTGGCCGTTCCTCCTCTTCTGTTTGTACCGCAACATCGCCATTCGGGAGCGGAGGCAAACGAAGACGTAGAGGAATCCTGCAGCCTACCTACTCCAGTCAGCAATGGAATGTTTCCAGTCAAAAGAAGGCTGTGTATCCCGCACCAAGTACATTTTTTAAGTCTACCAAGGCCCCGGTTGAAACTGATTTTAAAAGCCTGCTCACTTTATCCACACCAAGACAGCAGGTTACTCGATCGAGGTAAAAGACCGGTCATATACCCTGAGACTCAGACGGCTGAACATGTTCAGCCTCGGGCGCTTTCAATCACGTTTTGTACATTTCTCGCCGTACTTCTTGCATCGACATCTGCGATCATCGAGACCGAATTTTGAACAGGAAAAGAGACTTAAATCATCGCGGAGTACAAGATACTTTCGCTGCTTCCTAGCCTTTGATATGACTACTATTGGTTCGAGCTGTACATTTGACGAGTATCCGACACATACATCACTGCCGTGGTTTACTTAAGCGTCTTGCTGCCCATGACAACGGTGCATTGATCACATAACGGCGTAACAATCGACGCAAACCTGCATATGGGGACACGCAAGGCTGGTTTACGAGCTACTCAGACGGTGATACGGCGTATTGTTTTTGAGAGTGCAACTATACGCTGAAACACTTACGCACTGATGATGTCACCTCGTTTGGTGATGAAACGTTTGCAACCTAAATGCCAAGCTCGGCGAACATACCAATACCAAAATGTAATCAGTATATGGAGATATAAGTAGGACATACAATAGTTTGACCAATGGGTTATAGGTGTGGGAACAATCATTATTGGCATTGTGCGTACCGCTGAACGTGGACGAGTGGCCTTGTGATAGCCTTGCTGCGCAGGGTATGGAGGTTCAGTGGTTCGGTCCTCAAATCGTCGTTTCGCCATCGTATTCTCAATTTCAGTTGGAGCAATTCGAACACAGCTCTCATTGATTCTGGCTGGAATCAAAAACTTGTGATGCTGAAAGTTATCCGCAGGTGGTAAACCTCCATGTTGACAGTCCGTTGATGCGTGGGCTTGTAATATCGTCGAAATGGTAGTTGGCTGAATGTCATGAAGGGTGTCAAAAATCCTTTTTTACTATAGGAAATAATTTGGCTGTGGTGCTCGGGATTGTTATCAGGAAGGTTAAACAATCGTAGTGGCTTGACGAATAGACACGTCGATGGAATAGTTGAAATTTGTAGTTTGGTGAATTGACGGAATCGGCAATGAATTGACAATGAACACGCATTCTATAAATAATATGTATTTTTTGGTTGTGATGGTTCCAAAAATACAGACAAGAAATGATAGACACAGCTTAACCCCGAAACTAATTTCAACACAATAATAATAACGCGTGAACTGAGCAAACCAGGTACTTATCGCTCGAGCGCAATGGTATAGCTCACTGTCTGTAATGTAATGAAACAACAGTAATGAGAAATTGGTTTAGTGATAATCACAACATTAACTTTTGAGTTTAGTGATTGGTAGGGACAGTTGACAAATGCGATGTATAATCAATACAGCATTGAATTCGAAACGAAATATGTTCAGCGCTACCGTGGGCAAGTGGCTATGAATCCGTGTGAGGATCTCAAGCCATAACGCTGACGGTAGTCAGTATGACCTTCTTGACCTATCTGCTGCTCGCGTAGACGGACTCAAGGAGGTGTGACAAAATGATTACGAGGTCATTAAGCTAATATGGTAAAATGAATACACAGCAATTGTAACGTAATGTTTTCCAAAAGTAAAATGATTAAGCCGGAAGAAAAGCAAGCTCTTCTAGTACAACATGGTTTGACGCATTGATCTGTATGCTAGACAGCCAGCATACGCACAATCTACGGTCACAACGCCACGATCTATACTTAAACGCACAAACCCACCTACTTACTCTCGAAAGTTTCAACCGACGACGGACGCTGCGGTGGTCGGTATGTACTCACGGCAAACTTCGGCAGCATACTGCTTTAATTCAGCAATTGTAGTATTGTACGCGAACAGATGCCTACAGTCGTTTGCTTCACTTGAAGTGAGCCGGAGGTTTGTTGTGTGCTCATCGTACAGAAAGGCAGTTACATCGCGATTGTGTTCCGAAGTGAAGGAGATAACGCCCAACCTAGCACTTCTCCTAATGGTGTGCGAACGTATGTGGCAGCATGTATCAGGAGAACTGCGAAGTTTGAAGTACGTGAACTCAATTCATCCAAATATGTCGTAACATTCGGCTTTCGCTCTTACGTCGTTGTGTTTGATAGGCTTTTAGGCCATCTACCACATAACCTCAGGTGTACTCGTGCTCAACATATCATACTTCAAGCGTCCATTGTTTGATTTCTCGTTTGAACCAGGCACGTTCAGAACGCTGTAATCCTTCAAGTATTTATCTAAACAACTTCTAAATTAGTCGGAACTCAAAAATTCCGGATCGTCGTAAGGATCTTTTGAGCTCTGTTAGTAATCCGTTATTTAAAATGGGACGCAGCATAAAGTCCACGCTACCCGAACTAACGCGGCAAAATATGTATCAACTCATACATCAAATTTATACATAACGAATCCCCATTCATCATCATAGAACAGTTAACTATCAAGCAAACATCAGGAGCCATTACAACAAAAATCCGTTGCATTCTGTTAAAACACCAACCATTGAGATGTTCTATCTCAGTGCCAAATGAAGATCGAAGCAATTAACGGTCGGTTTAAACAAACATTTAATGGCTCGTAGTCATCTCTGTCACGGAAATAATATATTTTGAAATTCATGAACGATACCACCAGAATATTGCCAAATATTCGAGGATGTCTCATTTTGTTGCAAACTTTGCCAGCTACCGTTATTTTCCAGTCGTTTGTCGGTGCATGCCTATGGCATACATTAAGTTTGAAAGCAAGTCATAAAACTAAACGGTCATTCCCACGCAAATAAACGATTGTTGAACGTTTTCAAATGCCCACGTAAATATAAAATGTACAAAACTTTTAGTTTGTGAGTTGTAAGTAAACAAAGTTCAGAAGAGTCAAATGCATTGGAAAATTTTCTGAAGTACCTATTTGGAGAGGAAAACATTCAAACCACTTCTACGGAAAAAGCTCGTTGCAGCCGTTCCCCCAATTCTACAAGCTCCACGATTGCGTCCATTGCAGTTTTTGGGGCGAAATTCGTGACTCACCCTCCTGTGTCCTCTAGCGTTCACGGGCTTACCACAGGTACAGATGAGACGTAAATTGTGAAACGTCATATTGGCAGCGGACTTCAGCGTGCATAACAATGTATCACACTGTCATATGCGTATTGTCAGGTGTCCACTTTCTTAATGCACAGGACATCTGTGCTTTCTTTACAGCCCTGCAAGATATCAGATGGAACACGCTGATGGAGATTTTGTGATGAGTAAGACCTCCCTGTGAGAACCAAAACCACGCCTATCAATTGTTAACCCGTTTACAATCGGGGATTGTGAAAATGTTTTTCAGTGTTTGTAATTTTTGAATCACACTACTTTTGGCCGTGTCTACAGAAACATTTTCTGAACACGCCTATTATTCCGTGGTGTTCGACCGTGCCCATGCTGCCCTGTTCAACTATGAACTGTTTGCTAACACATTGGTAACTTCAATACCTTTCACAGTGGTACGGAATCTGGAAGTGTGTGGACCTCGGGTGAGTGTGCCAACAATTTTCAACTTTTATGAGAGCTACTTTCACATTCCAAGATCCATAATCTATCGGGCACCTACGTTTACCATTTCACTGATCTGCGCTTTTTCAGCTATAACACGTCGACGAAGCACGCCATGGATACCACTGAATCCAACGGTTGTAGATCAATGTTTTTGACAGCTGCATACTTGACTCAAACTGAAGTCTGAAGCCACCGAAGACATGATGCGAGCACATGAGTTTTCCCAGCATGCCCTTCTTCCGAAGGAAAGTGGCGGATGATATCTATCACGTTGTGTTCTGGGCAATATAATAGAAAATTATGAGCCGAATACCAGAGCCGAAGTAGACAGTTTCCTACCCTTTAGCAGGAGGCCGTCAAATACGACGGGACGTAATTGTTAAAGGCGGCTACCATTCGACGTCTCCCTGTCTTCGGGAATACTTGAGTTAGATAAAATTGGCATTTCACGAGGAAAAGCTTCTAGCTGTACTAGCCGCATAACATCTGCTTCAGTTGATTGCAGCTCGAAATGTGTCAAACGGTCGACCTCCAGTGTGTCCTTCTGATAAGTGTTGTTCACCCAGATCTAATGAGATTTAACCGATTCGCCGGGACGATGACTTTCAACGGTTCGTGCCATTCAACTTACTTAAAGCATACTGGCAGTAATCTGTTAGAGTTGCTGACAAGATTCACTCGCGATGCCGTCCTTTTGGGTCGACAACTTCCACAGGTTTGGTGGGTCTAAATACGCTGGTCCACAAATCCGGCGGTTGCCTGAGGAACCCTGAATCACGCAACCACCATAGCACATACCGCACGCTTCTCACTCCGCGTGATACTTCGTCCGCGGGAATATCACATGATCGCACATGCCTCCCCTGTCGTGAGTCAGGGCCATCAAGGATGTGTGACAGTTTATTTTCGACGAACATGCCGAAATGTGTAACGGCATTGTTACCACAATACAACAAGATCCTCGAATCTGTCCAAAACTTCAGGTTTTCGAAACAAACGCTCAAAATCGGGCGTATTGTTCAGAACGTATGAACGATAAGTACGGCTGCGGTCAGCTCGAATCGAAAAATGGAAACCGATTTGAGAGGCACCACCCAAGCTATCGAAAACATCAGTAGACAAAAACGTCCACCACTGTCGTCACGAAATCAAACGTAGGCAACTGCACCATATTTTATTGCAGACGCTCCACAAAGTACACTTAACTCAAAATCACTTTTGACAAACTCCTCGGGCCTTGCGCACCTGGAAGTCTGCATTCCACCAAGCTCTTGTAAATGACTTAACCAGTCCTGCCACTCTGAACAATCTTCTGTATTCAGTGGCTGGTCCCACCCCAGCATATTTTGGCACAGCGCTTGCAATAACACCTTTCCTGGTAGAAGCTATGGAACAACAAATCCAATAGGGTCATACGAGCAAGATGGCAAAGGGGATGCCTTTCGTTGTAGCTGGTTGCTTGGACAGTTTGAAGCCTACAGTAGATTGATCCACTTCGACGTCCCACCTGATTCCTAACATATGTAAACATATGGTGCCCTGTCGCTACTTGTTACTCTCACTCCCACGGCGTGCTCAGAACCATCGACACTATCAAGGACTTCACGGCTAGTCGACAACCGTTTGGTTAATCAGTCCCCTCGAAGGGGTGACTAATTTAAGAGGTCTTCTATCAATAAAGTTTAGTCTTGGGCAACAGCTGTTGTCTCGCTAGCCAGCCGCGCGCTAACCAACCAACCTGAAAACGTCGCCTGAGGACGCGACAGGGGATGTGACTCCCTCATTACGCAGACACCGCACTGCTGCGTGTAATCGGTGGACCAAAAATATCTCTGTAATCTTCGTGGTGAAAATCTTCTTCAAGTTACCGGAGTTGATATAGTTTTGTTGCGTGTTGCATTTCCTTAAACCATGGAAATCTGTCACGGAGATATTTTTATTTTTATCTTCCGAAGACATAAGCTAGGAGTATGTGGTAGTTTAATGGCATGGGAGTTAACTGTGAGAATAACAAACATTTGCATTTTACGTTATTAAGAAATTAATGGTGGAATATAATGAGAATCAATGTCACAGACGTTGAAACATGGGTTGTTTTTTCAATTCTGAACGTAATTGGGCAGGAAAACCTGATTATACTTATGGCGGTTGAACCACTGTTATAGGCGTGGGATTATGGTAAATGATCGTAAAAATTCCTAAGTGGGAGACTTAGAACGCTGTGCGTGTGCCAAAGTGGATTATGTGAACCAATCAGGAGCGCTGAAATCTCCGAAACACACGGGATGGCGTAACTCTATAGAAAAACCCGAACGAACGGTGTGACCGACATTGCACAATCTCTGCTCTCAAATGCACCATGTAGACCAATCACGAAAGGAGAAAGCCGAGAGAATCACACACTGACAAAGGTGTGTGTGTGTGTGTCAACATTGAAGACAACATCAAACGACGGCGAGAAAGTTGAAATTGACAATGAAAACTAATTTTAG
>LOND01000091.1:228679-245722 GCA_014220965.1 Paragonimus kellicotti
GTTCACCCCAGGAAAAGTTGGTGCGAGACAAGAGACTTCCTGACTCTGGCCACACAATCGTATATACCTGGCTATTCCCAGCTAGATGTCCGCCGGAAAACAGTTAACGCACACGCTTAATGTGGCAGTTGGAGAAATATACAAAAGATGACATGACATCCTGACAGAATTCCAGAAAATAATTTCAACCGACCTCTCTTTTTGCTTTTACTACATTCATCTAGCCATTTAGTGCAGATTAACTGACAAGTTACCATTGCCATACAGACGATGTCTGTAGACGGACGCATTTAGTATAAGCTATTTGACAGTTGAGAAAAATTCAGGGGTAGGGTATACAGAGAGTACAAGTGGTTACATGACGATGGTTTGTTCAATGGTACGCTGTCAGTGCTAGACGACTGTCATGTGTATCCTGGTATATACGTAATGCCATATATTTTCGTGTATTACTCTCTGACTTATTTCGCTGTTTTTACTCACAGTTAGTTCATCATTCCCACATCTGATATCCTGAAAATTTCCAAAGCAACTCTAGCTCCATTGTTAAACATAGCCCCGTACAGGTCGCCATAGACAAACTGTGGATGGAAGGATTGGATGTGTTGGTAAAAGAATAAAATACCTAGTATCCTCAGGGACACATTGGGCAAAGTGATGCACCAGTTTTGAGCAATAGCTTATAAGTGTTCACTGTTGTTCACTGTTGCCGATACTGTTTCTGTTTCACCGCCATCACGATTCAAAATAGCAAAATCTTTATATACACGATCATCTCACACGAACATCAAGAAACAGGTTGGCATTCATGGTGGGGCTTTCAAATTTGGCTGTGCAACAATGTTCCACTGCATGTTCGCTTCACGCTGTCTAGCATATTGTTGAATTGTCTTAAATTCGTTCAATTTTTAATCACATATTCACGCGCTGTTCATTCCTTGGTTTATTCTGCCGTCGAATTTGAAGACTTCAATACTGCGGACACATCTTATTCTGCTTTTCTAAATAAGCTCCGACATCTTGGGTTCTGTTCTACCGGTCCGTAGGACGTTTCTGCGTAGGTCCCTCGCGAAACGGATGAGTATGTTGCCGATCCTCTTGGCCTACTTTTCACCCGATCTGTATTCAGAGGAACGGTACTCAGTATTTGGAAATTGGCGAACCTCACCCCTTGTTGATTTTGTTAAGGTCTTTTGCATTATCTTTGAGATTGCTGACTGGTGTTGAAGGGTGGCTCTATGTTTTATCATCTTTCCTAAATAGACCGCATTAATCATCCTCATTCTTACTTCAGCTACTGCTACCGCTTCCCTTACTGTTATTCAGTCTGAGCCCTGTGAATTTTCAAATGCCAAAGTTGAACATGTTCCTTCTAGATTTTCTGTTGAGTAACTTGTAATTCTTAAAATTTTCCGACACGCGAACAGTCGTTTTGCTTTGAACCAACCAGTGACAATCTGTCTGAGTGATCCCAATCCCGTTTTATCGTCTTTCATTACTGAAAGATGCATAGTCGTCGATTTTGTTGTACGGGCACATCCCTTGTTAAGTTTTTGAGGATTTTTCACATTCGAGGTGAGAGGTTTAGTTTTATTGTACATTCATTCAACCAGCACCGTATTCACGGGCGCCTTCTGACTAACCGCTTCGAAGACAGATTATTTCCTCTGTCGTTAGATTTCGAGGAAGGCATTCATTGAACCGATAGATTACGCGTAACTTGGTATGAACTTGATTCGCTAGCGAAAGATTCAATGCCCCTCACTTCGAAGGTGATGAACTAACTCTTCCTAATGATTGCTTCCCCGATGGCTATGCTCTCAAGTACCCCTGAAGTACTAGAAGCACTCTTGTGCAACCCACTTCATGGCTATCTTTCTTCTACTGACTTCTAAACTGCGCAGCACGGCCCTTACGAGGTACGATCGTTTATCAGGAATCTTCTGCTAGCCACTGGCGAATGAACAAATGCAGTTGATCAGGGTATCGAAGTATATGTATACATAAATTTTACCATAGTTCTCAATCACGTGAATCACGCAGCTCTGCTAAGTAAAGTGCGCTGTTACAAAGTGCCAGGTCATATATTTCGATGACTAGAGTATTAACTAACAAAATGCAGTATGGATTGCACATCAACTCTGAGATTTCCTGCTGTGGAACAAGTTATAGCGGTGTTCTTCAGAATTCTATTCATACGCTGCTTTTACTAGTCATCTTCGAAGGTGATTTGCTTACCTCTTTCTCGTGTTCCTTGGTGCTGTTCACAAAGGGTGTGAAAAGACAATGTGTCTTAATCACCTCTGGCGATTTAGCCGTTCAACAGAATGATCCCAACTATCCGTATGTTTGACCCCATTTAATTAAGCTTGCGTTTAACGCTGAGAAGTGCAAGGTCATACACATCCGCCACTTGACAAATGCCGTCTAGTATATCGACAACATGCAGTCCTGGCTGAAGAAAATCTCGGCACATTGGTATCCGATATCCCTTTCACTTCACCCAACGTAGCCGTGAATGTGAAGAGATAAAAATGTTTTAGCGTTAATTAAGAGACCTTTTTATCAGTCTGATCTCCACTGATTCCAACCGCTATATCCGTACTCACCTTGAGAGAGGAATGTGAGCTGGCCAACAGTTCTTCAAAAGGACAAAACACTTGTTGAGACAATGCAACGACATACCATCAAGGCCATTCTGGGCGTGCAAGCTATGCCTTAAGAAGCTAGACGGTTAGCTTTGAACTCGCACTCTATAGAGTTCTCCGGCTCAGAGATGACCTTAACTCTGTTGTTTTAAGCACCAAATCTGCAGACAATCCATCTGGTTCCATGTTCAGCGTGACTCATAGTAGTTCCCCGAGAGGCCACCTACTCAAAGTAAAAGTCCGACGTAGCTGATTGATTGCCGTCATAGCTTCTTTCTACTGTGAGTTTGTAGGGTGCGAAATGCCTTTTCTGACCGTGTGATGACTACTGAAACCACTTCGTGTTTTCATTTTCCCGAACTTCTCATTCACTAGTAAAACAGTTGAGAACAAATTGAGTGTGATTCAGCGAAAACGGAAATGGGATATCAGAACAAATGGCGCAGGCTAGAGGGTTAGAATTCTGTGGCGACCTCTAGAATGGCTTAATTATTGTGTGGATTTTGTTGGACAATTTGATAAGTCCTGTTGAGGCATGATCTTTTAGAACTCTTGTAAGTCCTCTTTTCACTATTGCGGAAATTCTACACTCTTCCGCTCCGCAAGTTACACGCAAAATGCTTACTGGCTGTGCACTTACTTTTTCTTTCTCGGTCTTGGTAGTATATAAAGTACTGCGTGTTGGAACTAGTCCAACAGAATAATACCCAGTCTGTACTCACTATCGAAAACCGATCGACAATGAAAACAAAGACTCAGCGCGTTGACCCTCGTGTATTAGTATCGACCCTGGAAAATAATGTACACAGAAAGCATATCAAGCTAGCAAGGCACGGAGAGGGGTGTGCTTTTAGCCCAGGGAAGAATAGTACAAATTGATATCCTGACTAATATAAAAGTAGATGGAATCCAAAATAATCGAAAATGTATTATTGGATGCGACTATCAAAAGATTATCTACCATAGTCGCCACATGCGCTGTTCGTTGGCTTCTGAATCGCCACTGTTTAACTCATTGAACTTGGAGGTAACTTTGTGGGAACCTTCACACACTCCTGAATCATTGCGTCAATAAACTGTATATATCTGATCTTATAAATAAAAACATCCATTCTTTGTTCAGTAGCATGCTTGAAAATGAGTTGCGCAGCGCGGATGGGGTAACTCACATATATCACCTTATAGATCTATAGGTCTACGGACCCAAAATGAATGTGTACGGATTACATTTTATTTTAGCGTATTCGGATATAGTTGAATCCTGTGATTAAGTGTTTTTTCGTCCAGACTGCAAAGTTAGTCTATAATAGTAGTGTCTACAATTCATATTAATAAGCAGTCCTCCAGAGTTCACTGTAGAGCGGGGCAATGTCCAAAGTAGAAACTCCTTTTTAAGCGTTTGGAGTCCCGGCATAAACGCATTTACAACTCAGTGAAACGCCCACGCGATTGAAGCTGATGATTCTACATCTGAAACATTGAAAATTTTTGGAAAACTTATTCTTGCTTGAGTAGAAGCTCGAGTGAGCAACATGAATACCAGTCATGATCAACGCTAGATGCTATCGTTTGTCTAGTTCATTCTATTATGTCATCGTCTGGATAGAATTAATGAGCCATCCGTATATGTTTCTTACACTCCAACAATCATTTTGAAGACGTCGACGGAACAACGTCACTTCGGGTTTTCAAAGTATCCTTAACTCAAATTTAAAATGCTGGACATTGACGTGATTTTTTCATAGTTCGAATTCAACTGAATCAATTCGTTTGCCAACTGGCCACTGTCTTGACGTAAATTGTGTACTGATGAAGAGCACCATCTGATTCCTTGTGATACATATAGGCTTCTGATGCCTTTTCATATAACGTTGATGTTTAACTCATTCAAACTCCACATGCTATAGTGAATGCTTATTAAATTGTGTTGTCAGGTACCACGATGACGTGTTTTGAATCAAGAACTGATGCAGTGTGAGTAGATACAAAATTGTCTACTTTTGTCACGCTTTTTGTGATCGTTTCCGCATTAACCTCTATTTTTGTCCGGTTTTCTAATGATTATAATCCTTTTAGCCAGGAAATACAACAACAAACGAATGAGCAGGATGTTTAAGCGGAGATTTATTTCTGTGCATTTTATTCACTCTAGTAAATATTCCCTTCAAATTTCCGGGTGATTTCCTTGATAATTCCGGTTGTACCACAGCATGGGGATTGTCTGCGACGGCCCGATATTTGCTTAAGGATGGAATATGTTGCTCCGGTTTCAGTTGGGAAATTAAGTACGTTATGCGTGGTAGACCAATCGGATTACTAGCGCGTTACACTCTTTAGGCCCACGTTAGGGATTGTGTCATAACTCCCAAACAAATCCCAATGTAGTCTCCGGAGTGGTCCATCAAAGTAAATTCGGGATTAGCGTTTTTCACTCCTAATTGTGCTAGCAAGATAGCCTCGTCGCTACTCACCACTGGCTCCGGTGTTCTACAGAGCGCGGTCCTCTCTCTTTTCTTATTTTTACCATGTATATATAGGTATGGCATCTATGCCAGTAGACAATCACACGTTTGTAATAGATTTTTTCTGTCGCCTTGCTCGAAATTCGATCGGAGCTAGCAGTTAACCAGAGTTTTGCACTTTGTCCCATAACGCATTCAAATATATTGACATTTGATTTTCTTTCATGAATAGTAATCAGTACGAGAAATTTGATATTACATGGTCAGCCCTTCATATAACTAGCGGACCTTGACCTTAATTGTTTTTAGCGTATATATGGAGATTATTTTGAGTAGCAACGTGACGTAGTCACTTCATGTTATTGACGTTTTAACAAATTTCGGGGGACTTTATTTTATACCAGTCACTCAAACTCCCTTTCTATTTTCAAGTTGAACATCACCCACAATTGATCGCAGCTGTCGCATTCCCATAGACTTTCCAGTCGGCCCCTTTCGAAAAGAAGCACTAGACTCGAGTTTCGCTCTCATTTGAGCTCGTCAGTAGTGCATATCCTTGCCACTGCCGGGACTAGAACTCCGGCCACGCTTTCATGAGGCAACCGTGTTTACCACTGCGCCATTGACCTCACATTAGGCACGACCGAATTATCATATGTGAACGCTCAACCACTTTCGCTTGTGAGTAATGATCAGGTTGCCCGATCGTCTCGAGAGGAGACACAGTTACTGTCTGTTAACTCCAATCGATAACCCCTCGATTAGGACTTCTCTCCAAGTTGAAATCACAGAAATCATTGACTTGTCGAGCGGTATTTTGATTGTTGATGAGTAGTAGGGGATTTGGTTAATTTCAAGTTGAACATCACCCACAATTGATCGCAGCTGTCGCATTCCCATAGACTTTCCAGTCGGCCCCTTTCGAAAAGAAGCACTAGACTCGAGTTTCGCTCTCATTAGAGCTCGTCAGTAGTGCATATCCTTGCCACTGCCGGGACTAGAACTCCGGCCATTCTATTCATGAGGCAACCGTGTTTACCACTGCGCCATTGACCTCACATTAGGCACGACCGAATTATCATATGTGAACGCTCAACCACTTTCGCTTGTGAGTAATGGAAACGCGACAACTGTCATCAGTTGTGGAGGATGTTCAACCCATATGAAAACCAACTTCCCGACTACTCACCAGTAATCTTTTTTATTCCCTAACAACATGTTATTCGTTTTACCTGCTGTCGCTCGGATGGATGTATTGTCCACTCGTTATTTCACTGGTTTACTGTCAATGAACTTTGAACTGTTTAACAATTCCTAAGACTTCTGCTTGTTGCACTGGTATTTCCCTAAACAATTCGTTGATTTTATTGTTTCTCATGATTTTAAAATGTACGAACAATTTTGAGCAAACATTTCATCAAACGCAACCCTCAGCTCGTAGTCGAATCAATATAAAGTCTGTTTCCCATATCTTCTGCCAGATTCTCGTATAAACATTTATTTGCAAGTGAAACGTCATCTCTCCTTCCTTATTCCTTATCTAGCTCGATTTTTATTCAACTCAAACTTTCTCCTACTTGAATTAACGTCATGACTAGATCAGTGCATATTTTTCACAGTTGGTAATGACTGCAGCCGACTTCCTTAACCTGTCCTTGAGTTCCCCTCTCCAGACAGCTAAAGTATTCTATCAACTTAAGTTATCTTGAGTCATAAATCAAAGTAGTACGGTAACAATAAATAACTTCATTATAAACTGACTAAGTTGTACAAAATGGCTGTAATCATAGCGTCGTCGGTTCCCATCCATGGCCTTTAATAAGGACATTACTCCACTGTTACCCCATTTTGAGGCGGACATTTGGAGAACGTCTGTGGTATGCATAAAATGTGTGCATGGAAATTAGTGTCCCATACATACATGTGAAAGAGGAGAAGTTATAAAGAAAGCATAAACTTCTGACAGTTTTCTCAGCACAGAAACTTGAAATGAAAATAGTAAACGTTGCAAACAAGTCTTACTTATAAAAATATTAGTTTATTTTTTCTTCACAAACGTAGTATCACATTTATTGCGAAATATTACAAAAATTATCTAAAACTAGACTAATCAGGTCTTTGCATTGTATACATGTCCAGAAGTTGCAAAAACTTTCTGTTTGACGAGTGAAAAATACAAGTGTTCCCGGCAAACCAAATTTTATCGACCAATTTGAAGTACCCCACTTTAGCCGCTACGTGGTACAATGGTAAAAGATCAAACAAGCTTGAAGAGGACGCGTGAATTTATCAGAAGAAGTAGCGTTAATCGAATGAAGCTCTGTGAATTACGAGGGAAATTCATGCTAAGCCCTTCAACCCTATGAACCACTTGATATCTGATTCACCATCGTTTGTTTTTTATGTTGCGTGAACTATTATAAACTGTGTGAAAAATGTACCTACCATAACATCCTTGTCAAGCGCAAAATTTTCAATGGATAGCCAGCATAACAGGCCCACATTCGACAATATTTTGCAACTGATGCAAACTGGTGCAAATACACGAAAAAATAATAATTCACTCAACACCGACTTAAACATCACCACGAAAAGTTAGATAAATGCCTGGACGGTAACTCATAGTGGTTGATTAAGCCCGATCTACACACTTTCGTATACTCACCCATTTCTTCAGCATTTGTCTTACGGAGTCCCATTATGAAGTGAGGTTGTGCACTGCAAGGACTCTACCATAAAATGAAGCTCATTTTCTTTCACACCTAGAGAATAACACCAGTCGACGCCGTTAATCTATGAATTGTACTTTAAGAGATGAATTTCAGGTATGGCGCTATTTTACCGCAATAGATCTACATGGGAGTATGTTTGGATTTCGGAGTGTTCAATGGTGAATGCTCCGAAATTCACAGCCAACCGGCAAAGAGGCAGGACGGAAGTAATGTGTTATATCTTGCATAGGTGTGCAACGTTGATACTGTCGTGTCTAACGCTTGTTCAGTCTATTTCCAGTTCGGCTACATTTGTTTCCGTCTCAGAGGTGTCGAGTGCGCATAGGTACTTTTGATTGAATTGTTTATGATGTCATTTACTCACTTGATTTCACGGGAAAGAAGGGATGTAAATCACCTACAAACTTGAGGTTCCGCGGTCTAACACAATATGGATTGCTTCAATTTACTTGATAGAAGTAGCGACAGTTTTCTTTGATGGAATCTGAAAACGGTTTAAAGCTGCTCCGAGGCTCAAAATGCTGAACGTCCATCCAGTGTTCGGTGATCACAAAATTACTCGAAGAAAAAAGTAAGCACGTTTGAGTCACTGCAGTAACGAGGAAGCTGATAGTAAAGTTTTAAACAGACCACCTCATTTGTTACAAGAGAAAAGATTTTTCTTTCGAAAAAAAATTAGGCTGGACTTTAAGTCGCGTAAACCAATGGGATAACTACTAAATTATCAACAAGTGATCATAAAGGGTGCTTAAAGTTAAAAGCAAAACCGTTAAGTCATTCTAACCTATTAAATACTTAGAGGAAAACTTAAAATGATAACAATCATGCAAAACTTTAAATGGAACTACGTCTTACGAAAAGAGAAGCGACTTGACAGTTCGTAAAAAATTGTTAAAAGTGAGCTATAGCTAGACAAAAAACAGTTCTGTATGACAGATCCGTTGGCAATTTCTATATAGCATTAAAAGTCAGGCATATTTCTCGTAACCATTTTTTTCATAAAGCCTTTTGCTTTGGTATTTACACATGTGGGTGTGCTTACCAGAATCGTACTATCCATCGCAGTTTCCTGTCACCGTTGACTGCAAACAATCCTCTGCTGCTGGAGCGTTTTGATTACTTCTCTGACACAGAATACACGAAATTGCGTTTCAAGTGCTTCCACTTGGTAATTTGCACGTACAGAACTTCTCGGCCTCGTCATAGTTTAGTTCGGAAGTAACAATGAGAAGTCCATTGTGTCTGAAAAAAAACTTTAGTCAATGATTTATTCACTGTACAAACAAAAACTTAAATGGGCAAACTCTTACATGATAGTAAAAAGAGAGTGAAAGAACCTTTAGTGCAGAACAAGTTTCCGTGGGGACTACAGCCAACCGTCAGAATTCAAGCAAGCGCTGAAGTGGTTTGGTGCCTTTTCTAATGGTAACGAATAAAACGTGGTTATTACACAAAATGTGGCCAACAACAACGGAGATGACACAGCTTTACAATACAGCAACGAATGAAGGTTTGGTACGTAAACCGGTGCATTAACTCTGGCGTTAGGGAGCTGTAATTTATTTATGCCCAACAAGCAACAGGATTGGATACAGTGGTACTTCTAAGGCATACCTTATTTCGGATGAACATGAAGATTTTAGGGATGTTTATGTTGGTCTCATAACGAAGTAAAGTAGTATAGGCACCAGATACCTTTTTGGGTAATAACTATTTTCTGAGACGATTGAGCTGGCAACACAGAAAAAACCAGCAATGCCGGTGCAAAGGCGTACTGTTTCTTTAAATATTCGACGATAAATAACTGTATAACAAATAACTGTGTGGAATTTGTGACAAGCCGAAACCTTAGCAACCAGTAAGTTTTATGGAATATGGATGCAAGAGAAAAGATGGCCCAAGATACACTGTGCGAGCTCTGAGTTTGTTGGGGACAACGTAAAAAGAAACCGTCACGTTGAGTGTATTCAAAGTTGTGATGAAAAATTAATACTAATAGACAATAATAACGAAGTAATAATGTTTCATATCAATTTCACATAACGTAAAATGTGTTAGATTCTCTTATTAAAGTTTACGCCAGATAACAGCATAAAACACACCAGCTGAAAATTATGTGAAAATTCAATAACGCTGAACACTTGAAATGACCTGAATAAACAATGTTTCAAGCTACCTGTTGATTAAGTGGGCTCAAATCTGCAGGAACCTGTTGAAACAGGAAGCAAGGTCGTTCGTTGTCGTTATGTATTCCAGAGTTCTGAAAATAACCTTTGAAAAATTTTCAACGCCGAAATTTCCCGTCTATGTTTAACCAATCGAGTTGAAAAAGGAGACAGACGCATGTAGTGAAGAGGCGAAATGTTGTGACTTGGAAAGTCTTAGTGGCGAACAAAAATAGTTGAGGGGATTAACCAAATAACGTCACTGTAGTATCTACTACCTCGATATACTGACACTTACCTTCGTTACTCTAACCATACTGCGCCTCGAAGCTAATTAAGGTCCAAGAAGAGGTGTGTATAACGTTGTAGGATTTAAGTTAACGTCAACTTCGTCGTCAGGTGCAAAGCAAGCTTGTGTATCACGCTGCTACTAATCAGTAGAGTTGAGTTAACCAAAGAACAATTATGCCACCAAAGAAGTACAGTCGGTACAAACTGTGGAACTCCCAACTGTAAGAAAACGGTACACTATTCGATTATAGACCGATTTGGTTGACTGAGCAACACGTCTTTCATATGCGTGAAACGAGAGAAAATCGGCCATGGGATATTTCGTTTGGTGTTCAAGGCTGTCTAAAAAGAATTTCCGTACCACATGACAACTCTTCATTAATTACTACTAAAGCCTATGCGCATGCCAGTTTTCGTGAGTAAAAGTAAAACCTACGTAGAAATGTAAAATGACTCTATCGGAAAAAGCGCATAATTGTGAATTACTCATAAACCAGCAGAAAGAGGAGAACAACCACTCAAGTTAATAGAAAAAATGCGGGAAGATTAAGGCTAAGTCGCAAAGACTTCCTGATGTCAACCCTCAGAAAATCCACATACCCAATCTCAAACACAAGTTGGTAAAAAGATTAATATTTAATACAACTGAAACTCAAAACTTTATCAGAGGACCACACACAGTATCATACTGGTTCTAGTTCTTCTATAGAATGAGTTAATACTGACAAACTCCTCTTTGACGATTTCGAATATTAGGTCTTGCAAACGCGTCGTTAATCCCAGGCATCACTTCATGATAAACAGTACGCATACTCTGGGGGAAGTCAGTTTATGGCCTAGGAAAGTTTATCAAAATAAAACATTGTGAATTATTTATACAAAATAAACGTCAGTCACGAATAACAACAGTTGTCGCTACTTTCTTCTGAAAGACAGAATATACGATTAGAGAACATTTGATAATCTCCTTAATTAAGAAGACCAGTGGGAAATGTTTACTTTCAAAGCATGGTAAGATTAGCGGACAACTGTATTTTCACAGTGAATTTTGGTGACTGACAAATGATATTCGCTAACCTATGAAACATGAAGATGTGAGTGAAGGTTTCGTACTTTTCAAACGCTGGGGAAACAATGATCGTCAAATCTGTCAGCTAAAACAAGGCTGTTCTAAACTGAAGACCAAGTGGTACGCTGTATACCAACTGCATTTTGAGCGAGGCCGTCTGTTTATTTCAGATTGACAGTTGTCTTAGACGTAACCGTTGTGAGTTTCATAGCGTTTGTAAAGCCTATTGCGAAACTTGGAAAAGTCAATGCACGTTTGTCACTGAATTGAGTGTAGTCGCTCTACTCGTTAACGCTAGCTGAAATTGTCTTATGAACAAGGCGAATCTATGATTTTAAAAGAACTAAAAAGAGAAGTCCAGTAAAAAGTTTGGACGACACTGTGTGAGATCAGTAAGGTAAAAATACTTCATCTTCAGTAAGATTTAACCGGATGCATGAAAGTTGACGTCACATAGGTGTAAAAAATGAACTCTTGTTGAATTTTGCAGTTGCCAATGATGATAATTCAAACAAAGCAAGCTCCTTAAAACTGTACCATTCGTCTCAAATTGATCGGAATGAAACAGAAAGTAGAAATAAAGAGATAATAACTAGTCTGTACTACGATTGGATGGCAGAAAAACGTGACAAGTTTAAAATTTTGCAAACTCTCGTCAAACAACGAGAACAAGTTAAAAGGTTGGTAACACGTGGGTGTCGAATTTAAGTCAACCGGACTGCCTAAACAACAAGTGATTAGTCAGCGGTTTTTATTTAAAACAATCCAACTTTGTACTGTTTGGCCCAATGGAGTTCGCGGACGATTGTTCCAACCGCTGAGTTCACCTCAGACTGAGACGTATGATGCTCAAGCGTCAATAGTTCTTCAATCATTATACGAATTGATGTCTTTAGCTAGAACCAACTCCTAGCCGGATAATGCCTGTTAGATTTCAGTGGAGGACGGCTGACTTGAGACTTCAATTTTCTAATTAGACCTCTGATGTTCGTGGCGAAAAAGGGTTGAAAATGATTTTTTACATAAATATCAATCAGAGTATACACTTGTATGAAACGCATTCAGAAGTGACAGTCACTGGCAATGTATGGGCTGCAATATTGATAGTAAGTGTAACTCAGTGCGAACGTAAAGTGGGATGGTCAACCAGAAAGATATGACACAAATTTATATCAGAATTAAGTGGTCTGATCACGTGCATTTCTAACTGTTGTATGGGAATATTGCAACCTCTAGATAAATGGTCACTGGTATGCATGTTAGGCCAAGGCAGTATGATGTTGATGACCTTTGGTTTGTTGACGCAGTATCTCCTACAAAAAGGAAGCAGGTTTTGGGGGAAAAATTTTCTTCTGTGAATAAGTCCCACTTTTTTAGGATCGGCATTTTAAACTTGTCAGACTCGAACAATGTAAATGTGGTGACCTGAGTAAGACAACTTCATAAGAACGGGCATCGTAGGTTTTTTTTGCTAGAGGAAACACTCGCACGTTGATCTTCTCCAAATAAATCAAAGACACAGCCACATATTAACATTTTGACGAACTTTCATTAGGCAGCAATCAAATGCAACATTTCTTTATGAACTGTGGATAGCAGCAGCACCCATATTAAGCTAGGTGCTTTGGATCGAACTAATCAGTCAACAGGAACTGGTCCGGATCAAAATGAATAAATCTGATGAGTTCAAAACGGTTCAGCATGCCAGTAATATGCTTGTCTACTGGATTTCAGGAAGTCACCAGAGACTACCAGGATGTGGCAGGCTGTGTCATTCTGAAACGCGATGAAGGCTGTGATGATGTTCCAATATTTAAAGCCAACAACCATCGACTACGAACACGATAATTTCTGTGTATTGATTCATATTGATAACTGGATCTGAAAACGATCAAATGAAAAAATGACAAACATGGAGTAAACTGTGCACATTGCATTTGTGTAGATATAATCGTGCAGCACAGTACGGGAAGCTGGGTCCACTTGGTGCGCAGAACCCGATACGTGAGACTTCAGAATCCCGGAAACGTTACGTTTCTACCACTACAGTAAATAAAAATGTTGAATAATTCAACACTACTAACTGATGCTTTGGTTCATTGATATTTTAAACGTATTAGTAGGTTGGGGGGTACTGCCAGCTCAATATGACGTTTTTGAGCTGGTCAAAGTCTAAGAAAAGCACTCATTGCATTCAGAACCAATGTCCGTCTGACCTTGACGGCCTAGTTACAGCTGTATCGCTAGGCGGAACTGCTGATTTACTCAGCGAGTTTACTGTCATCTAGAATACATTCACATATGTCCGACTGGATTGACTTAAATATCTTATTTTTTTACACACGCAATAACTAATTCTTAGGTTTCAAGGGAGAACCGTATAAAAAATTGACGCTGTATATGTGAGTAATCCACTTAGCCTCATATAGGCAAATGTATCTGAGATGTTTTCCGAAAGTCTGCACAGTATGTCTGTTTGTCATTCTCTCTGCAAATCTATACTGATAATGTCCCGATTTTAGTGCCTTTTTAGTTTCATTCCCAATAATTAAAGCCACATCCCTCCTAACCATTCTTCCGTTCTCTCATGAACTAGAGTTGGTGTTCGGATATTACTTAACAACACCCCCAACGACTGACCTCAAAGTCAAACGCTATCGTCAGCCCACGCTAAATTAATTTGCCGTTGGAAAAACCAAACGTGCTATCCCAGTAACAAACTTGAACAGAGAAGTCAGAAACAGTTTTTGCACAATGTATCTCTCGAGCACATTTCGCTGCATCTCATCAGGTACATACTGCAGTCTGTGGGTTTATATAGCAAGATTCAATGTACACCGCAAAGTCGAGCAACAAGATCAGCAACCACAGACACACCAATGAACATCAGTTACCAGGGTCACTTGTTTTTGATGAACAAGTCTTCAGTATACAGAGGGATGGCTTCACACACGTTAATTCCTACCGTCTCCGTGAGCCGGATGAGCCTTCGAATGTTGTTGCGTAACGTATCCGAAACGCCTTCTCCAGGTTCAATTGGGGTCGACAAGTCAACAAGTGTCGAGCGATCGATGACGCCCGGTTCTTTGTGACTTGTCACACTCTGACGTGGTGAAGACATTGTGGTATCCATGGTGGATTTTGTATACCGGAATATTGGCAAGATAAGGAAAGCATCGAAGTGGGAGTTTCATACGGTAGAGATAAGAAAAAAATGTACACAATAATAATGTGAACGTAATTATTGAACGGATTACCCGAATATTAAGCTGGCTTTGGCGTTGTAACCAAAAACACAACTGCTTTTCCTGTTAAACGTTAGGGTGTTTGGCTCGTCTTTACAGTGATAACACATCGGAGGATCGATCCGTCTCTTCCGTAATATCCTAGTTCGATTGTGGTTTTGGTGAGGTTTACGAATGCAGCGCGAGCAAACGTTTACGACAACCTAAGACAAAATATACTGCCAATATCTACAATGTCAAATAAATAAGTTTTGGCCACAGGAAACCCGAAATACCTGGACTTTCTGTCTCTCACGTTGTCTACCAGTTCACTTGCAGTTGCGGTGACGTTTACATAGGCAGAACAGACCGACAGCTATCTCAGCGAGTAGCAGAACACGTCCCGAACTGGTTAAAACAACTCATGACACAATCTGAAACCGGTGAATCCGTTACTCGAAGCCCCGCATCATCGATTGCCAGACACCTCATGATAACAGGTCACCAGGTTGACCCAGTTAAATCATTCAAAATATTGTTACGTCAACAGAACCCGAAGCTACTGGCCTTTAGCGAAGCCATGTTGATCAGAACTCACCAGCCGGTGCTATGTGCACAAAAGTGGTTGAAGCAACCCATAGGGTTGCCTTGGTGGTGATGACGTAACACGTGGTGTGACTGTATGCGTGTCCATACCCTGTCTATCTCTATTTGTGTCATATATAACTCGCATGTTTTACGTTTGCGACTGATGAGAGTAAAGTCTTGCCTCCGGTATTCAAAACCAGCAAGCTTTTCAGGGGATGGTCTTGAGTCAGACAACCTCGAAAGTTTTGTGCCTTCATTCTCAATGAACTAATGTCATTGAAACTGACAGTTTTGGCGTACACAATTCTCCATTCACACGGCAATCGCTGATAGACATCAGTTACCGAGGAGAGTAAACTGAACGGTAAACCCAGAATGTATATGTTTGGTCTGTTCTGCCTGGTATTTTGCAGTCAAACAGGAGGTGAAGGTGCCGATATTCTGATGATAAATTCTGAATGGGCAGGCTAACTTGAAGGTCGAATTGGCTTTTTACTCAGAGTCTATTCAATCTGGAATGCAACGTCTGATTCCGTGGTTAAGGCTAGCTAAGTTGGAATGTCCATAACTTTCTTCAGTCCAACGTAAAAGTTCCCTTGGTCATTTTCTTATCTCACTGTCGCAAGTCAACTAATGAACACGCCTCTCCGTCTAGCTGTTAGCTTTTGTTTTCTGGTTACACTCTTGTTGTCGTATCTATCAGTGTACCGTTTTAATGTTGACGTGGTGTAAGCAATAGTATCATTATGACTGTATTTTCGTTCCTAGCTTCCGACGACAGTTTTTGCAGCTATAGACTGTAGAATACATTGTTACCCACCAATCAGCAGGAAGCCAGGAGTAAATAAGCGATAGATTATTTCTGCTGCTGCAAATCTTTGTAAAACTCTGGAAATTGTGCATAAACTCGGTACTTAGGTTAGATAGTTCACGATCCCAAAATGGACGGTTTGTCCTGCTTTAATGGGAGTAAGCAATTTTCGAATGCAATGGCAAAGAAATTAGTTGCTTTGCCATATTTACGTGATGGACATAAATGGTATGAAATGAAACATCACTCGAAATTTATTGCAGCTTCTGTATTTTCATCGAATTTCATTTGGTCCCTTTTTGAAAAAAAACTACCACACTTAGGCTTCGTTATTATAAGAGTTCGTCAGTGGTGCATATCTTTGAAGCGGCCGAAATCTGAACCTTGAGTATGCTATGTTGAGATAACACCATGACTTCACATTTAGCATGAACGGACTATCACATGCAAGTGCCCAGTTACATTAGTTTGTAAGTAGTTTTCCCACTGTACAGTCGCCTTGTGAAAAGACACAGTAAGCGTGCTGTTAACTCTGGGCGATGGCCCCACGATTAAACCTTTCCTGGGTATGCGTACACGGCCATGGAAGGTTCAATGTTTTGACTAGCCGTTTTTGAGCGCACAGTGGTGGTGAGTGTAGTCGAATTGCGATGGCCTCTGCAATTGACAGTATACGACCTTTGACCTGTTTCGATTGTATCCCACGTATTTGATAGATTGGCTTGAATGAATCTGTCTGATTAATCAGGTGGTTTGACTCGACCAAATGCGTAGCGATCGCAGACGAACAGGGCCTTATCGATCCTCGCGTCAGCCACATCGGTTGGTGCTCCCGAATGCGTTCGGATAATCGCCGTGTTGTGCGGCCTATGTAGCTTGTTCCACAGGAACAAACGAAACGGTAAACACAAAAAAGAGGCGGCATGAACAGGCAATATGTCTTTCAACCAGGAGCGCAATACTGGTATGGAAGTAAACTGAACGCGTAGGTGAGTTGCGAAATTTGTTTTATTGATTGTTGTATTAAGCTTTTTGGTTATGGTTTCCGCGACA
>LOND01000092.1:14646-25035 GCA_014220965.1 Paragonimus kellicotti
ATGAACACTTGAACAGACAACCACTATAAACTTGAACTCCCGGTGGGCTCAAATTTCGCAAATATTAAGGGAAATAGTTGCTGCAAAATGAACCCCAGACCCGTGGGTATATCAAATTGTGGACATCACAGAGGTCCTTACAAATAATAGATATCAGGCTAAAGTCTGTATGATAGTGTAGGTAACGATCCGAGGAAAGATAACGGCTGAGGCTAAGGTAACCTGCAAAGCACGATTCTCGAGTCGAACTTGAATAACATCTAAATTGAATAGGACGCCTCCTCATTCATGCTGCCTCCAAGGTTATACCTTCCATAGACACTAAAACACTTTCTATGTCCGACACATCCCCAGTCGAGTGCTAAAAACACCGTTTTGTTAAACGTTTTGAATCATTCGCAACGGGGGGTAATCAAGGAGGAAAACATTGTCTTGATAAAGATGCAACGTGAGTTCTACCAATGCTCATACCCTCATGGAACAACCACCATAGGAGTGCACAGGAGTAGAAAACATGTTCGAGATTTTGTCTGTAGGTCTAAATAGTTGGTGTGGAGGTATGAGTTACCAGAGGAATAATTCTCGTGGAAAGTAAGATATGACGCACGAGAACAAACAGCCAATTAAGAAATTTGCGAAATTTGAGCCCACCGGGAGTTCAAGTTTATAGCGGTTGTCTGTTCAAGTGTTCATTCTATACTGACTTGATTGAATTGCTTCTTTATAGGTAGAGTCAGTTTCCTAACCGCCAGCTGTAATCTTACTAACACTGTCTAGTAAATCGATAAAGGATGAGTCCACAATGGACATAAGCATATCCTGGATTTTGTGTAATTCTCCATGGAGTCGGCAATTCTGGATCACCCCATGTGTGATCAGGAGGTAGTGGATTTCAAGTGACTGGTTGGTGCCCGCGGCGTATGAAACTTTTACCTGCTATAAACAATCCGTACCACTAGCTTTTGTTCGAGCAACGGATTTACGGTGACAGTCTAATTATTAATATACTTAGGACGTTGCATCACAAATGGCAAAAATGTTGAAAGTGGATTCAGGCTCTCCTTTCTGAGGCCAAGGACGTGGTCGCCTGTCTGATGTCAACAGATTTGTTCAGTTAAGCAATAAGATTCGTTTGTAAAATCATTGTCAAAGCGGTTTCATTCTGCGATTGTTTTGTCGTGCAATTTTCCTATCTTGTTCTTCGTGTGTTGGGGAATTGGCTTGTATGTTCATTTATTCTGGCAGAAATTGCCGCCTAACTGTTCTGTGCTTCGATCCACAAATTGTACGTTTACGTATGGTTTTGTTTGTTTAAGAGCAACTGTAAACTACCACTTGGGTTACCTGCTCTCAAATAGTGTGCAGTGGATCTGTCATTGAGTTGAAGTTCATGCTTACTTAAACATTAAAAATTATTACTATTTTTCACAGTTGAGCTGACAACTCTGTCAGCCGCCCAACCTATACACCTGACCTAGTCCGGTCCGTTTGTCGGTTGATTGCAGGCGGTTTCAAGCTTTCGAAAAGTCACTCGTGAAATTGCATTGAAGTAATTAAAGGTGATCATTTTCAGTTGACTGAAAGCAAGACATGCATTATGCGAACGTTGCCATTCTATAGTAGGTTCAATTATTTGTGACGATTAGTTCTGCTATACTATACTTACAGACTGTTTCAAAGCAAACGAAGCTGATCGTATCTTTGCTCTGTACTTTTGCTCGTTTTAGAAATCTTGTTTCTGCCTCCCCTATGTATATTTGCACAGCCAACTAAATCAGTATGATCAGTTTTCTGGGATGACTCCATTGCGCATTGCAATTGTCGCGAACGATATGAAGTTGGTCGATTTTCTTCTCAACCTACCTGGTATCAAATTGTCCGGCGTGGACAATGATGGTAATACGGTGCTACATTTGGCGGCCAAACAACGCTCTAGCCTAATGATAACAGTAAGTTTTTAAACGTATGTCTCCAGTCGCATGCTCGCTCGTTCTATCCCCAATAACTGCGACGGTTTCTGTCTAGGTTTAGACAAATTGTTAGTTTTAAGCCACACTGTGATGGTGTGTACAGCGTTGTAGCGAACGTCTTACGGTGTAACGTCGGGGGCTTTTCTTCTCCGTCTGTTTGGATCTACACTTTGTCGTACGCGTTTGGTATGCTGATTTCAGCATTTACGGTTTAATCACAGTGTTCTTACCCTGTCTTAGTTCGATACATTGTGATAAGGTACAGCGCAATTTTTTGTCCAGCAGTTTATGCTTGTGGGCATCTTCTGCCATAATGATCTTAACACTCTCAAAACGATATGTTTCCAAAAAACGACATAATTCAGTGAAATGTTGCCGAACTCACAGATCAGTTTACAATGGAATTGAGCATCTACATCCCTGCTTCTAAGAAAACAGAACGTATTTGGTAACGTCTCATCACGACCAACATTCAGAATGTTATTTTGAAATGTATACAAGGGTTTTACGCAAGAAGAATGTCTTACTGACATGTGAATAACCTCCGGATTTCTTAAGATTGTAGATCTGTGTGATACAAAACTCAAGAGGGAAGTCGCAAAAATTGAATCCGGTTTTGTTGTAGGTAGGGCTCTTCAAGACTGAAAACGACAGATTCAGTGTACAAGTGCAGAAAACCCTGTTTATCGTCAGATAGGATACCAAAAAAAATACGGTTAACACTATCAGCTTGTTTTTAAAAGATTGCCATTGAGGTATCGACTTATTCACGTTTTTAAGTTGGATCAATCCTTTATTGACTTAGAAAAATAACAACTACAACAGCTAATCTGAAGAAGCATGTCGGCCACATGGATGACAGAAAGCATGTGAATCTCTTGAGCTGTGACGCCATCGTTTGTCGAAAAACATCCAGAAGTTCAAGTCTTGCTGAACACCTTATTCCTCTTCTTGCTCCCAGTTCGATAAAAATGTAGTGCCCTCCAGCCCATTGTCAGGAGGACGTTGTTGGTGTCACGTGAACAAGCCTTAGCGAAAAGTTATTTTTTCCTCCAACACCGCGAAACGAGTCTCCTAGTGCCCGCACAATCTTTTTTAAGTAGTTGAATTTACTAGGGAACTTTCGTACGATGTTGTAGGTTTGTATCAAGGTGTGACAGATATCTCATGGATGATGAGAATAGGCGAGAAACTAAAACAGGTGAAGGAAGAAGAAAGGTACTGTTGGAGATGGCAAAAGAGCCCAGGGTCAAATAATAACTTTAACCGTTGTATAAAAGTTCCGTTCTACGGATCTGTTCAGCTATCCTAACCTATTTTACCACTTCGATGCAGTGGTCAGACTCTTACACTGCATCCATCTGGAGGATTACGCTCACCAAGACTTCAGTCCTGCTAGGTTCAGCCGTGTCGAATTGACCATATGAGAATATCCAGAACGAGAAGCAGTTACGCTTATAAGGCTGTTGATTACTTGGGAGTGCTTAGGTAGGAAGACTCGATCTTATGAGAAAACATCATAACTATTTTTAAAGCTGTAGCTGTGATGCAGACGGATTAAGACGGAAGGGGGTTAGAAAATATACCCTATATCAAAGTCTACTTCGGTCGCTCAGCGATTGATCGTGACCGCCGGCTTTTATTCAGTACAGTCGAAGAACCGTTAGTATCATTCAATAGTTTGACATGGTTTTGATTATCTGTAATGCGCACAACAGTAGCCAGAACCAGGCACCAATACCTAATTCACTGCTCGCCCTCATTGCCAATCCAGTCAGACTCTTGAGTCATATCTTCTGCTTCGGTCTCCCAAGGAAACTCCATCTTCCTTTGTTTCTCATGTCAAACTTTTGAGCCTGTAATTCTGAATGAATTCCTAAAGTTAACCTCTTTCGCATTACGTGCGACCGGGTAAACCGAAAGTTATCTATCTTCTTACAATAACCTTACATTATTCGACGATGCAATCATCACATTTTCATTCTGCGTCTGGTCTTGAAGCGTCGACATTCCTACATGCAATCGACAGTCCTGATATCGTTAGGCGTAAAGGCTGTCTTTGATTTCGTTGCTCGCACCGTTTTCTGGAGCTGTTTGCGAAGTTTCGGAGAAATACTTTAATCTACTGAGGTCACTCTTCAAGAAGGTTGAGGGTTTATGAACAACTGTTTTGCGNTCATATTCCTAATTCTTTCCATCGAGCATATGTTGTTTATATCTTGCCTTTACCCTGACAATTGTCTATTCTGTCCATTTACTTGTCGTTAACTCAAGCACACTCAAGCATCTAAACAGGATTTCACGATTGCCGGTGGATTTCGTCGTTTAATACGTCACCGCCTTAGTATCTACTGTGTGAGAGACTTTTTCCAAATTTATTATTCAGATTGTTTATAGCCGGCGTAACCTTCCGAGTAGCTCAGTTTTGTTCCTTGATCAATACGTATCACCTACTCTGATTCTGTACGTAACGGTCTCACCTTCTAAACGTGGATCATCGTTTGTATTCCCGGCCATATTCAGTACTACTGGTTTTGTCCGTCGGCAGCGCCTAACATTAGTTTCCTTAGGATCAATCCCTAGAGAATGCACACTCTGTCTCTGTGGTACTAATGACAGTGTATTAACTGGCATACTGCGTTGATCTAAGAGCTATGTTGACCTGGAATTCAGCCATATCAGACATGCTAGTGGGGAACATCCACAGGAAAGGCAGTTACTTTTAGTATTTTTGTGCTATGTTACCGTATAGTAATCTATGTTTATAAACCTTTTCGGCCTGGAAGTATACCCATTAATTATGGTCGCTCGGACGTGAAAGTAAGTCACAGCTTGATGCTTAAACTTAAGAAGTGTTAAATCGAAAACTATGAGAGTAAAACGATTGACTGAGAGGTATGTTTTAAGCAAAACTTATTATCGTTTTTCGACTTCTTTCTCCTGCTACACAGTCGCTGCTCGCTCGCATAGACCATCAAGTTGACGTGAATGCCGTGAACGGGGCCGGAAATACCGCATTGCACATCGCTTGCCAGGACCCATCACTCGATTGTGTAGAGCAGTTGCTCAATGCTGGTGCGGATCCTCTGGTTGGTGTTGGCGAGCTGCCATTACAGTTGGCTGTGGTTGCTGACTCAATCGAGTATGTCGACCTGACACGCCGTCCTTTTGTTTCTGGACATAATCGGTTGTCTTTTGTGTTACTCTGGATTATGGTTTAGACTTAAGCCTACTATGCTGAGTGCCCTACTACACTATTGCATTCGATTGACGGGTTCGCAGCGATGTTATGTTGTTTCTTCCGTGCGTGGCACGAACAAACTGTATTCAATCGTCAGAGTCATTTTTAATAAAACTATGTTCATTTCAAGTTGAACATCACCCACAATTGATCGCAGCTGTCGCATTCCCATAGACTTTCCAGTCGGCCCCTTTCGAAAAGAAGCACTAGACTCGAGTTTCGCTCTCATTAGAGCTCGTCAGTAGTGCATATCCTTGCCACTGCCGGGACTAGAACTCCGGCCTTGCTTTTCGTGAGGCAACCGTGTTTACCACTGCGCCATTGACCTCACATTAGGCACGACCGAATTATCATATGTGAACGCTCAACCACTTTCGCTATTATTACGCCGTCTAGGAGTTGGCCAATTCAACTGGTCTTATTCTCTAAACAAAAACTTTTTGCAACGAAAAACTACTCGATTTACTACTTATCGAAACCCCGGCACAATAGAAGATCTAACAAGTGACCAATCCAAACGTCGCGTTAAGATACCACATCAGGATTAGGACGAAAAGCCTCAATGTTACACTTCCCGTTAGTTGCCAAGTTCTTTGTTCTGTATTGCACCAATCAGCTTACAGTTTGACTTTGCAGGTGCCAATATGATCAGCCAATGACATTCTCTGATTTATTTAGTCCTGTTGTACATCAATAAATGGGGCTTCTTGTCTCATGAATAAAAACTGCTTACTGCAACCAGTACGAGGTCTTCTCCTTATTACTTGCGTGGGAGGTTTCAATTCGAGTACGATTTCTAAGGGCTATTCGAAGTCCCTAATTTCGAGTATTACATTTTTTCCGTTCCTTCCAAGTTACAGACTCGTAGTTTGACAGATGGTTAACATACTATACAATGATTACGTTGGCTCCGCTCACTCTTTTACGCACTATTCATTTTATTCATCTCACTGAACTCTAAACCAAGACGTAGACTGTTTGCACGATAGTGCATGTTCTGTAAAATATTTCTTCCGGTCGCAAACTCATCTCAGTAGTAGTGTGAGAAGTTTGAAACTTTGGGAAAATCGCCAATTCGGATAAATAGAAATAAGATTTGAGGAATATCTATAACTCACTGACCTATCACAAGCTGCAGTGGTCATAGTACTTTACGTTGAAGCCATACGGCATACGTCTGATTTGCCCAAGTCCGATTTACCCAAATGAGGACTGATGGTACTGTGGTGCGAGCGGGCGTTCTCGGAAACGAACGACAAGGAAAATTCTGGCAAATGAATTGCTGACACCTGGTTCTTCAGGGACTTGGTCATGTTTTGCGCATGCCTAGCTGTTATTTTTCGGGCTAGAAGCCGCAGCCCGGTGGTCACCGCATGATCTCGTTCTCGGATGGAAAAGCTTTGATGAAAAAGCTTGCTTCTGTAGGGAGTTCCTACTTTCAGGCTGGTGGATGACGTTGTCATTCATGACGAGATATCGCAGTCGATGATGCTGTTGCCGCGAGTCCTTGTTCTCTAGATTATTTTATGGTTGTTACAAGTTGAACATTACTCACATTTGATGACAGTTTGTCCATTCCGATAGGCTTCCCAACCAACCCATACTAGAAAAGCGTCGCTAAACTCGAGTTTCGGTCCGACCAGTCCTTTTCGGTAGTCCATATCCTCTCCGCGATCTTGTCACTTGTTTGTGGCAGGCGTGTTATCCGCTGCTCCATATTGGACACCGTGAAGTTGTCATATCCGAACTCTCAGCCACTTTGGCTTGTGCCTAGGCATCAGGTTACACAAATTTCTTTGTAGGTGACACAGTAACTGAATGTAAACTACAATCTAGAACCCAGCGATTCTGACTCTCGTGTCTGGTCGAAATTTACGGTTCCATTCAACCTGCTGTACAATATTTTGGGTTGCTGATTGGCATTATGCTTTAATCGTTTCATTTTCTGCGTTATTTATTTTGTTCCTTGATTTCATTCTCTGTGCATTTTTGCGACAATTAGAGGCAATCACTAAGAGTTATGTATGAAAAGATGGAAATGGCTGGTATCGACGAGTAGTACCAGCGCGATTGGCGATCTGATGTTCTATAGGGCGTATGATCTAGCCGTCACAAATGACGCATTTCTGTTTTTCATCTAATTGGTCATGCTTCTGAGTTTTTTCTTCAAATATACGATGGCAACCGGTCACGTTTTTCATGTGACCATCCCGTTTGATGCAAACTAATCGACAGAAGTGATAGTGTTCAAATACAGCGGGTCTGTGCACGTCTTCTTCACGAACACACAAAGTCTGTGAACCATAAACCAAAGTGGATTATAACTAGTCGCTATACATTCCTCTTTTTAGTATATCCGGACGTTGTTTCGATTACACACTCGACGGTCATGCGTAATTTCACCATCCTTGCCAATATCTTTGTATTCTATATTGACTAGGTTGTATGCGGAACGGTTCGAGATGTCAATCCGACTGCTTTTAATTATGAACACCCATTCTCCTAGTGGCATTTTGTACCTTAAAGATATGTGATTGACAGCCTTCAATGGCCAACTGGATTGTTTAATTGGTTCAGTATATTCGTGTGTCTTCCATAGAGGTACTAGTTAAAACAACGTAATCCGTATGTTATATGTTGGTCAGCTCCACACGAAGATATTCGAGTTCCCAGATGTGTCTCGTGGCCAAACTTTTTAA
The DNA here is from genome assembly GCA_014220965.1 of Paragonimus kellicotti. Taxonomy (NCBI): domain Eukaryota; kingdom Metazoa; phylum Platyhelminthes; class Trematoda; order Plagiorchiida; family Troglotrematidae; genus Paragonimus; species Paragonimus kellicotti. The sequence goes on from LOND01000092.1 coordinate 22,557, forward strand.
ATGCGGCAGTTCGAGTTTAAAATAATGGTAGTAAAAACCCCAAATGATCGTGTCAGTTGTCTCACATTAGTGGATTGCAGGTTGTGAGTGTAAATTGTCTGTTGTTTTTCTGTAAGGAGCTCGCATTTATACGCCAGTGTTCTTGGAATATCACGTGCACGTAAACCGTGCGGAACTTAAATTTTAATGAGATACCAGTTGAGTGGTTTCTTTCAGCTGTGGTATAGTTGACTCATTCATAAACACCATAGGTTTAACTCGAAGGTACGATGCCTCGGGCCGCCACTCAGCGTAACAGCGACATAGGGTAACCTTGAATAAGAAAGAATGTATCAAAAGGGATAAGGATTGACGAAACAAGTCTAAGTTATAGACGGCATGAATGTAGGCACACCATTGGCCGTGACACGTTACCGTTTCAGATAGTGTTGTAGCGATTTGAGTAATCACAGGGACCCCAGCTGGGTTTTATATTTAACGACCGCGTCGTTGATTTACCATCACGCAGCTTTACCCACTTGTTGATGGTTTCATTATATGATGCATGATGAGGTAACCGCGCAGATTATATACGCAGTACGCGACCCAACCGCCATAGAGTGTGTAACGTGATTAGTTAACGAACTGTTCGCCATCTCGAGCGTTCCGAAATGTGCGTTGGCAGAAGGCCGAATTGCTCACGCGATCAGTGTACTTGATGTGGTATAATCGACGGAAACAACGATGGTCAAAGACAAAGTCTGTTGTTATCTTCGAGAATATACCACGTTTCCTAACCACGTAGCAAAACAGAACGCACATAAGCACTGTATACGGTCCCTTTCAACGATGACTGGACGTCTTCTGACTCTGAAGATGACGCGGGTTGGCAAAGGCAACATGCGCCTTTATTATCCTCAGTGATATCTCGTCAGTAACATTATAGGTATGTTCAACTATTCGCATGCTCAAGCGGTTTGCTTGCAATAAAGGGCGTGAGATTGGAAATGCCCTAATTTTGAAGCAACCATTTGAAGGTACAGAAGGCACTCCACGCGAACCAGCCTTTGCTCTATATGCTCTGTGTGTCGATGTCCCAAGGTCCGTTACAGGGTAAAAATTATACCTACTAATCCCTCGATCTAATCGGCATCCTGATTGTTATTCATGAACATTGAAGTCAGGCAACCACAGCCAACTGTAATGGCAGCTCGCCAACACCAACCAGAGGATCCGCACCAGCATTGAGCAACTGCTCTACACAATCGAGTGATGGGTCCTGGCAAGCGATGTGCAATGCGGTATTTCCGGCCCCGTTCACGGCATTCACGTCAACTTGATGGTCTATGCGAGCGAGCAGCGACTGTGTAGCAGGAGAAAGAAGTCGAAAAACGATAATAAGTTTTGCTTAAAACATACCTCTCAGTCAATCGTTTTACTCTCATAGTTTTCGATTTAACACTTCTTAAGTTTAAGCATCAAGCTGTGACTTACTTTCACGTCCGAGCGACCATAATTAATGGGTATACTTCCAGGCCGAAAAGGTTTATAAACATAGATTACTATACGGTAACATAGCACAAAAATACTAAAAGTAACTGCCTTTCCTGTGGATGTTCCCCACTAGCATGTCTGATATGGCTGAATTCCAGGTCAACATAGCTCTTAGATCAACGCAGTATGCCAGTTAATACACTGTCATTAGTACCACAGAGACAGAGTGTGCATTCTCTAGGGATTGATCCTAAGGAAACTAATGTTAGGCGCTGCCGACGGACAAAACCAGTAGTACTGAATATGGCCGGGAATACAAACGATGATCCACGTTTAGAAGGTGAGACCGTTACGTACAGAATCAGAGTAGGTGATACGTATTGATCAAGGAACAAAACTGAGCTACTCGGAAGGTTACGCCGGCTATAAACAATCTGAATAATAAATTTGGAAAAAGTCTCTCACACAGTAGATACTAAGGCGGTGACGTATTAAACGACGAAATCCACCGGCAATCGTGAAATCCTGTTTAGATGCTTGAGTGTGCTTGAGTTAACGACAAGTAAATGGACAGAATAGACAATTGTCAGGGTAAAGGCAAGATATAAACAACATATGCTCGATGGAAAGAATTAGGAATATGACTGAACTGACCATCCATTGCTTAAGGGCAATAATTTGGTGCGGCATGCCAGCATGACAAATCACAAACTGCATATGGCAGATCGCTCACTCCACTTGAACCTCGGATGCGCATTACGCAAAACTGGTTACCATGTGGAATCCAGTCTAACAGAGGGCTTTCGAAAATGCTGTTGAAGCCAACACCCACTCGAAAAACTGTTCATCCTTCAAAATGCTTTGAAAAAATGCAGATGAAACTGTGTGCCACGGTAAAATGAGGACGAAAGATTCAAGCTGAAACTAACCTAATGGATGTAACCAACAACATGTTCATGAATAACAATCAGGATGCCGATTAGATCGAGGGATTAGTAGGTATAAT
>LOND01000092.1:25135-38296 GCA_014220965.1 Paragonimus kellicotti
AAACTTGAAATAAGAAGAAAGAAAACAGAGGAGGGAGGGAAGTGGACCTAACTACTAAAAATAGCTACGTCTATATTCAAACATACAACATCAAGGCGCCTACACCTTGCAAACAAACAACCGAGCTGTAAGTGAAAGTAAGGCGTCATCAGCGAGACAGCTTCCTTACGGCTTTCACTGCCCCGCATCATAAAGTGCACTCACTTCACAGACAACTCGGCCAAACAACGACAACATTCACGCCACTGAGCTCGATTAGCCGCCATCTCACCTAACGTCTCAAGCCACCGACTCTGTGAGTCGCGAGGGCCCCAGCCCGGGAGACGAACCCGACCTACAGTAGCCAACCCCTTCGTAAACGATTTCATTTGTCTACGCCAGGTCATCATCTGTCCACCTCGCACCTTGCGCCAGTCGGCCGCAGCGTCGGCAAACAGTGCTCGGTGTGGCAAACGACTAGCTGGCATCCTTAGTACATGACCTAACCATCTAAGTCTGTGCAAATGTAGCGACTGAACAAGAGAACTCGTTTGACAATCAGTGCCAAACACCCGCTTCCTAACCTCCTCGTTGCTTACTCGCTGGTGCCACCCGATACGAGCGATTGAACGCAGACATCGGTGGTCAAATACCTGGAGACGGTTCACGTCCTCTACCCTGAGTGGCCACGTTTCGCTGCCGTAAAGTAATACAGTCCCTCATTTGGGTAAATCGGACTTGGGCAAATCAGACGTATGCCGTATGGCTTCAACGTAAAGTACTATGACCACTGCAGCTTGTGATAGGTCAGTGAGTTATAGATATTCCTCAAATCTTATTTCTATTTATCCGAATTGGCGATTTTCCCAAAGTTTCAAACTTCTCACACTACTACTGAGATGAGTTTGCGACCGGAAGAAATATTTTACAGAACATGCACTATCGTGCAAACAGTCTACGTCTTGGTTTAGAGTTCAGTGAGATGAATAAAATGAATAGTGCGTAAAAGAGTGAGCGGAGCCAACGTAATCATTGTATAGTATGTTAACCATCTGTCAAACTACGAGTCTGTAACTTGGAAGGAACGGAAAAAATGTAATACTCGAAATTAAGGACTTCGAATAGCCTTAGAAATCGTACTCGAATTGAAACCTCCCACGCAAGTAATAAGGAGAAGACCTCGTACTGGTTGCAGTAAGCAATTCTTATTCATGAGACAAAAAGCCCCACTTATTGATGTACAACAGGACTAAATAAATCAGAGAATGTCATTAGCTGATCATAATGGCACCTGCAAGGCCAAACTGTAAGCTGATTGGTGCAATACAGAACAAAGAATTTTGGCAAATAACGGGAAGTGTAACATTGAGGCTTTTCGCCTAAGCTTGGTATGGTATCTTAACACAACGTCTGGACTGGTCACTTGTTGGATCTTCTATTGTGCCGGGGTTTCGATAAGTAGTAAATCGAGTAGTTTTTCGTTGCAAAAAGTTTTTGTTTAGAGAATAAGACCAGTTGAATTGGCCAACTCCTAGACGGCGTAATAATAGCGAAAGTGGTTGAGCGTTCACATATGATAATTCGGTCGTGCCTAATGTGAGGTCAATGGCGCAGTGGTAAACACGGTTGCCTCATGAAAAGCAAGGCCGGAGTTCTAGTCCCGGCAGTGGCAAGGATATGCACTACTGACGAGCTCTAATGAGAGCGAAACTCGAGTCTAGTGCTTCTTTTCGAAAGGGGCCGACTGGAAAGTCTATGGGAATGCGACAGCTGCGATCAATTGTGGGTGATGTTCAACTTGAAATGAACATAGTTTTATTAAAAATGACTCTGACGATTGAATACAGTTTGTTCGTGCCACGCACGGAAGAAACAACATAACATCGCTGCGAACCCGTCAATCGAAGCAATAGTGTAGTAGGGCACTCAGCATAGTAGGCTTAAGTCTAAACCATAATCCAGAGTAACACAAAAGACAACCGATTATGTCCAGAAACAAAAGGACGGCGTGTCAGGTCGACATACTCGATTGAGTCAGCAACCACAGCCAACTGTAATGGCAGCTCGCCAACACCAACCAGAGGATCCGCACCAGCATTGAGCAACTGCTCTACACAATCGAGTGATGGGTCCTGGCAAGCGATGTGCAATGCGGTATTTCCGGCCCCGTTCACGGCATTCACGTCAACTTGATGGTCTATGCGAGCGAGCAGCGACTGTGTAGCAGGAGAAAGAAGTCGAAAAACGATAATAAGTTTTGCTTAAAACATACCTCTCAGTCAATCGTTTTACTCTCATAGTTTTCGATTTAACACTTCTTAAGTTTAAGCATCAAGCTGTGACTTACTTTCACGTCCGAGCGACCATAATTAATGGGTATACTTCCAGGCCGAAAAGGTTTATAAACATAGATTACTATACGGTAACATAGCACAAAAATACTAAAAGTAACTGCCTTTCCTGTGGATGTTCCCCACTAGCATGTCTGATATGGCTGAATTCCAGGTCAACATAGCTCTTAGATCAACGCAGTATGCCAGTTAATACACTGTCATTAGTACCACAGAGACAGAGTGTGCATTCTCTAGGGATTGATCCTAAGGAAACTAATGTTAGGCGCTGCCGACGGACAAAACCAGTAGTACTGAATATGGCCGGGAATACAAACGATGATCCACGTTTAGAAGGTGAGACCGTTACGTACAGAATCAGAGTAGGTGATACGTATTGATCAAGGAACAAAACTGAGCTACTCGGAAGGTTACGCCGGCTATAAACAATCTGAATAATAAATTTGGAAAAAGTCTCTCACACAGTAGATACTAAGGCGGTGACGTATTAAACGACGAAATCCACCGGCAATCGTGAAATCCTGTTTAGATGCTTGAGTGTGCTTGAGTTAACGACAAGTAAATGGACAGAATAGACAATTGTCAGGGTAAAGGCAAGATATAAACAACATATGCTCGATGGAAAGAATTAGGAATATGACTGAACTGACCATCCATTGCTTAAGGGCAATAATTTGGTGCGGCATGCCAGCATGACAAATCACAAACTGCATATGGCAGATCGCTCACTCCACTTGAACCTCGGATGCGCATTACGCAAAACTGGTTACCATGTGGAATCCAGTCTAACAGAGGGCTTTCGAAAATGCTGTTGAAGCCAACACCCACTCGAAAAACTGTCTCATTCTTCTCTTCTTCTTGGTTGTGTGGCAGTTAAGCATCAGTGTGAACCACTGATATATTGCTGTCTATGATGATGATGATTTACCCAAAACAGACTTGATTCATTAAATCCAAGTGTTTTGCATGAATTACATCAATGACTAGCGTTAGAATGTGTTTTATACTTTGGTTTCTCACTTTATTACCAGTTTTGGTTCCACTGTGTTCCTCTATCGTTTGTGAAACCTATCTGTCAATTGATTTCAGGTGCGTTGAACTCATCTATCGTCGTTGTCCTCAGTCTCTTAATTGCCCGCAAATGAACAATTCGGCCTATCCACTCCATCTTGCCCATAGCACAAAAGTGAGTATCCCCATCGACCGTGAATCCCCTGATTGAAACTTTATTGGTGTTTGATTGAGCGAGAATATAATGCAACCTTTCACTTTGATTGAAGTATTCTGTCTAGTTTTCTTAAGGTGCATTTCTTTTTAGTTTGAACCCGATCATCTGTTGGTTTGAAACTGTTTTAGTTCATTGTCTACACGCCTGAGAGCATTGAATCATTCCGGTTTCCTGGAGGCTGAGATTCTCCAGTATATTCAACCTGCCACATTGCAGATTATTCTTTAGCCTTAGGTGATAGAGCGCCTGCTTTTAGTGTCCAACTAATCTACGTCACTACCCTTTAAGGGGCTATACATTTTCGAAGACCATCAGGTCTTTCCTACGTCGTCAAAATAATTACTGAACTACTCCCGGCACAGTTGTAAGTTCATTCATATAAACACACTACGTCGACCCCTTAACTGCGATCCGCAGCACCATCAAGGGAGACATCAGGCTGCACCCCAGCTGAACTTGTCTATGGCAGCACCTTACGCCTGCCAGGTGAAATGTTTACGGATCTCTAGAATCCACCGATGAAATTGACTCAGCATCCTACGTTACAAGTTTGAAATTGCACGTACGCAAACTGAAGCCCACTTAGACGAGGACCACCCCGAGGCAAACCCAAGTGCACAAAGACCTGCGCACATGCCTCTTCGTGTTTATCATGGTTGATGATGGTGATCATGTTGCATCTGCTCTGGCAGATCAGTAGTGCAAAACGGATTGGCAGTCGTCATAGTTTTATGTAAGCACACAGTCAGCCAAACGAAGTTGGTTCTGCTCCCCCGATGGAAAGAGGTAAACGGTTTAGTGAAGCTGATAAATGTCGGATTTTGGCATCTACGCATTTGAGTTTGTGCTCCCGAAGACAAAACGTACTGCCCATCTACATTAGTAGGTAACAGTGAAGGAGGACGAGCATCAGCGTAATCTCAATGAGACAAATGCAAAGTCTATAGACTGGCAATAAGTAATACATTTGTGCTGGGCACCTCAGCAAGAATCAGTCAATACCCTCGTTTGCTGAATGAGAAAGTCCGTTTCCTCCACGCAAAAACACGCAACGTATTTTGAAGCTGACATCAAACGGACCTTCCACTAGGAATTTACTGTATTTATTGACAAGTAGAAATTCAGTCTAAACTCTCCTGATACATGGAGATAGCACTGACGTGAACACTATAAAGAGGGTGACGAGCTTTGGTTAGTAATTCAACGACAAATAGGCACCGAGGGTTTGTAGCGCATTCGTGGCTACGGACATGGTTGAATTTGCCAAGAAAATTCCAATTCGTTTGCTTGCACATTGAGCAATTTTTTTTTGCCATTTATTGCACCAGGTCTGCCAGAATGTCAATTTCCAATAGGACGTTCCTCCAGTGCGGATGCCCCGCATAATAAAAATATGGTTGACGCTTCACTGAGTGCACATGCTAGACCGGCCATCTTGTACCCAAACTCATTTGGAAACCTCGCAGATAATTACCCAATAAGTATACAAAGATGACTCCAGAGCTGAATTGAATGTTACTGTTGAACGGGAACGGTGTAGTCTGAATCCTCGCAATCACCTTATTGTTTGAAACTCATCATAGGAAGACAGTATGCGAACGAGGCTAGGTTTCGATGATTCTCCATCAGACTAATTACAACACAATTGGTTAAAGACCACTGGAACTCGTGCACTGCAGCCATTTTCGAAGTGTTTTACTTCATATTTTTTTATCCTCAAAATAAATCAGTTATTTCTTTTTGTCAGCGATCCCAGTATGACACTTACCTATGTTGCTAAGGTGATGGTAAAACGATTTTCAAGTCCAGCTGGCATGGTGTAGTGCATTTGACATGCACAAAAATGGCGCGGTGGAGCATTCTTTTTTGCTCCAAAATAGGAAGAGGACTGTGTGACGCGATTTGCAAATCAGAGCAACACGCTAACGCTGGACAAGCTGCTATACTCGGTTGTGTTGTCAGCAGATTGTCATGACAACCTCAATGCCGTCAAAATGTTTGTGTGCGCTCAATAATGGCTTTAACTGACAAATGGCGATTGTCTATGTAATGGTCTGAACACGATCTCTGACTTGTTCGGAAAAAAATCCAAAAATTCCTTTGATCGAGCGAAAAGAATCGGGGACCACTAATAGGACGATTGGTTCCAGCTGATCAAGTGCATGTTCCCAAGCTTTCGTCAGTTCGCTATGTAACAATTTCTGGTGGTACTCATACACGATTGGGTAAACCACATGCTGTCTGCGTGGGTTGTCCCACATGAACAATGAACTTGATGTTCTCATAAGGATGCATCACCAACAAATCATTTATGTTTTTAAAACACTGAGTTCCCTTAATCCATTTAGTCAAAACAGAGAGAAGACATATATCGCGAGATGTTAACATTTCGATTTACTCTCATCAGTCGCAAATTTATACAAACTGCGTATAGCAACAACAATTGAACGAACCAACCACATAGTTCTGACCTTTCACGCGCTAATAGTGCAATCAATTCCACGGCAAGGAGATTGATTGCGTCAGCGCCTTCTGTGCACACAAAACTGGCCGATGTTGTTTGATTAGCAATGCCTCGCTAATCGCTAACAGTTTCGGGTTGCGATTATGTAACAATATCTTGAACGATTCGACAGGGTCAACTAGGTGACCGGTTGCTAAGATATGTTTGGCGATCGATGAGGCCGGGGTCTTCGAGCTTGTTACAGACAGCAGGTCGTTTTTGAGATCGCAGTTGATAACCACTTAGGAATGTGCTCCGCCATACGCTGATGCAAGCGCCGATCTGTTCTGCCTATGTAGACGTCATTGCAACTGCAATTGAACTGGTATATTACGTGGGAGACAGACTGATCGGTTGAGTGTGTATCACCGCTATGAAGAGCCAAACCCCTAGTGCTTAGCAGGACGCGCAGTTGGGCAGCTGGGTAAGTGCGTTGCAACGCCGACATCAATTTGTGACTAATGTTGTTGGTCAGGTGGTCACCCTTGAATTGGATTTGCAGAAATATGTTCTTCTCCGCAATGCAGCTTATCACTTTTGGTTCTTTCTTTTTACTGTGGATATCCACAAACTTTTCAGGATAGCCGTTATCCACTAGCGTTTTCTTAATAAACTCTTTCTTCCAGTCGATCTGCAGTGCAAATCATTCTGGCTCTGTAAAATAACGTTTCACTAGCCCTCGTTTATAAGCAATAGGTGCGAAGCTGGAGAACTGCAAATATTGTCCACTCCAAGTTGGCTTACGATAAACAGATCGTTGCAATGTACCATCTTGACGTCTGGTTATAAGAATGTCTAAGAACGGCAAGCAATTATTAACCTCCACCTCATAAGATACAGAGAGGTTTGGGTGGACGGAGTTCAAATAGTTATAAAATGAAGTAAAATCACATGCATCAGTAAAAACTAAAATGTCGTCCACATAACGTTTGTAAAGCAGGACCCCCGAAATCCTTTCTTGAAATTGCCTTTCAAGCATTCCCAAAAATACATCCGCCAATATAGGACCCAGTGGGCTACCCATAGCTACACCATCAATCTGTCTGTAGTTAACACCTTCGAATTCAAACGGAATGTTTTCTGTACAAGCAAAAATGAGATCCTTAAGAAGATCTAATGGAATACCTAAATTTACATTCTGACTGGAAATAAAATCACATAAAATTCAACAGTCTCTCGCAGCGGTACATTAGTGAATAAAGAGTCTACGTCGACCGAGTACATCATCTGTGGACTTACTGAATTGTTCTCCAAATTTCATTTATATTTTAGCCGCAATGTCGTGATTGAAGTGGGATATACAGAAATCATCTGAACTGTTGCAGCAAAGTGCGGATGTTTGGCAGCAATTGTGGTTTTCTTACCGATAAAGTCAGCCATATCATCACTTTTGAACAGAAACGAGAGATGCGCTGATTTGGTCAGTGTTGTTTGTAGTTTCGTGGCTTCTTCATCAATCTTCCTGTTCTCATTTGAGACGACCATTTTCTGTAGATAAACTGTTTAGAATTATATGTCCTACTCATCTCTCTTTTTGGAAGCAGATTTTTAGGGCTTTTTTAGTCAGGCAGAGGATGAGATTTCTCCTCTGGTTTAGTGATGTAATGCTATCAAAGTAAATCTATAGACCTTAGGATATGTCTTACGCTGCACCAAACCTTGTGGTACGGTTCATTTCGTAATGAACCACCTTTATGTTACTGCAGCCACTCTGTAGCTCATCTCCATTACTGAGAAGAAACCATTGTTTCCCCAGGTTCCATCTCGAGACGACTTATCAGCTGAGTAATTCCACCACCGTCTTGACTATTCGATCAGATAAATGCTTCCAGAGACCGTATCCCGAGACTGGTTCACTACTAAAACTGATGAACTTGAATCTAAAGGATGAACTACTTGTTTACGGCCTTTGCATTCTGATTTTCCACCTATGTTGTACGATGGAATACGTAGGTTGCACATCGAGATGTTTATCTGAACTGATCAAAGGACATCATCTAGATTGACTTGAAAATGCAATTTACAAACAATTATCGATACAATCAGGTCATATGTTGTCTAAAGAAATTCTTGCAAAGCTTGCGACTTCCATGGTCATGGTCGTGTCATCCAGTGCCACACCAATACCCTAAGTTGGATGACGTAAAGCGTGCACTTTTTGGACAATAAGACTCAGATCGTGTTGATAGTATCTCGAGCATCGTCTTGTTCAACCACAAAGAAGTGCTATTGTCCAACTTTTTTCTAGAACTGTTGGGAAACTTTGTTTATACGTTTGTTTATTTTAATTTAGAAAGAGTATTACCTACTCTGGAAAGGACTTTTATTTATGTAGTGGCTATTTTTTGAACGTACGAGCGTTCCCGTTCTATTTGTAATTTCTTCTTGTGCACTCTGCGTACCGGTATTCCAGCCCAGGAAGTCAGTGCTCAAGGTTTGAAGGGAAAAGCTGGGGGTCTCAAGTTTGTCTGGGATGTATGATCTCCGTTTCACGCGATTGTTACACTTTATTGGGACCCGTTATGGTTTTCGTTTCTTTTATTCGATACCGAATTATGTGTTCTGCATCTGATGCGACTAAGTTGTTGCATCGGCTGTTTGTTGTTCAGCGCTACCCACGTACGAGTGAATCTCAAAAAGAGCCAATGCATCCTTATTTGTTACACGTTGTTTTGAAGTTATGAGTTCATCATCTTGCTAATGTTGCATAACCGGTCTGAATCGTTCGAATCCTCGACCTAATTGCTGCTTAGCTTAGTCCACACTACGGACATGTTATATTTCATCTGTCATATGTTAAAATGATCCGCGTTGACAATATTCTGATGTAAAATGATTATTAAGTATTTCCCCAAAGGCTTTCTTTTGAATCATATTACACAAAGCTTCTCCGAACTTGTGAAATCGCTTCCGTCTACTCGCTCTGGTCTTACTGTGTTAATTTCAGTCTGAACAATCTGTGGTTGCAGTTTTTTCCCTCGTTGTAACACTTTCGCTAATCATCCTCGTCCCACTTTCCTGGTTGCCTGTTGAACAGACTGGCGATTTTTTCCACACAGCCGCGAGAATCCAGACGTGATTAAAGTTGTTTCGTTAGTCTCCGACCCTGTGTATTGATTTTGATTGACCTTATTCGTCTACGGTCTGTACCGTTCATTTTTAAACCTAACCATTTTGTTTTTCTTTCTGGCCTGGCTTTGTGCCTTTAGTCTGATCGGTACGGTTAATCACATGACTCGCTTACACTTGTGCCAACAATGCAGATTGGAATTTGAAACAGTGATTTTGATTAGTCACAACCCCCTTGAATTGAAGTGGTTGGTGATGGTGGTGATGGTGGTTGTCTTATTTGTGACTCAAGGGGCTTTCAGTGTTGCAAAACTGGATTATTTAGAGGTTCTGTCTTTGAATGTTGTTTCGTCGGCGAGGTTGTGATTCGTACCACTGTTTCGGTCAACCTAAGTTGTGTCGCTTCGAATTGAATCAGTCACTGTTGGAAAAATCATCCCTACCGATTCTGTCGAAGTCGTCATTGTTGCTTGTAGACCCGTAACTTATGCGTCTGCGACCGTTTTTTTTGTTGATACAAATCTACATCGTGCACTGTCTGTGCCTTTGATTCTTTCCATGAAGAAATGTCCCATGTTTACCAGGCTATATAAGTTACTGATTAGATGTAGCCCATAGATCAGACGAATCATGCCTCCCGGCTAAAATCGGCGCGAACGTTCAATCAATGAAGCATCATTATGGGAGGTTGGGTTGTTTTAATTCATATGTACACAGCTCGCGCCGATAGTTGGTTCCGGCCCAACTACATTCACCTGTCTGACTGTTTTGTCCGGCTACGAGTCAACCAACCATCTGCAGGCGTCCTGGTTAGATATCCACAGTTATATCTAGAGTCGAGGCCACCTGACATTTTCTGTCTCATCTTCACTTTCCATGTTATTCGTCTGCAAGCTGTGAACACCTTAAGCTTAAACGTTTGAGTTTATGCAGTTTTGTTTTTGAACACCAGTAATGTCCTTATCCTTCGTTTCCTTCTCCCCCCCTAATCTATATCTGAATTTTTTTCATGTGGCACAACATTTATTGCCTGTATCAACGGTTAATGTATTGTCGTCGATGCCGGTGACCTTCGTTTTACGGATTGAGATTCCATTCCACTTGCTCTGCTACTTTTTATCTTTACTACATTGTTTTTCTTCTATAGCGCACCCTTCTAGACCGGATGCCTTTCTCTGAGGACATTTTGCTAATTTCTTGGGAGGCTTATCATTGAAAATTTCACAGCTGGAAGGGACACTGCACTAATGCAATCAAAAGATAGTGTTCGCTGACCCACTGAGCTGAGTCAGTAGTCTAGAGAAGACACTGGGACATATACATGTATACACTGATAACAGAATGTGGCCATAGTGTTAAGGTGTGTTCGTGTTTTTGTGTCGGGATGACGTTGTTATAGCCAAGTAGCTTCTTCGCTGTCTGATCGCTGACCAAATAGAAATCATGAATAGGGTTATACGAGCCATGGTGACTGATTGAATCAACAGTATTCAGCAAATGTCACGTAAAGCTATGGATATCGTGGAACGAGCTTATCTATGCAAGCGTAAGATGGCAGCTAACTGCATCGACTAGACTAGCGTTGTATAACATGCAACTTCGTTTGTGAGTGGTATGGAGCGTACATTCGCGAACTAGCCGGGCATGGTGACGCGCACCTCTAGTCCGGCTACATGGAGTTTCACGCGGTCAGGGGTTCTGATGCTGGCTTCCATGCTAAGCACGGTACCGATGTGGGCAGTTTGTCGGTGGGCGAGCTGTCCAGGTGATGTAAAGAGAGATGAACCACTCCAGGGAGAGCACCCAACAGGCAAAATTCTGCGCGTGGGACGGTAGCAGGATAGCGCATGTAAATGGCAGACCAGTGGCAGCCCAGTCGGCGTGCGGAGTTTGTCCTGTTTAGTTCCGGAATATATGCACTATACTACTCATAAACGAAGGTGCGTGTTGTATAACACTAGGTAAACTGTCCCTGTTCATTTTTGTCCAAGGATGTAGCTGGAAGCAGTGCCGTGATTTATTAATGATAAATATCATCTATCGACGTTAAGGACAACGTAACTGCAGCCTTCATCCCTAATAAAACCAGTTTCCGAACTGAAAGCATCAATCAGGACAGCGTTGTCTGTACCGAATACAAACGAATATCAAATCCGGTAGAAGCTAATTCTGTAGGCGACAAATTCTAGAAATCCTAATTTTTCCTAATAGTTCACCATACGAACTTTATACCAATTGCTTGTGTTAAAACGAAGGTGGTGAACGCTCACTTGTACAAATACGGTGATTTCAGTGATAAATTTGAACCGTTTTTCGATTTTGTACAAAAAACATACCTACCGATCTTATGAGGCCTGATGGTTTTTATTGCAGTAGCAGGTGGTTAGCAAGGTTTCAAGCAAGACGTCCCATCACATCATGTTTCATCATCCTCATCATCATTATCATCATAGACAACAATACATCAGTGGTTCACACTGATGCTTGACTGCCACACGAGGTCTAGCATCAATTATACTTCGTCGACTCACTGCAGTTCGGGAAGTAAACATTAGGGAAGAACAGGCAGGGTTTCGCCCTGGGCGGGGTTGTATAGATCACATTTTTACCCTTCGTCAAATTCTGGAGCAGCGTCATGTGTACCGCCGGCCAACAATCGCCGTATTCCTCGACTATAAAGGTGCGTTTGATTCGGTGGACCGATCTACACTTTTAGAGTCGCTTAAACGGGGTGTACCGACTAAGTATGTGAACATACTGTCGGCGCTTTATTCCCATACTTCAGCTCAGGTTAGGGTTTACGGCGAAGTATCTGACAGTTTCAGCACCAGGAGCGGCGTACGTCAAGGCTGTCCCCTTTCACCATTTTTGTTCAATTTCGTCATAGACGAAATAATGGAGGACTGTCTGCGGCACTCAAATGATGCCGGCGTGGACCTCCTACCTGGTGAAAGACTGACTGATCTTGATTATGCTGACGATAAGGTATTGCTGTTTGACAACTTTCAAGCGGCACAAACAACACTGGACGCTATTTCGCGTTCTGCTAAGTACTTCGGAATGCGCTTTGCAGCCTCAAAATGCAAAGTGCTTCTGCAAGATTGTTGTGATCACGTAGATTTAATGTTAGATAATGAAGTCATGGAGATTGTTGACCGGTTTGTATACCTGGGAAGCTGCATCAGCGGTGGCGTCGGAGGTGTAGGGAATGAAATAGAAGCGCGTATTTCCAAGGCTAGGGCGGTGTTCGCTAATCTAAGACACCTATGGCGACAGAGAGGTATTTCTCTGAAAGCTTAAGGGTCGTGTATATCAAACAACAGTGAGGGCTGTATTACTTTACGGCAGCGAAACGTGGCCACTCAGGGTAGAGGACGTGAACCGTCTCCAGGTATTTGACCACCGATGTCTGCGTTCAATCGCTCGTATCGGGTGGCACCAGCGAGTAAGCAACGAGGAGGTTAGGAAGCGGGTGTTTGGCACTGATTGTCAAACGAGTTCTTTTGTTCAGTCGCTACATTTGCACAGACTTAGATGGTTAGGTCATGTACTAAGGATGCCAGCTAGTCGTTTGCCACACCGAGCACTGTTTGCCGACGCTGCGGCCGACTGGCGCAAGGTGCGAGGTGGACAGATGATGACCTGGCGTAGACAAATGAAATCGTTCACGAAGGGGTTGGTCACTGTAGGTCGGGTTCGTCTCCCGGGCTGGGGCCCTCGCGACTCAGAGTCGGTGGCTTGAGACGTTAGGTGAGATGGCGGCTAATCGAGCTCAGTGGCGTGAATGCTGTCGTTGTTTGCCGAGTTGTCTGTGAAGTGAGTGCACTTAATGATGCGGGGCAGTGAAAGCCGTAAGGAAGCTGTCTCGCTGATGACGCCTTACTTTCACTTACAGCTCGGTTGTTTGTTTGCAAGGTGTAGGCGCCTTGATGTATGTTTGAATATAGACGTAGCTATTTTTAGTAGTTAGGTCCACTTCCCTCCCCCCTGTTCCTTTTTCGTATATAAGTTTCTTTTTTCTTTTTTTTCTT
>LOND01000092.1:39153-52345 GCA_014220965.1 Paragonimus kellicotti
GTATCGTCTAACAACAAACATATGTCACAACGAGACTGGACCTTGACGTGGTGTGACGGCTTGCGCATCTCGATGACCTATTGGGCTAAACTGGACGGTGTGATCACCACACCGATAGAGTCACTCATACCAGGCAGGCCAATGGGTAGAGGTCTGACAAACCAGTCTCCTGGTCCTCCAGGTTGGGGGTTGGAAGAAGGTTGGCATCTTTTCCGGAAAAAGTACCAGTTCTGGTACATTGCCACCCAACCGCTGCCTTGCGGTACAGGCTTTTGAGCCAAAGGCTTTGGTTGAGAACCCTAATCGTTCTCCTGTCTAGGTCTGGGCGTCCTGGCAGTATCTCAGCCCACACACAACCATGAATATTCACAACAACAATAAATCCATACTGCATCGGCCGTCTCGCAGTATAAACCGGGTCGCCCTATCTGCTGCATACAGCAGGGTGGATAGGCGAAAACATGCTACTGCTGACCCCCCCCACTGTCCTATCAAATTTAGCTCTCAGGCCCCTCCCGACCTCCATTTCTGATAATTACTCTACAGGTCCCACAACAGATGTAGCTAACTGTAGTAACACTGAGCCGGTAAGTTCCGTCTCTTGCCTTCAGCTTCAGGCCTCCCTCGTCCCTTGCTTAGACCTAGAATGCGAATTAATATAGGTGCCTTCAACGTTCGCACGCTAAAACACATCATAGGTCATAGCGAAGGCGTGTAGCTCTTCATTTCACATACTAGCGTACCAAGTATGCGTTAATATGATCATAGTCCTCCTTCATCGTATTAATTGTTACGCATTTCCGCTCCTATTTCTTTGTAATGTTCGTGCTTTCTTAACACTGCTTCGAATTTTGAAATATACCGAGCAGACTAAGAATCTCATCGAATGACAGATAATACAACGTATGAATATTTAAACCACGAACCTGCAATTGTCTACCCGAATATGTATAAACACAATATTTCGTGGCACCACTGTAAATAATTTACCGCAGGCCGCTAGTTACAGGTTCTCGTGTGACCTCGATGTCTATATCCAATGTATATTCTATTTCCTAATTTCTATCCTTCCGTATTGGTGTACTGATTCTTCAGCACACCTCAAACCCTCTCTCTTGAGCGAAGCCCATTAGTAGCATTGTGATCCTTTGTTTAACAGAAAAGACTTTGTGCACGACCGCTCTGGCAGTCATTCGTTAAAACCAGCTCTATGACTTCGCCTAAAACTATATATCAGAATTTTACTTCAGCGTCTGGCTATATAGCATCCCTACAAGAACTCAAGACTGCTATCAATGAGATCGATCGTCAAGCAAGCCCTGTTTCTTTTACTCGAATTGCTGGCCACATCTCACCTCGGTCGCACACTGATGTCTGTATATTAGGTCGTTCTTGGTCGGAATATGATATAGCTCAAGGTCGGTCGCCTTGGTAAGCCGAATATCTCGTTAGGGATGACGAACAAACAGCAGAAACATTAAGCTGTTTGACTACTCTACTTGCTTGAGGCCTATTCAGATGGTGACGTATTCATCGTCGGTTAAATTCGGATGTCTCATTTGAAAGCTCTTTCCCGCCACGTTTCGTATCATGTAACCACTACCTCGACTGTGAAGAAATGTTTTTTCATCTCAGCTTCAACATTGTTCATTTCCGGTACGTTGGTATAGAAGGATCGGGCTTTGGACAACGCTTCTTTCTTTATCACTTATTCATGTTTCCAAAGATATGGATTTTGGCTAATTTCTTCAGAGATCCATGAGTACGCAATGGATGATATTCCTGTCAGTCTGTTTGAAAGTGATCAAACCATTGAAATATCTCTGATTGACGGGTTAATTCCCATAACATTTATTCGCTTGTCAGTAAGATTGAGGTGCAGAGTATGGCGTGATTCACTGATCTCACTGATGATAACGACGAATAGATGAGTAAGAGACGAGGTGATACCTCCACCTATGACTCGAGCGTCGTTCTTCGAAAGCTTTTGGCTATTTCGCAATGCATGCAGATATGAATATGCTGAATGCTATAGTGGACTTGCACACACTACAATCAAGAGAGGTGAACGGACGGAAAACGTTTTTTTTGCACTTCTCGACTGTATATGCAGTATATGTAATTATAGACATTCTAGAAACCTTATTTAAGGGAACGACGACATAATACGGCATGCAGTGCAACTGAACCACTATCTCAAATCTAATCAACTTAATGAGTTTTGGTGACTCTAGTAGACGCCCCACCTTTTTGGGGTCATTGCTACCCGTTTGTCGAAAATAGACCATCTCGCACCTGATCCTGATCACCCACTTAACTTCGAGTGTATTCTGCAAGCAAATGTTGTATGTTTTAGGCCTATTCATTCATGCAGTATGCATAAGATGAACTAATTTTTATTTCACAGATGGATTGAGAATAACACAACGTTACGAGCATCATCATCATCATCATCATAGACAGCAATACATCAGTGGTTCACACTGATGCTTAACTGCCACACAACCACGAAGAAAAAAACCTATATAGGAACAGAAAAGAAAAAGAAGGAGAGGGAAAGGGACCTAATTACTAAAAATAGTTACGCCTATATTCAAACATACAACATCAAGGCGCCTACACCTTGCAAACAAACAACCGAGCTGTAAGTGAAAGTAAGGCGTCATCAGCAAGACAGCTTCCTTACGGCTTTCACTGCCCCGCATCATTAAGTGCACTCACTTCACAGACAACTCGGGAATAAACAATGACAACGTTCATACCGTTCAAGTTACCACTATCATGTGTCGACATCAGTGATATCATGCCGTGCTCTATCTCTGCAGTACCGTGAACGTCTCAACAGCCACCGACTCTAGGAGTCGCGAGGGCCCCAGCCCGGGAGACGAACCCGACGTACAGCAACCAATCCTCTCGTGAACGATTTCATTTGTCTACGCCAGGTCATCATCTGTCCACCTCGCACCTTGCGCCAGTCGGCCGCAGCGTCGGCAAACAGTGCTCGGTGTGGCAAACGACTAGCTGGCATCCTTAGTACATGACCTAACCATCTAAGTCTGTGCAAATGTAGCGACTGAACAAAGAACTCGTTTGACAATCAGTGCCAAACACCCGCTTCCTAACCTCCTCGTTGCTTACTCGCTGGCGTCATCCGATACGAACGTTGCGAGCAAGTTGTAATACTCAACGTTTCAACCACCTGAAGTGGCCTTCTTCTAGATTTGTACGTTGTATTATGTCTGTTAACTGTGTCATCATCATATCAGCCATGAGCCTGACCAAAAGGTACTGTGGCTCGGGCTGCCGCTCACCTCAACAGTGACGTGGAATATCCTAGAAGAAAACGTTACTAAGAAGGTTGAAAATTAATAGAAGTCTAAGCAAAAGAACTAGAAATGGTATGAATGCAGGTACGCCATTGACTGCGACACGCCGCCATCTCGGATAGCGTCTCTAACCAGCGGTTTGAGTGATCACGAGGACCCCATCCAGGCAGGCGACACCTACCCACTTTACTCAGTGGAGCAGTCAGGGTTCTCATATTTCGTGACCACGTTGTCGCTTGACCGCCACGTGGTTTCACCCAACTGTTGGCGGTCTCAGTATATAATGCCCGGTACGGTAAACGCTCAGCTGGCATGCGGAGTACGTGACCTAACCATCGCAGGCTGTGCAACGTGAGTAGTTGACCGATCGATCGCGCATCCCGAGCGTTCCGGAATACGCGCCGGCGAACTGCCGTATTGCTCACGCGATCAGTCCACTTAATGTGGGCAATTTGGCGGAGACAACGATGGTCAAATACAGCAAGCTTGTTGATATCTTCCTTGCGAACAGGCCACGTCTCCGAACCATAGAGCAAAACAGAACGCACACAAGCATTATATACTCTTCCTTTCAGCGACAATCGAACGTCTTTTCGACGCCACAGATGACGCAGGTTGGCAAAGGCAACTCGTGCCTTTGCTATCCTCGTTGATATCTCATCAGCAATATTACAAGCTGACGAGATAGTGCTACCCAAGTAGGTGAAACTGTCCACAGTCTCAAGCGGATTACCTGCAATAAAAAGTAGGAGTGGAAATGCCCAGTCTTGAAGTAACACTAATTGCACTTGAAGCGTGCTGAAAGCGACATTCCATACACAACAGATCCGTGCGTCAGTTCACCTTGTTTCAGCGCTTATATACTGCATGGTCTATCGGTCAGGATCTGTAAGGGCTAGCCGTCTAATTGACTTAATTGTAATCGTCCGCAGACTTCCAGAGTTCTGTCAACCGAGTCGCAGCAGGAAGAAGCTCCTCAGAGCGAGCCCCACTAGGAATACGGGTGTGATAGAGAATTAGCGGATAGCTCTATAATGTACTAGTCGGAGCACAAAACATTGCATATATAGCGGCGTATACGTACAAGTTAATCAATTGTTGTGGCCACATCCACTAGATGGCTGACCGTGCTACACTGAAGTGCAATTGTTGACAGCTGTTCCAAAAGACCATCACCCTGTCTTGCAGAAGTAGGCATTACAGTGATTCAGTAGCATGCAAACGTACCATTCCCCGATACCCGCCTTTGACAATATCAAGAGAACACGATTCCAGTAGAAAACGTTACGGAAAGGATTTCGACTATGCGATCCCCACACGAGTCTCTGACTTCAAAAGTCTGCCTGCGAGATCAAAAAAGGATACTACAGATGGAAGTTTTTTTCTTATAGGGTGGACCCCACCCGAGAGACCAATGAAGCTCAAAAGTCACGACTCACTTGGCAGTGACTGGGGACTTGCCTAGCCGAGAGAAACCCTGCAGTATAGCCTCGATAACATGCCGTTCGTAGTGAAATAAGCAATTGATGTTCCCGTTCGAGCCACTGCTTGCGCGCAGCTCGGTATTGATACCTCCAATAGCTACATCGAGGACTTGTGATGATGACTACAGTTAGTGGTGATTTAAGATGATGTTATGGACCAGGCGTATGGATAGTACGCCAGCCGTAGGCGTCGACGGTCTAACTCGTTGGTGATTCGGCTAGGTTCCGCTTTCTTTGTTTTATGAGGCATTAAGCACGCTTGGTTCTCCTAATATGACATTACTTCGCCCTCGATACGGAAGGACAGTAGTTGCCGCAAAACTGATAAAGATATTCTCTGCTGCTTGCCCACTAGAGACTTCGCGCCTCACTCCTAGGCCTAGCCTACGCACGTCAGCCTAAAATAGTCTGGACATATAAATTCTCGAGAGTGAATAACATGTTTTTCCTCCATTGCGCCTGTCCCTTCTTGGACTGAGTCTCGACGGGGTTGCAACCATAGGAAGGACCAAGTCCTAGTCCAGCCCTAGCCCGCCTCTGCAATCGAATACACACCGTATCACCGAGCACCGCCACCATCAAGTCAATGAGTAAGTAGTATTAGGTCCTTAGCAAAATAAATGACTGACGCTAATGCAAGGAACAACCTCCTTAATACACTAAGTACGTGTGGTTGACAGCGAAGTATGCGAGATGACGAACTGAACTGGACAGACGAGTGAAACCGTTGCTCAATGTCGTGTATGCACACGCGACGGTCATTCTGCTCTGTTTCGGGTTCCAACCGGACCAACAAAAGCAAAATGGTAACAATTTAATGAATTTGTTCGAAAAATATCCCACGTTAAGGGAAGGGGAAAACAGAGTGGAGCGAAGCTAAGAAAATATGTACAATCATTAGTTACACAGAGGAAAGGGCCGAGTCAACCTCAGCAGGTTCTGATAAAGAGCAGCGAATACATGGCTTGGTCGCCTCACATGCCCCATAACATATTGTTTCCACCGGAACCGAATAGAACCTAGAGGCGGATTATCGTCGTTGGGTCCCCCAGAATGAAAAGGTGATGGGGTTAAGTGCCCGTGGGAAGGGAATCGGAGGCGTGCGGAAAACAGTTAGTGTGACGGTGTTGACCCACCGGGCGTCGTGGGGGCATTCACTCAGATATTGAAAGAGATGCGTATCGTTGTGTGGTTGATTAGTAGCTCACTTAGCGACGGCATAGTTCTCGACTTGATGTGCTATCTGTCTGTACATGTCTCTGCTACGACTATCTATGCGAGGACTGATCAAGCGAGGATCTCTCTGATGCTCACCGAAGTCTCTCTTATACGTGAGTGAGATTATTTCTGCTCTCTCATAATTGACCATGACTGTCAGCATTGAGAGTTCATCTGGATATATATATATCTCGTGTCTTACACTCCCGCTCACTCACTCAAATATAAAGCTGTGTGCTCTACTGAGTCCATTCCTGAGATCATACCAGTCCTCCTCTCTCCATGCTCTGTACCGAACTTCCTCTACGCTTCCATAAATATACTCCTCTCTACACGTGTCTGATAGTCGATATTGAAGTACGATGTCATCCGACAAAGACGACTCAGGATTCTAACCCGACTTCTGTTTGTAAGACCAAGCTCCTCAACCTGTGACTGGTTCTGCTTTAATTTGTAAGCATTTAACAGGCGTGCTGCATCTGCCGCATGGAGTAATAGTTGGCGTGATCTCAGAAGACAACGTCATCACGGACAGTAGTACATTAGTGGTTCTCACTGACGCTTAACTGCCACACAACAGTGAAAAAACCGAACCCTGTACAAGAAGAGAGAAGAAAAAAAAGAGAGGGGGAGGGATCTAACTGAAAAAAGTTCCTACATCTATCTTCAAACATTCAGCATCAAGGTCTCCACACCCTGCACACAAACAACCGAGTTATAAGTGAAAGTAAGGCGTCATCAACAACACCTCAGAAGAGAGCCAGAGTACGCTACAAAACATGTTACTTAATAAGCATCTTAGCTGTAGCCTTATCGAAGATGCACTCCCTATTCCACTTTGCTTTTCTGAACCTAGGAACAGAAAAGGATTATAAGTCCGATCGAAGCGTGTAAGCGACTTTCCCCTCTACAGGCAGTTGACCGTATTTACGTTGACAACACGAATAATAGCACTTTGGCTACTGTGACGCTATCTTGTGAGTCTGCTAACTCCGAGGTTTATTTTGCCGACCAACATAATAATTCACTCTTTGTTAGCCATGGCCAATCATACAGGTTTTCGCAGCCATGCTACTCAATACGAAAGATAACCCCAGGACTACAGCCCACCCACCTTATCAACGCGAAAGGTCGATGCAGCTATCCATCACCTCGCTGGTGGTCACTGGGACTGTTTACAAAAAGCAACTGCATTAGATGCAGACACTAGCACAAGTAGAATAATACCACTGAACTCGTGCGTATCTGTTGTCGATCAGCAGTTGTGTTGAGTCAGCCAGCTTTGCACCGCTAAGCGACTTAGAAGAACACCACGGAAAATGATTGCTCAAAAATTTTAAACAGTTTGATTATCCTGATATCTTTCCAGAACGAATTCAAGGACTACGAGAGAGCTCTCGCCACGTACTGCTCTACATGCCGTAGCTGACCTTGGGAAATTAATTGTATTGCAACAAGTCCGCCACAGTAGAGGTGATAACCTATTTACTTCACGCTCTGACCGACAGAAATACATTCGCCTGCAGTTTTCATCTGACGCATAAGAAATTGATGAGCAAAAGCACAGGAGCACTATTTTAAACAGTGTGCCTATTTCGGAAACCTCGGGTGTTGATATTCAAACGGTGCATACTCCTGATCAGCGGAGATTTCTAACATCACTCATTGTTTCTCTCTGACCTAACGAACGCAGGTGTAAACCGTCTCTCCTGACCGGTGTACTCAGCATCGACAAAGTGCTCCTCGATTATTGACAGGAATTGACGGAAAGAGCTCGTTTAGTTTACTTGCGATTCACTCCCAGTTGCCTGACGGAAAACCTGGTTTAAGTGAAGACAGCTGTTTGTCATCGCAAAACCTAGTTACAAATGTACCTGAGATTGCTCCAATTGACCTTTACGCAAATGCCGAATCCAGTCCAGGGGTTTGAAAAACTCTAACTCGCCTCTTATCCCAATAGGGAACGGAGACCGCACAGCGCCGTGTAGTACACGGATTCAGCCCTTCGCCCGCAGCGAATCTCATCAAGTATATTCATCTGCTACGCTTCTCATAAGCGGTTAAACTGCCTCCTGGTATTGCTTTTATACCAACACAAGTTAACCGTTAGCAGTAATTTTTTTTTCGCCTTGCCAATTGGTCGTTTGTCGAAGTCCTAGAAAAAATTCCACAATACCACAAGTTCATACAATTACTCGATAGCATTGCCTTCATTGATCTCCATCGTAATTGAGAGTCTACCAAGTAACTCTTTCTCGTCCGAAGTTGAAGACCTCAAACTTACCACCAAGAAGCAGCATGATATCCGCAGAGGATGCTCATGCGTCACCAATCTGGTCATTGATGATGAGTTTTTCGGCGAAGGCTGCTGACGCTAGATTAACCCTTGATGTGATACGTCTTGAAGTCTCCAAAGCATTTGACAAAGTTGATCCCCTCATCTTGTCACAGAAACTCCATAACTTTGGTCTCGAGGAGCACTCGCTCACGTACCGTCAGGATTGTCTAACCAGACATTGGGATTCAATATAAGGGTGAACGGACAGTTACCAGAGTGGTTCCCCAACAACGGCGGCGTTCTGCAATATACACCTCAGCATCTCTGCTGTTCCTTCTTTTTTGGTTGTTGAACAGCCCAGCATAGTCAACTCACCGACTTTGCTCTACGCGGGTAACACAAAACTCTAACAAGTTCTAGGATACTCAGAAGATGTTGTAACTTTACAATATGAACTGTCTAGACTGGTGGTCCATAGCAAATAACTTGTCATACAGTGTGAACAAGGTGTAAAGTCATGCACATCAACACTGAGCCGACTACTATCTTGGTGACACAAAGCTACTCGTATCAGTATGTGAACGAGACCGTTGGACCCTAGTGACGGGTGGTTTGCGTCAGTTTAAAAATTGTGGCCATGGTTCGAGAGGCCCAAATAACGTTATGTCTCTGGGGAAGAGTTCGTGGAACATCTCACTCTGAAGTCGTTCCCACCATATTCGTCTCCGCAATCTGTTCACATCTAGAAACGAGCACGAAGGCCTGTCGTTTGTATGTTAAATTGACTTGGACCTTAGTGGAGGTGTTGTGAGAGGCCGCCAAAAAAAATCTATGAACTCATGACAGTCCCTACCAGGACTGCGCAAGTTATGCCACTTCTCAGTGAAATGCAGACACCCCAGAGAATTAATTCCACTGTACATATCAGATGGGATTTTTGTTTCTGTTTGTTCCAGCGTTCACTGCTGATATGATTGCACTCTAACAAACTCATTATAAGAACGTGTAGCGAACAAGCTTGGTTTCGGTGATTCATCATCAGGCTAAATACAACACATTTAGTTGGGTTAATGATTTGTGAGAAAATGTGCGGTAATGGATTGAAGGGATTGTTATCATTTTAGTTTCCCTTTATTTACTTCCGTTCACTTTCTTCTGTCGCTTATAAGCCGCCCAACACCTTTTTCGATGACCAACTCGGAGACAGGAACGTACATGCACAAATCTATCTTTCTCTCCCTCTCGCATGAACCTGTGAGACTATCAAGTGCATATATGTCTATACTTATAGTATCCTGTTATATGTATTTCCTTTAGTTTCTAGATGATTTGTTCCACGGTTTCGAATTCACCAATGTTATTGTTAATATCACTGTGCTTTCATTTTGTTCCATCTGTACTGTCTGTTATAGTTCCACCTACATTTTTTGAAAAATACTACTTTGGTGTTACCCGGGAATTTTTATGTTTACAGTATTTACTTCCTAGAAGAGACTCTCAACCTAGATACCTTTCGGTGCTTTCCTATAGGCCCTTTCTAGGAGAAGACCACTGTATTTTTCATAATGAATTCAGACAGTAACTAAGCTGGTACTGGTGAAGTTTTGGCTGCAAAGTGTAAATCGAGGAAGATAAGAAAGTGTATTTTATATAAACTATTTGTATATACTCAGTAAGACTAGCTCTATCGTAGTAATACACTTCTAGTATCCACCCTCTATATATCTCCTCCCTTCGAGGAAGATTACTCACACCAGAAACGTTGAAACGCCTATCACTCGAAGTAACCAGACGTTAAGACTTAGATCCCACCGGCATATTCATAGCCTCATGCACGTACCGTGCGCCCCCAGCTATATATAGCTTCTACGCGTCCATATTCCTGTTTTTTGAGTTTCCTACGTCTCTTCTTACTTTATTGCGAAAATTATGCTGATATCCTAATGCCCTAGTTAACATTCTTCTACTTCTCCCATGCGCACATCGACATTCTGACCACTGTCAGCCCCGATCTTTTATTTGGAGTGAACTTCAACCGCATATCTTACTAATATAAATCAATTCTACGTTCTGATGCATTTCTTCCAGCTTTGTCGTTATTCCAATTTAAGAGCCAGATTCGACTCTTCACTTGAATCATTTCCACTACTGTCGCAAAAAGTCGCTCATATAGGGTGTTACACTTTTTCATTCTCGTCATAAGCCTTCTATGATGCCTTACGATATCACACTCTCTAAGATCTTTGGCAAACTTAACCGTGATACTATATTCGCCCAGCCTAGATCAGCCTCGAGACCTAAGACTTTTATTAGATGTGCTATTATTCTAGCCTATGTACTACTTTTGCCGATGACAATCACCCTCCGCCTCCCTGCTCTGCGCCATTTATATTCTTCTCATGCATTCTAACTAGGTTTTTAATTTGTCGGGTCGGTTACACGTAGCTTCTTTTTCTAATGCGACTGGTACGCCAATTTAAATCGTCTCCAGCCTCTATCCAATTGTTCTTCACGTCTAGCTGTGAAGTAATATTTGCATATGCTACATTATCTACCAATACTCAACGTTCTTCAACTGACTTTTAACTTTATGTTGGTAGTACTGTTTCTCCTTGCTTTAGTCTTACCATGCGCCTCCATACCCGAGCTTAATTTTAACTGCTCTTCACGATCTGGAACTTCCCTTATCGATGACCAAAGGGCTTTTAAACCACTTTTGTTTGTAAAATATCAGTATTATCTCGCCTATCACCGAACTTGAAGTTCGTGATCACCGTCTGGATCAGAATCTTATACGCTGGAGTACGCTGTTTTAATTACTGAATGTTTGTGGAGAAAATACCCGGACGCTGATAAGCCAGTGCTTCTCAAATCACTACTCACCTCTTCTCAGTCTTCTCTTTTGCACACATGAAAAAAAACATGCAATACCATATGCTTCTCCTTCTTTCTTCTTAGATGTTTCGTCGTCTGTGTGACCTTGGAGCAAACTTGGATGTTCAGGATGCCACTGGGCTTTCGGTGCTACACATGAAAGTTCGTGACAACGATTTAGATGCGACGCTCTATTTATTAGCCCATGGTGCCGACCCGAACTTGGGTGATTCGGACGGGTCGAGTCCACTGCACTGTGCTATCACGGTGAGTGTATGTTGACTACCTTCCACAAACCAATCTGCTTATTTGTTGGCCGTACATCATTAGTAAGCTGAATAGACGTAAGTTGTTGTTTCATATCTAGGACGTTAGTTCCCAGCTTCATCATACATTAATATATTGTTTTTTATTTTGTAGTCCCACGCGTCCATACATATAATACGCGCCCTGTTGATTTTCGAAGCTGACCCATCCGCAGTGGACAACCACGGGAAAAGCCCGAGGCATTTATTGTGCACCGATTCTGCCGAGTGAGTTGGTTGTGTTCTAAATTTCTTAAAAGGGAATTTATTATAGTGCATATTTTCTTGAGTACTTTTGGTTCTTCATTGACAGTTGGCTGGAAATGAAATCGCACGTCAGCTTTAAACTTTTGTGTTTCACAAATGTACGTTTTGTGGGTCATCGTTTCCACTTTTTTTTGCCCGGTTATTCCCTGCTTTTCTTTCTTATTTGACAAGTTGTTTCGGACAGTTGTCGTATCTATCTTGATGCTGACCGATGCCCTCATATAACGTGCCACTTCAATGCCTGTTGCATATAGCTTTCAGACATATGCCTCCGTTAGTCAACAGATTACTTTTACTCATGCATTGCTATATGCTGATTTCATTATTCTTTGTTTCTATGAGGTTCATGTTTACGGTATCGGCGTTGTCATATTCTTCTCTTAACAGTCTAGTAGCGCAACTTATGTTCACGGTTTGCATGTCTGATAATCCTTTGACGCATCTGATTCCTGTTAAAAAAGAGCTTGTACTAAAAGAAATGGTTCGAGGTCGTGCTTTATGACATAATCTCATCCAGTAGCCGACTTTAGCCATCGGTGTTGGTGGTTCTTTCAAAGTATGCGTATTTCTCCAATCTTCTAGTCAGCTTGTACTCACAATATTGGCATGACCTTGGTACATCCTCTCCATTTACAAAACAGTCAGGCGATTCGTCTATTGATTGGGTCGGTCGTAGTACGTTACGTGCTCTAAATTGCACCTTCATTTTGATTTTGTCTGATTACTGGTTCACTATTCCTTAATGGCCATAATACGTTTAATACAAGGCTAAACGGATTCGTTGCACATTGCTACTTTCCCGTTCGCTTCATGTACTGACTGAGTTTATCTTCGAGTTTCAACCCACTTCCTTTTGTCTAGCTACGTTCACTCGGAAGAAAAGTGAGTGTATCTATTATCCTACTGATTGAGTATGTTAACCCTACAAATAATTACAACAAATGTTAAATTTCTTTCTTTGTGCACCTGCCTAAAATGTGATCTTTTTATTTCTTGACTGTGGTTAACCAGTTTAATGACGGCATTGTTGCTTTTCAAAATGGAAGTTTTTGACTTTCTCTGTTGAAAATCGGGTTATTTTTCCGGTGACTGTTATGGTTCCTGCTTTCTCATCTGTCTCCTTTATTGATCGGCATGTTGAATGATCGTCTACGCGCACTCGTGTGCCATCGTCCTACTTTCAGATTGGTTCAGCCGCGTGACTATTCCCTTACGTTCACATGGTTTTTCGTTAAGGGGCTACGTTTTTTTTATTTCATTCAATGGTGCCGCCTATGCTTTGTTGCACTGCATGCTTGAGGTACTTATTGAGCAGCAGTACTATCTCTCAACAAGAACTGCATTTGGAGGAAACGCATTTCTTTTCATGGAATCCGTTCGAGGCGAATACAACACAGTGGAAAAGACCGTTTTTTTTATATGTCAGAATCGCCACATTAC
>LOND01000092.1:56013-83558 GCA_014220965.1 Paragonimus kellicotti
TCATATTAGGCAAAAGCAAATCGTCATACGTATACGCTCAGTCACATTTGCTCGTGAGTAATGCCCGAATTTTCCGATCGCCTCGAGAGGAGACACAGTAACTGTCATGTCAACTCCAGTAGGTGATCTCACGACTAGGTTCTTTCTCCAAGTGTGCTGGTTAAATCAGCAGTCAGGTTTTTATAAGTCTGATAGCCAAAATTATGTTGTGGATGTTGGATAGTTCTTCGGGCTGTCTGTTTAGTTCATACTTAGAATGGTCTGCCCCCGACACTCCTAGTTGTTGAGGCAGTCTGCCTAATAGTTAGCATATTTAGTAAATAGCCCCAACTGTGAAGCCCATGAGAATAAGGTCATACATTTTTTGTTTCAGTAGCTCATCATCATCATCATCACCAGTAACATAACATCAGTGGTTTGCACTGCTGTTCTTTTGTTCTGCTATGAAAAGAACACAAATCCCCAGTATGGGGGTGAAAACAAGGAATGGATGATGGGGCTTTTCTTATAAATTTGGAACCATCGGCATCAGGGCGCCTGCATCTTCTAACCAAACAGTCGAGTTGCAGAGTAGTGTAAGGCTGCACCTGCAAAAATATCTTCTTTGTGACTTTTCTAGGTTCGCTTTATAATTTATCTTTATTTCTTGGATAACTAGTTATATATAGTACCCAACTTTTCATTTTCAGGCCAGATTGCTCAGAAGAGTTCCACCTCTGGCGATGAACGTACCGTGCAGTTCTTAGCTTACCAGTGATAATTACTAATGGGTTTCTCTGTGACGATGTATCTTCCAGGCTATTTAAGCCATTATCTTTGGAGTATCGTGGTGATAATTTTCATCCAAAAAACAGTCTCGACATTGGATTTCTTAAAGATGGTTTCTAATTTTAGCCGTCTTCGATGTGTGCGATCATCCTGTCATTTTTTTATGCACTTGTCTGCTAAGTGTGAGTGACAGTCGTCTACCTGGCTTGGTCTCTTTCCTTGATATGACAATCAGGCTTGCGCGCTACATTGATCCGCATGGCCATGTTGACTAGGACTTCGTTTCTACCAGTTACAACCACATCAGACAGGCTAATGGAAACAGTCCGACAAAAGGATGTCACACTCGTGTGTATAAGAGACAGCTACTGTCTGCATAGAAAGGTTCAGTCAGTGTTCAACAGTCACCGGCGTGCTTGCATCCACAATACTTCTTGTTTTGTGGTTTGACGTTATTTTATCCACTTCTTAAAAAAGATTCCACTACAATTTTTGCAGCGAACGGCATCTTGAATCGCTTTGATCAGGGTTCTGGTCGTTGTGAATGAGAGAATGGAGACATCTTACACTAAAACTGCTCAATTACTTGACTTCTTTAGCCGATGTTTGGTCATGTTGTACATTTAACGATTATGCTCTCACTGTTTTCCTGTTCCTCTTATTTAATTGTCAATTTCCGATGCGTTTATCAATTGCTTTAACTTCTGTTGTTAGTTGGACTCATTTTAGGATCCAGTGTACACATACAACCACATGCTTCAGCTCTTTCGCATCATTGCCTCTATCACAGTCAAAGTTCCATGTGTTTCGTTTCACGTGATCCTTGATTGACGCAATGTGTTATCCCAGGTGCTTCTCTGTAGTTCAGTTACTCTAAGCTTTGGAGAACGCAATGACAGTCATATAGAATGTCTGCTTAAGCGTCATTTTTTTTCGCTCTTTTCAATTACATACGCGAAGTGAACTACAAACATTTCAACCTGTGGGTGTCTACAGGCAAAATTCTCAACATGATCAATCATCATTCGATCACGTGATCGAAAATACTGATAACGGATACATCCGTGTCTATTATCATTAGTTTCGATCGATCGTTACTTCAAATTTATTCGGGGACTACATCGTTTCAGTCTCAAAGCTTAATTATCGTTTAATGGTACTTCAGTTCTATTTGTCACATACTGAGGTCGAACACAAAGACCTTCACGTAGAAAATGGTCGGAATCTCAGATCAAACTGTACAACGGGCCAGTAAAAAACAAGTTTTTGCGACGACAGCACACACGTGCTTGCCTTTGTATGGAATGCAAAGCTGTGCGCCGCTGCGTTATCTATTCAGGTCCAAACCGAAACATTTGGGTTGACAAGTAATGGAAGTCGCAATCTTTAATCGAAAAGTGGATTGAAATGGGTGTGTTGACAACGACCCTACCAGTTAACGTTGCCTCTACTCCGAATAGTCCGCGTTTTCACGTAGCATGAGGGTGCCATCATGTCACTGATGTTTCTTTGGTTACTGGATGATCTCATCACTAAATTTGACCCTCGTCTGTTCCTGAATGTCTTACCTAACCGCGCCCATAACTTTTAGCGTACCATGTGTACATAGCTAACTTGTGTCGTGGTGTAAAGTAATTCACGTTTGATTTTGGACTTTCTTGATCGCAATTATGTGTTAGTCAGTTTTAACTTTGAAGGGATCAAACGGCTGTCTATCCTCCCGTGTGTTGTCGTTTAGACTTTACGTGACCTCATCGTGACCTCATCGACTTATTATTTTGCGACTTCGTTGTGTAGCAAATAATATTTCGCCCCTCAGATTCGCTGTACATGCAGACAACCAGTCTGCAGTGTAATCATGGCACTATATCTGTCGCTGTGAGACGACTCATTCATCCTTGTTTCGCCTTGCTTTTATATATATCCCGTAGTGTTTCATGAACTGTTCTCGTTCGCGAATCAACAGCAACAGCAACAACAGCGAGACATGGATCAACCAGGACAGTTCTCGACTAGCTACGGATTTCAGCGTCGAAACACCCGATGGGCGATGAGTTGTCGATATGACATGAAGTCAACTCGCGCGACCAGCACTCTACACAATCTGCGCAGTCTCAGTCCCGTCTCCAGTTTCACAACCAATTCCAATTCCACCGAACGAGACGCATCTTCCTCCCTTCGGCCTTTGAGCGCGGTCTCCGGTCGACCCGCGTCCAGTCAACAGTTGTCCCGGACTCCGGATGTCGAGCTGAGTACCGAAGGGTTTCCTCCGCTTGTTATTCGTGAGTCTTTTGAACAGCCTTCAATTCGATCGAACATGTTTATTCCCATTTAGCGAGAACGCTTTCAAAAATACGTTTTCGAAGCATGTATGAAACCATGGTTGCTGAGTATAAGAGACAGATTGAAGGCTTTCCTGCATTCTGTACTATGCCATGTCAGAAAGTGAGCAGATGCAATCACAGCGACAGACCCATTTAACAAACGTTTGGGCATCAGAAAACCGAAAATTATCTACATACTCTCACAAAATATTCCTCCAATTCAGTTGGAAACTTCCATTGCCTGCTATAAAGCTGACTTGATTATCATCTCACCAAATCGGAACGTCGTAAATCTAGTACAACCACGACAATTTGCGTTTGACTGTTCATGCATCCGGTTGCACCAAATGTTTCTAGTGATTGTCTGTGGATAACCTCCAAACGTCAGGTGGTATAAATTGTTGTGGAAATCTATACGACGCTTTTGTTCCTAAATACAGTTGTGTGTTATTTAACTTGAAATGTTGATTATCGAGACGTATTTACATTTGCATGTAAGCTGTGTGCATATTCCAGTGATTTTTTTTTAAACATTTCTTGTGTGCCTTGCGTGTCCACTTTCGTTCTTGAACTGTATTAGGTTGAGTTTATAAATTTGCGTGTAAGAGTTCATGAATATCCTACTATATTGACTTCCGAGTTGTACAACCTGCCTCGCATTGAATTAAGTCATTCACTGTTTGTGTTCGCGAAAATCATGTAGGTCTCGAAACGTGTTAACGTACTTGGAAACATGATCTATTGGTTGTCCATACAATTGTTTGGCCAATTTTTGCCAACCCCACAGATTCTGATCCTGAAGAAAAATTCACCAGTTTATCAGAAATTCGCTCAACAACTAAGCAGGTGAGCTACATATGTTTTTGTATGAAATTCCCCTTCCAAATCTGTTTGCGAAATAGTTGTTTTAAAGCATGCATTTTGAATTATTGTCAGTTTTGTTATAACCGCGTGATATATGGAAACCGAACAGTAAAATAACGCTAGAATGTGCGAATACAGAAGCACCTGATCCGTTATGATCCGACTCCACGAAGACTTCACAGAAAAGACGTGACCTCTAGGGAGGACATACAGACGCTGGGTCTTGGTATTTATTAAATATAATCTTGATGCGAATCTTAGAAATTGTTTATGTAATGGTTCAAATCAACAGTAAGCTGTAAGTTGGGAAACAAGAGTTCAAAACTGTCATTCAGTATGTAGGTGCGAAAAATCAGAATCTAGAGATTACAAAATATTTTGTGAGGGTCTCTTGAAAAATGTCGCGTCTCTGGGTGAAATGGAACTTTCCCCAACACGCCTATTATGCTCAGATAGCTCTCAATAAACACGTGATTTTCCACCGTTTACGGTTACGAGCATTTGCGCGTGACTTCAAAGCTAAAACGTTAGACCTCAACGTTTCGTATTGATCCGCCACTCTTGTCACATAAGTACGAACGAGTGCTTCGTCCCTGAAACTAGTCAAATGAAAACGTATATTGTGCATGTTCATGTGAAGGTCTTGCTACTGATGTTGATTAACTGATGGAACATTCTGTAGCTCTCAGACATCCGTTCCTAATGGTTCTGTAGAATCTCAGTCACTTGTTTACTAGCCTTCCACTTGGGTCACGGCGACTAACAAAGCACTTTTGTTGTTTGTGTGACAATTGTTTGTGACAATATTTACCAGTTGACTCGCATAATACTGAACCGGGTGTACTAATTCACTTGAATCTCTTGCGTTGAATTGTTACCTATACTACTTGAGGGGCGCTTAACCTTAAAAAACTATCACACAATACATAAGCTGCGATTGGTTTTGTTTAGTGAACATCATACGTAAGTCAGATATCTGTAATAGTACTCGGTAACTGTGGTGGGTTATACGACGGACATGTTGGTTTTCATTTAAAAATCATTTTTCTTTAAACGGTACTTTCAATGCATTTTGTTACTGTCATGTTTCATCATTTGATACTGGCTGTCTACTAATATCAACTTCAACAGTCACAAATGATAGTTGATTCGTCGACTTTTCTATCCATCTTTCATTTGGAGTGTTTTCGTAAATGTTCAGTAGAGTTAAGATTTGGTCATTGCGGTGGATACAGAAGCGCTCTTGTTTTGTGGTGCACTTGAAACTTACCGACTGCCTGAGGTCGGTGTTTGTTTGCGTTATCATCCTGGAAGATGAATTCACTCCTGTCACACACCCTTGGAGGAACGTATGTTCTGGAGCTTTCAAGCCGTGACTGGTCAGCAACTTTGTAGATCAGGACGACTTATTTTACCGGGTTGCTCCCCGTTGTACTGGACTATGCCCATCGTGATGACTTCAAATCAACCATGTGCGTACGAACACGGTTCGTTAATGTACACATTCATTCATCAACTTTGTCGGACTGTGCTTTTCATAAAACACACTTCTTTATGGCTTAGGCCAACAGCATAAATAGGCCACTTTGGATGGAAGTCGCAGTTGTCATTCTACGCTAGTTCATACGACTCAAACATACCTCAAACAATTGTCGAACTATTCTGACGGCGATTGTGCATTATCAGTAACTGTTTTTTTTCGCCTGGAACATTTCATTATTGAGGTCTTCCATCTTCTGGGCGTCTCTCTTAGGATTGTCAAAACATTTACAGATGAGAGAAGACTGAAAATACTAGGTACATCTGAATCTGTGTTGGACGGCTTGAAAAGAAAGGATCACCTGGGAAATTGTTTCAGTTTCATAAAATGAACAATAGCAAGATTTCGAGGGAGGAAATCAGAGGATGATGAGCGGAATGGAAAACCCAATCGCTGCCTATCAAGCGTACAGTAGTCGTACTGCTACAGAAAGGAACGCTAGCTAAACGCAATCAACATTAACTAGAAGACCAACGTGCAGCACCGAAACGTACTCACCTTCATTACTACCACCAGTCGGATTCTTACTGAGTATTACCAAATGCTCTCGGTCAAATTACCTCGGTTATGGTGTGCCGACTGCTGTGGCAAATCTGCTGTTGAAATTCAAACTGTCGCGATGACAATTTACGATAGCCTATTTCTAGACAACTCTACATCCAGCGAGAACAACTATCGAGCGCGGCGCACCAACAATGCGAGCCACATCGCCAACCAGAGCTGCTAGAATCCTAGACAGCTACAGACCCGAACACCTCTCACTTGTCTATATGGACTTTACAGTGATCACTTAATCGGCTGCACACCGGTGGTAAGACAGATTATCTTACTACTCACACACCAAAGTTATATATCTATATAATGCACAGAATCTCATTGATATAGAACCGCAACGAAGAACACTAGTCGCCCTAAATAGAGACCTCCACTATATATGATGTAGCTCACAGATCAGAGCCGCATCTATATCGCGAACTGGCAACTCAGCGTCTTACGACGCACAGCTACTCCTGAACAAAAACACTCTCAGAGAGAGCCAGAACCCGTATAACCCGAACTGTCCCGTAACCCCCCTCTATATATCAACACTGGATATACACGTACTAACCCAAAAAACAAGTGCAAACATCTGTCGACAGAGCCACCCGTAATCTCTTCCCCCTCCCACAAGACGCATCAGACAAAAGACGACAAGCCTGAATGTAATACCTCAAGATAAAAGTGCACCGGCAAATTGAACGTGGTAGTAAAACAGTCTGAATGGAACCATCCAAACAGGTTGGTGAGTAACCCAGGTACTGAGTTAGCTTTTTTTTAGCTGTTAGTGCGTTGTTAGGAGGCAGACTAAGGTTACCTGAGACAGTAGTACCCAAGTCACGCTCGTGTTTGGTGGCACTTGGTTTTTCGTCTCTCAGCCGTGCTAAATGGGAGGCGGTTGTCTGTGGCCCAGTGGTGTAAAATGCTTAAGTCACCCTGTGGCTTCCTACTTTTAGTCACATTGTCCACTTCATGCCAGGTTTGAGTATCGTCAGCTGATAATAACGGAAAGGAATTGGTAAGCTATGGGATTTCGAGCACGAACAGAATTAAAATCAGATGTCCTAGTATGGAACCTTTTGACACACCGCCGGTCTCATACAACAATATGAAAAGGCCTCGTTTAAGTAAACATTAAAGTGGTGGTTTTGGAGGTAGTCATTGGGCCACAGGATCAGAGGATTTCCTATACCATATTCACAATACTTCATGCAGAACGTTAACTGGTGTACTTTTTCAAAGGGGCCAGAATAGTCTAGAACAACCAAGTCAACTGGTTTACCTTCACTAGTCCATTTTGTCTAATCTTTCCGCTTACCAAGTTAATTGGAGCACGCGAGAATCCATGTTAGCTCTCAGACAACAATGCAGATCGAAAAAATGATTACGTAACTGGTCATCTGTCAAGCTCTCCGTGATCTTTGAGGCAACCGACAGTAATGCAAACGGCCTTTAAAATAACTGACTGTTTTCTCTTATCAGGCTATGGGAAGCTTTCCTTCCCGGAGAGACCTTGAGAACTCTTTAATACTAGAGAAGAGATGAGATCATGACCTGGAGCCCATTTTCACAAGCCATTTTCAGTTTTTGTGTCACAACCTGTGGTTTGAATGTGATTGTTCTCGTGACGTGTGCATTGCTAGTAGTAAATGTATGTGCTTACTCTGAACATGTTTTGATACTAACTTCCAATTACGTTGGCGGCTTCTCCGCTTAAGATGTTCGTTCCACCTATGTGGTGCATATAAAAGAGTACGGGACCCAAAAGTGTTGAAATACAGTTTTGGGGTGACAATAAAATTATTGGTCTGATCCACCTGGTACTGACCTTTGTCGGCCTGTACAACTGTTGTTTCCCGCTTACGAACTACACAGTATCTATTATGTGCTTCCCAAGTTCTCCCCAACTGACACGCGTCCCACGCTGTTCTTTTCATTGTCAGTAAATATCTTTTGCGGCACCGAAGTGGATTTTTGCGTCTGGATCGTCTAGGTTGCCTGATGGGAACATAACTATCGATGGTTTTAGTAATGACGACTGCAATAAACTACCAGTGACCATCGATTAACGAATACACTGAGACATCAGATTAAAACATCGGTAAGCCCTTTGGTCCCAGGTATCCAGTTCACTTTGTTCTTTACTATGTTTCTAATCGAGAGGAACTGCTCTACTCCACCTATTAATTGAGATATGATGGGTTCGTGATCACCGTAACCAAAACGGGCATTAATTTGTAGGTTTTTCATTGGTTAGAAAATGAACTAACCTCGTGGGTTTCTAACCGATCCTCTACTGCACGAACCTCATGATGTCTTCGGTTAGGTGAGTTCATGCCAGCCTCGTGGAACGCGAAAGCACGTAATGCAAAGTTATTGTGAACCTCGCTGGTGTTGAATGCAACCTCAAGATCATCCAGGAGTAGCATCTATGGAAATTCTGTGGGAGTATGTCCGCGTTTGACGTCATTAAGTTTGCGGTCGTTGACCTGTGAGGGAGATTGGGATCGGCAGATCACATCGATCATATAAGCGGATGATCAGTTAAACTGCGCAAACGCCATAAGGTCTTAGGCGATCTCAGAGAAACCAAGTCATGTATCACCGATTACTTCAGCCGGTTGTCAATCTAAAGGGTTACACCGCAGCCTCTTGTCATTGAAGTCTGTCATATACTAGGTTATACCGGCAATGAGTGGTCTTGATTCAACGCATACCATTTGAAACTTTTTCACTTAGGTTGAGAAGGAATTCAGCATTGGTGAGAAATCACTTGACGAAGGTTACAACAGAATACCCTGCTCGTGAGTCAAGCTATGGTCGCTTAATTCTCAGTATACTTTCATTTCTTGGAAGCTGCTCGAGCCGTGCTATTTTGGTGCTCGTGCCTTCGTCTTCAGCTACGATGACGGCTGCATGTCGGTTTTCGTTTGTGGAGTTAAAGTTATCGTTGAAGCATCACCTATAACTTCAAGGTGACTTTGATTGAGTGATAAATTTGAGAGTACTGATTAGTGGTTGGGAGACTAGTGGGACCGATCAATCGAAACGTGAAACACACAAGCTTCAGAAAAAATCGAGTGAACAGCAATCAGTGTGACACTAATCAAAGGCAGGCCGACTAGGAATAAGGAGGAGAACAGGTTGGCAGACAGAGTGCGTAAACTAAATCAGTTTACCTTATGGACTAGGAGCTAGCGAAGATCGCGTTTATTGCAGAAAGTTTTGGCTTCCTTGATCTCTATATCTTTGGTCTAAACCTTGGTAGATAAATGTGGTGTGTAAGCGTCAGCTCAAGAATTTCGTTTGTGTTCTTTTCATCACCCTACGAAGCGAAACGATCATATACAGGACTGGAAACCAGGTCGTAAGTGCCCTTGCCACTGGCATTGGGGGGATGTCACTCGAGGTAGACCAACCAGTTCGCTGACCATAATATTTACCAATCAGAGGGTCTTTTTGGCCTGTGTACGTGCGCTCGACCAGTGAAGTTCTAGTCATTGCGTTCTCACATTTGCCTTCGCCCTGGGGTCGACAGTGTTAGTCGAATGGCAGTTCAATGATCGAACAATGGGGCGCTGTTTGGTTGGCGGATCGGTACGTAACTCTTGTGCGGATTGAAATTCTTGTAGTTTCGTGTTCGAAGCAGTTCACGGACTTCTGTGTACTGGGTTTATCTCAGTTAAATTGGTCGATCAGAGGGCTCTTTATAACTGATCAACAAAACAATGATACTGTTAGAAAGGGTTTTTAATGTACTCTCGCGTGGTTCTAGAAGTTGTGCTGTAGTTGACGCTGCATCATTTTGCACGCGTGAGCATATGAACAGAACAACGTGAAAGTATTCCGAGGTTATGACTGCAGAATGATGTGGCGCCTCCATACAATACAGATATAGTTAGAAAGCTATTCGACAGTGTGGTCGATTGAGTCCAGGTTGGACATACTAGGAGGAAACAACACGGAGAAAATACATGTCATGTCACAGTCACCGGCAATTGGATATATTTTGCAAATTGGTTGTTCTGGATTATTTGAGTAGCCAGAAGGTTCAACGGAAGACACCAGATTTCGGCATTTCAATAGCTCCCTTACGTTCCTTCTTCCTCCTTCTATTTATGACGCTAAATTCCAAACGGGGAAGATTGAAGTATTCTACAGTGACATTCGTATTGGCCTTGAAGTGTTTCCGTGAGTCAACAGTGTGACTTAAGTTGCAAACCCCAACAACCCCTTGGATCTTTTTTGGAGAGAAAATTGATGGTTAGTGTTGGCTTAACAACATTTCCTGGGAAAACGTAAAATCTGGGTGAACAGTTTTGTAATAGATTATTGGACACACTTTTAGGATGAAAGATGGCGAGGGCGCATTTTTCAGACAACAGTGTAGTAGAAAGGAAATTCAAGTTGGCTCGGATCCGATATAGGCCTATCTGTGAATGATTATAGTCAACGTTTTACGGTGTGCGTTACGTTGCGTGGGAACAGGTAACTGTCGTTCGATCATGTCATTTTTCATGTCTCAACAGAAGGCTCACAGTGAACTAATACTTTGTCAGGATCCACCTGATTACTTGATCTGGTTCTTCATGTGCTGGCTTTCGTGCGAACAACAAACACCTTATCATCACTGTCTGTGGTTATGTGTAATTTTCCTCATCGCATTTGTTACCTCTTCTCTTTCAGCGTTTATCCTGCTCGAAGGAGACTCGCTCCCACGCAGCCAAACTCCGCTTCATTTCACGTGGATGCACTTGTGATGCTAGTTTCTTAAAAGACTTGATCAAGTATGACCTCAGCCTCTCTGAGGCACAGTCACCTTTGTCCACATCCAACAGCAGCATTCCCGGTATCAGCACTCCACCCGCAAAACCCACATTCCATGCTTCCGTCTCTTCTCTGAGCACGGATCAGTCAGAATTAGAGGAATGTCCGGGTAGTTCGGACCAAGAACTTGACAGTGACACAGCTAGTAAACGTTATGCTAAATTCTCCCTACATCAACACCAAAACAGCACAGGTATGGATTTGTCCCTGATCGATCGTGCGACGCGCAGGCGCAAGGCCAAGCCGTGTTGGAGCTGTGGACCTCATGGGTACAGAGTATTGTCCATGGATGGCGGTGGTGTCCGTGGCTTAATCCTCGTTCAAACTCTTCGAGCGCTGGAACGCATTACGGGCAAACGAGTGACGGAACTTTTCGACTGGATCATAGGTACGTCATAGTTTGCTGCTGACAAATAGCCGAATGTTCCGTTGAAGAGTTATCAAGCGATGCGTCCCTGTATCACGTTTACCAGGTTTAATCGTTATTAATAGGAAAGGTATTCCACTCTTATAGAGTTTCCACTAAATACACAATGTAGCGAACATGCTGGTTTTCGGTTTCTCGTCATCTGGCCACATACAAAATTAAAACAGCGTCATTCACAGGTGAAAGTGGTTGAGCATTTGCATATGATAATTCGGTCGTGCCTAATGTGAGGTCAATGGCGCAGTGGTCAACACGGTTGCCTCATGAAAGCGTGGCGGAGTTCTAGTCCCGGCCTTGGCAAAGATATGTGCTACTGAAGAGCTCTGACAGGAGCGAAACTGGAGTATGGTTATTTTTTTCGAAGGGAGCTGATTTAAGAGGCAATGGGCTAAACGTACAAAACGAGTATCCAAGTCCACTTGAGGTCAACCATATCATAAACTCAAAAGGTGACGGTGTTTTGATACAGTTGCGTCACAGTTATGGTGCCAGGCAAACAATGACTGATCGTTCATGTTGTGAGTGATAGGCATTTGCAATCATAATGCCTAACCAAGCTTTTCTGGGCACATGAGGTCGGATTGTTCAACCGAATTTCGATAGCTTCAACCGTAACCAGAATTAGGCACCTCAGCTTTTAATTGATTGCCCTGAACTCGTTAAATCGGACGAAGTGAGGTGGATGAGTTAGCAGCATGAGTAAGACCGATAAGGTTTGCCACAGTTGCGTTAGTTTTTTCTTGGTAATCCACCATTGATCCAGGCTGGATGGTGTTCACGGACATGTTCAGATAAGCGTCTGATCATGCGCCTAACGTAACTGGTTTCACCTGAACATAGAGGCGACAGAAACAGTCACCTTATCCTTTAGCAGGGAACACAGCGCTGGAATAAAGTTGAAACAAATACGTAATTTGACTGTAGACGGTTTTGCTGGCAGCGCTACGGAGTCTTCTGCTGATTGTTTCCGCAAGTAAATCGCATTTACTGCACGCAGCTTTCTCCTCTGTTTGCAACACCCTGTTCTCCTTCTTCTCATTGAAATGCACAACCTTGTTTACTACTCGCCCCGGGTGGCCATTTTTCAAGAATACCATACATACGGAAGACGTTTCATCGGTATTCGAGCCCTGTTTAAATATTCTCATGGTTCCATCGGTAATGCTGTGTAATAGATTTCCTTTTTTGAGTCAGTGGGACAAAGTTGCTGAAGTGGGTATTCTGGCCACTCCAGATTTCTTTCCTATGCATTTTACGTTGAACATATCCATCAGCACGGCGTTCAGTGAGTACGTTCAGGAATGTTAATTGGCCGTTAAGCTCAGGCTCTAGTGTAAATGTTATGTTGATCTGGGTCCCGTTGAAAATGTCTAAGATATCTGTTTGATTGGCATGTTCACCAACCAGATAGGATGTCTTCCATGCATGGCTTATAAACACTACATTCGTGGATGATTGCTCTCAGCTGGTCATCTTCAAAGTTTACCAAGAAGATTTTCACAAACAATGGCCCGAATGGGAATCCCATCACCACACAATCTGTCTGTCAATAAATCTTCACGCTGAATTCAAACTGCATTTTGAACACAAAAGTACAGTAGTTGTTTCAACTCCGTTGAGAGTATCAGTGTATACAGGATAATGAACACAATCCATTTTAGATTTCGATTAAGAGGTCAAATAAGACCATCGGAGTATAATTCATCAACAGATCTGAAGAGAGGAGAAGGTAACAAGCCGCCATGAGATACGTAGCCTAAATGGGAATGCATCGTTTGGAAAACAATCGAATATCCTCGGTTTATCGGAATGGATGTATAATTCAGTTAGTTTATCAGTATCTTTTGGAATAACCATCTTTTCGTCAATGGTTCGCGATGGGTGCTTACACGGTCATCCAGCTTGTCATGCTAGTTTCTGTACACCTGCCCACTATTTCGTGCTCATCATAACAATCAACTGTCATTTATTTTCATCGAGCCAGCGAAATTGCCGTCGAATTCAATTGGATCAGTACGCACAGCACAATGGGCTTGCTTTGTTGTAAACCAACGTTGTGGTTCGGTCTACCATTTTTAGATGAGAATGAGAATTAATGACTGAGCCTTATGGGAGAATCACCCAATTCACTTGATCTTTACACTGCTGTTGAACCTCATGTGCTAGCTAGTTTAAGATACCAGTCTTTCTCCACATGACGCTTGCATATTCTGCCACGTTGTCAGACAATAAATGAAACGTTGAAATAAATGTTCCGTCTTTGTTGTCAGTAAGCACAATTATCCCAGGTTGTCCTCATCAAGTAGCCACCTAATCATTTAACTTAGTAACTTGGACCAGGAGTCAGTCAACTGAATTTAGTAGTCGCTTCCTGTTCGTTTAGTTTATGTGCTATTTGGGCTAGGAACCTATGAATCCCAAACCTGGCTTTCCAAAAATGTTTTGACTGGGGCTCACAATCATTGTATCATGGTACCGGTAATCAGCGGAGTTCCTAAGTGATGACCATAAACTATTCGCATCTTATTTATAATGCTCTCAGGTTTTCGTTGAGCAACTCCGTTTGCAGTTAACCTGTATGATAGGTCGTTCCTTATTCCTTGACCTAGGACCCTATAGGTAGTATCTCATCATCCTGGCGAACAATTTGTTGCCTAACGTTATTGTGTAGCCAACTGTCACTTTACGATTCATTCGCTGAAACACGCTATTAATACGCCATTGTGGTTTCCTCGTTAAACTTCATATTGCAAATGTTGAGACAGCGAAGATCTGATTGTCATGGCATCTGAAGTTACTTGCAACTACCCTTAACAGGTACTTCCACGGGCGGCATCTTGTCGTTGATGTTAGTTCGTGGTAAGTGTTTACATTGCTGTCGAAACATGTTGTTCGCCTTCAAGGAAAATGTGTTTTGCGGCCGACGTCCTTATCCAGCCGACGGTTTGGAAAAGGTCATCCGTCGAGAACTCGGGGAACAAACGAAAATGACAGACCTGAAGCGTATTCGGTGAGTCCGTACGATTTGAAAAACGGCTATTTATCTTCCTCTATTCTCGTAAGTCTTGTTCCATCAACCCAACTATTCTTGTCCTCATCATCATCAGCAGCAACAGTATCGTAGGTTAGCTGCCCTTCACCTGCTAAAATAACCCTAGTAAAACAGACTACAGGGAATGGATTTGATTTGGGAAACCCTCACGCCTAGACGCAAAACTGTCGGCATCAAATTATCTGCCTCTTGCAATCAAATTACCGGATTTTAAACGAGAGTTAAGTTGACATTTTCTAGGCGACTTCTTCGCGACTCTCATTACCTTGCTCCATCAATTGTCGGACAGCTCAGTCAAACCAAAAATTCTCGTCACTAAATCTGCCCATCACTGATCTCTCTTGATGTCTCTGGCCAGTGACCAAAGGGACCACAATCCCCATCCTGAATTACGCATTCGGTATACGGTCGCTGACTTACTGAAGACTGCTCTCGTTTCTGTTTGCTGTCTCATTTGTTCACTATTTCGTATCTAATGCTAATGATCTGAGGGAGTTCGGTAAATAACACACGATATGATAGACGAGTGCTTGACATTCTTTGAACCCGACCTTCCCTACTCCTGTCGCTTGCATTCAGCGACTGCCGCGGTCCTCAAAAATTTGACATGAATAACAACCAACATATAG
Source organism: Paragonimus kellicotti (assembly GCA_014220965.1). NCBI lineage: Eukaryota > Metazoa > Platyhelminthes > Trematoda > Plagiorchiida > Troglotrematidae > Paragonimus > Paragonimus kellicotti. Next base: position 70,982 of record LOND01000092.1, read on the forward strand.
ATTGCTTGTTAAAGTACTGAAAAATCGTCGTTACTTTTGAATAACTCTTTGAATAGTTGAAAAATTGGTCGATTGGTGTCAGCTTCCGAAGGATGGATGTGATGTTTATGGTCAGTGAGACTTCACTGAGTGCTGTGTATTTATTCGTGACTCTACTATGGCATAATGCCTATTAGCTGATCACGTCGTATATGTACCTAGAATTGACTGTGTTTGAACTGAATGAATTTCTCTGTTACTTCACAAGCTTCTCACCTCTGACTTCTCCTTTGTAATAGTTTACCACTGTGTTCAACGCCTAGATTTTTATGCCTATCAATGACGTTTCCAGTTATATCCTCATAGGCTGTTACAGAAAATAGAAAGATCTTTGCGTGTACGTTCCTGTCTCTATGTTTGTCAGAGAAAAAAGTTAAGCGCCTTATAAAAAACAAAAGAAAGTGAGTAGGAATAAACAAAAAGAAGATTCACAGAACTTGCTAGTTTGCAGCAATGTCAGCGATGAATACTGAAACACATCTACAGATGTAAGCATTTATTGATCTATGGGACAGGGCTAAAATGATGGTTAGGAAACATCTAATACGAAATATTTCACATATATATGGATCCAGTAAATTGTTAAAACTCTGCTGATACGACCGTGACCACAGAGTTAGGCGAGGTGTTTCGCTGTTAACAGACCTCAGTTGTCATGCAGTCCTATCTGCAAAGTAACCTGTCTATTCCGTAATCCAATTTCACCAAGTGACGCCTTAGACGTTCTTCCTTGTCTGGTTAGGAATTAGGTCTCCTCTGGGGTGTCTAAAATCCATGGGGAATTGACGTAACTCCACTGGTCTCTCAGAGTAGGGGATTGTCATGAGTTCCATAATTTGTCCACTAGACCATCTCGAGACATTTCAAATGAGAACCAAATCATTCGTGACACGAGGCGAGCATTAAGGAGACGAACATAGGAACGACTTCAGAGTGAGATGTTCCACGAACTCTTCCCCAGAGACATAACGTTATTTGGGCCTCTCGAACCATGGCCACAATTTTTAAACTGACGCAAACCACCCGTCACTAGGGTCCAACGGTCTCGTTCACATACTGATACGAGTAGCTTTGTGTCACCAAGATAGTAGTCGGCTCAGTGTTGATGTGCATGACTTTACACCTTGTTCACACTGTATGACAAGTTATTTGCTATGGACCACCAGTCTAGACAGTTCATATTGTAAAGTTACAACATCTTCTGAGTATCCTAGAACTTGTTAGAGTTTTGTGTTACCCGCGTAGAGCAAAGTCGGTGAGTTGACTATGCTGGGCTGTTCAACAACCAAAAAGAAGGAACAGCAGAGATGCTGAGGTGTATATTTGCAGAACGCCGCCGTTGTTGGGGAACCACTCTGGTAACTGTCCGTTCACCCTTATATTGAATCCCAATGTCTGGTTAGACAATCCTGACGGTACGTGAGCGAGTGCTCCTCGAGACCAAAGTTATGGAGTTTCTGTGACAAGATGAGGGGATCAACTTTGTCAAATGCTTTGGAGACTTCAAGACGTATCACATCAAGGGTTAATCTAGCGTCAGCAGCCTTCGCCGAAAAACTCATCATCAATGACCAGATTGGTGACGCATGAGCATCCTCTGCGGATATCATGCTGCTTCTTGGTGGTAAGTTTGAGGTCTTCAACTTCGGACGAGAAAGAGTTACTTGGTAGACTCTCAGTCACTAAAAAGGTCACTGAAAATAAACACTGTCGTTCGATAATTTAGATAGACCACCTCAGTATCCACATTCGCTTTATTCCCATACTTCAGCTCAGGTTAGGGTTTACGGTGAACTGTCTGACAGTTTCAGCACCAGGAGCGGCGTACGTCAAGGCTGTCCCCTTTCACCATTTTTGTTCAATTTCGTCATAGACGAAATAATGGAGGACTGTCTGCGGCACTCAAATGATGCCGGCGTGGACCTCCTACCTGGTGAAAGACTGATCTTGATTATGCTGACGATAAGGTATTGCTGTTTGACAACTTTCAAGCGGCACAAACAACACTGGACGCTATTTCGCGTTCTGCTAAGTACTTCGGAATGCGCTTTGCAGCCTCAAAATGCAGTGCTTCTGCAAGATTGCTGTGATTACGTAGATTTAATGTTAGATAATGAAGTCATGGAGGTTGTTGACCGGTTTGTATACCTGGGAAGCTGCATCAGCGGTGGGCGGCGGAGGTGTAGGGAATGAAATAGAAGCGCGTATTTCCAAGGCTAGGGCGGTGTTCGCTAATCTAAGACACCTATGGCGACAGAGAGGTATTTCTCTGAAGCTTAAGGGTCGCGTATATCAGACAACAGTGAGGGCTGTATTACTTTACGGCAGTGAAACGTCAGCAATACCACTTGTCATGTCTGGACGTGCATCCAACTGTGGAGTCGGTTCTGTAATATCACGAACGTTTTTAGATGGAAACGAAAAAGCAATCGCGTACTCAGCAAGATCGTTTACACCCCTGAGCGAAACTACAGCCAGATCGAGAAGGAGGCCCTCGCTATAATCTTTGCGGTGAGAAAGTTTCACAAAATGTTATACGGGCGACATTTTTCGTTGTTGACGGATCACAAACCGTTGCTTGCAGTGTTCGGCTCAAAGAAAGGAATCCCGGTTTATACGGCCAATCGCTTGCAAAGATGGGCAACAATGCTTCTTGCCTACGACTTCACGATACAGTACCGTTCCACAACCAGCTTCGGTCAAGCTGACGCCTTATCCAGACTCATCGGATCACAGGCACCGAACGACGAGGACACAGTAATCGCAGCGGTCAATATTGAACCTGATGTACACCTCATCCTCAGCGAGGCTGTCCGATCACTTCCAGTGACAGCAGAGATGATCAAGGAGGCGACCAAACTGGACCCAATTTTGAGACAAGTAATGACGTTCATCCGCACAACTTGGCCGCACGCAGACCTTCAATGGCGACTTACGGGAATACTTCCACCGTCGAGAAGCGCTTACGATCGTGGACGGATGCGTCATGTTTGCCGACAGAGTAGCAGTCCCGGAAGCTCTCCAACGACAGGTGCTCAAGCAATTTCACTGTGGTCACCCAGGGATCAACCGAATGAAGTCACTGGCGCGCAGTTTTGCCTACTGGCCACGAATGGACAAACAAATTGAGAAACACTGCCAAAAATGCACATCGTGTTGTTTGGCTGCGAAAAACCCCGTGAAATGTGAACTGCACACTTGGCCAGCAGCTCAAAGACCCTGGCAAAGGCTCCACATGGATTTTGCTGGACCACTCAATGGACAAACGTATCTGGTTATCGTCGACGCCTACACCAAGTGGCCGGAAGTTCACAACCTACGACAGCCGAATACGGACAGCACTATACAGAAGCTATCGGGAACTCTTCAGCTTTTCGGCGCCGATGCTACTCATTACTTCTTTATGAATCCCTCTAGCTGAACTTATATCACGTGCAAGTTTCCGATTTCTGCATTACAGTCAGAAGTGTATATTTTCCCTAACTTTGAATCTTGCGGATATCATTTCATATTGTCTGCAACATGCGTACTAAAGTTTCTGTATTCATTGCCAGTGCTAATCGTTACTGAGATTTGTGAATCGTCTGTCATGTCTCATTAGTACGAGGCAGATTTCTTGGTGAATTCTACCGACTGGATTGTGCTTTGAGAATTATTCAAGACAGTTTTGATGTTTTTTCAGGAATGCTGGTGCTTATGTTTGTTCGTCTTTCATGTCGCAATCATGGCTTATACTTTAGTGGATGTGGTATAGAGTATGATCTTTGCCGATTTTTGAAGTGATCGATATTCATGTGATCATCCCTTTCAGCTCAGCGTTACGCCTTTGAACCGGCACGTAGAATTATTACTGGGTTCTCATACTTTCACTGAATCTTTATATGATCACAGTGTTTCTAATGTTATCTTTGATTTGAGTCAGTTTAAACCATTTATGGGAACCAACATTTCTATTTTATGGCTTATTGATTTACATGACTGCAACCTAGTACTGCTGTCATTTGACTGAAATACACCTTACCGATAAAAACTTCTCACACCTTATGGAGAACGACAAAGTCCAAAAGAGTTGCCAATATTGGTTTGCACTAAACTCTGCTGTTTGCAGCTGCGCCGAAAATAGTGCACTAACAATTGAATGCTTTTTTCTAATAGATTTATAAAGAAGGCAAAGCGACAAACGTGTTTTAGAGATTGCGTCATCTGCCAGTGTAATGAAAACCATATCTGGGCGGATCAAACAAGGCCTATATCACGTTTTGTTGATTAGTAGATGAAAAACATTAGTAGTTCGTTTGTTAGGTTAGACCAAAAGCACGAGCGTAACTGTTTTATGGAGGACAGCTTACACAATCCTAAAGCAACCGCCTCAGCAACCTCTAAGCATTTGCGCCTGTTGTTCACCTAACGGACGCTAACCACTCAAGTAATTTAATTGACTAAGTACAGACAGTTTACGGAGTTCCAGTCAATCAATCGAGAGTAGTCCAACTGTATTGTCCATGGCTGATATGATGATGATGATGATGATTGTCCAAAAACGACTGATTCAGTACGACGTTGTGCGGACCGTATGGTTTCGTTTGTGCTCTTAACCTCTCCCATACGGCGTTCCTTTTTTGCTGTTTCTTTCCAAGGTGGTTGAAAGAGCAATAATGCCGACTGACAATGTATCAAAGACCGAATGTCTAGTTGTTTGGTGTATGTAGATGTTTGAGCATCGCCGTGTATTGTTCGCTTGAACGTCTGCTCATGCATGCTGTATTGCGCAAGCGAGACATATCGTAACGTCTTGTATCAGTATGTCACTTCTGTTCTTCTCATTTCTGATGTGTCGTTTGCTCGTTTAATGTCGGCAACTGAATGAAACATACCGACTTACTCTTAATCTTTCTCTACACACCAGGGTCGCTGTCACTACCGTTCTAAGTGATCGTTGTCCACCCGTATTTCATCTTTTCCGGAATTACACCTCTCCTCGTCTCCGATTACACGAGCTTTTGAATGGTGAGCATCAAGCTTGCTCTAATCACAGGAAGTCAAAATCTCGACAGCCGCCATCAGTCAGACGCTATTCCACGAATTCATCCGCAGACCAGCACAATCCACAGTTAAAAAAGACGAGTTCTTTGAGTAGTTCCTCATCTGTATTCAATTTTCTAATGACCGCTTCTGGCTTCCGCCCTGGTGGAGATTCGGTTCATCCGATACCTTCTGTGGAAAACGAAAACGATCACAAATTCAAACCGCTAACTCCTGACTCCGAACAGGTTTGTCACATGTTCAGTCTTATTCTGGATGCAGGTGGTTTTTTGATGTTGAGGTTACTGAACTCACTCTGCTTAAAGTCAAACTGGAAGCTTCTGAAAGTGTTTTGATAGGTATCCACTGTCAGAAATACACTCTTTGAGTAGACTCGCAGTGTCCCTGTCATCGTTTAGTGACATGCTCATCGAAACTAGTTGTTGAAACCTGTGTACTGAACCGAAGGTTTTATGCATTCCGACATTGCTCTCTGTGAATCTCCCACCGTTTGCATTGGTACTAAGACGATGAAGAACGATTCGACTTTAGATTGACTAAGTCTTTATAACCCTTCTATTTTAATCATGTATGTCATCTTGATTCTCAGTCAAACTGGGTGAGCTGTGCGGTAATGTTTATTCGGATGTTCACAACTTTGAATCTTAGTCGAGATGATTCTGTTCACTGTGCGGTCTCACGTGGAAGTTATAGTGACAATTGAACCGTCTCTATAGATTTGTGCAAAACATGTTTCACGTTGGTTCATTCTATATGCAACAGAAATTATACTCGTCATGTTAGGGCAGCTTTTTGCGAAACACTTTTTTTCACGAATCAGTGGTCTCTGGGACGATAGCTTGTTATCAACATATCACACTACCTGGAAAGCTGGGGGCTTGTTTGCGCGGTTGCCTCACAGTTACCTCACAGCTCTCCGATGAAATACCCACAGTTTGAAGCTTCAGTGTTCTTTACAATGTTCCATACAAATCATCCTCATCTCGGAGCTCACCGACAGTTGTGATTCTGGTGTGCCTTCTGGACAATATCAGTCCTACGGTTTTTCCAGGTGTCAGAACTTTCGGTCTGTTTTTTTTTCAGATAGAGGTCGCACATGTAAACAACAGAGTCATCCTTAGGGTGATATTTTTTTCGGCACTTTGCTGCTCAGGTCGATTTCAAGTCATTCGTGATCCAATTCAGTTTGGATCGGCTTTGCCCTGCACGTCAACCTCTTCATACTAGTGGCTCGTCTCTTCCTCATTGGAGGAATGAGCAATATGTTACTCGTGACGTGGTTATCAGCTGTGACATTGACACCTGTATAACACCGAATATCCTTGGAGCATAGGTTGTGTATATTCTCTTTTTGCATAGGCAGCGCAAACCATTGTGAACGGTTGCGATTGTGCTCATGTCTGCTTGCCATCAACTCGCATCCCAAATCTGACTTATGGAGTTTGTTGGAGGCGTAGCTAAAGAGTTTACTGTGAATGTTCATTCGTACCTGGCAGTACATGAGGCAATCCGTAATTGTTGGAAGTAGATTTCGGAAGGCTTCCATGTAGATGAATGAGTCGGATTGCCCACATGCCGTCCTGTGGTTATTTTAATCAATCTGTAAACTTTCCTCGGCTAGTTGGCTCGATCGATACATAACGGAATCTGGGGATGTTTTGCCAATCGTTTCATGACAGATTCATCTTATTGTTTTCCCCGCATGTGTTTTTCAAATCAACTCATTCGAGAGTAGGTCAACGGAACTTGTTTCCTCATTATTCTCTCCCGGTTAGCACTTAACTATATATATATATATATATATATATATATATATATATATATATATGCATCCGAAACAAAACCTAATAGAGAAATTGTTAGTTGGCAAACATCATGGAACAAATAAAGGAAAATTTATGCATATTTACCATTCAATATTCTCCCACGCTGACGTCACTGATTACGATTCTGTACCATGTCACTGTATCTTCGTCTATAGAGGTCCTGGATCATTTGATCCTTAACCGGAGAGATGCGTTGACTCGACGGATGCTAAATTCAATGTGAGTTTTCTCAAACCTAGGTACCAAGTTCATCTCTGGCCGTCACGGTCCATTTACCGACTCATAGACAGCTCATAATGTTTCAAGCTGATTTAATTGCATACTTCGGTGAGTCGCCGTTGGACGAACCTCGTGCGTTTCGGGCGCAAAAAATCCTCTCAGAATAGTTTCTTCAAACCAATATGCTGTTAGAATCTTGCAGTCAGCAGTTCAGCTGAATCGAAATAGCTGTTTTATTCCGTCAATTTCCACCATCACTCAATCTCTGTTGAATCAGGGCATTTTCTTCCTCTTGTACCTCAGACACTACCCACTTTTCAAGTTGGCAAATCACTGGCATCTTTGCGTAGCTTCCGTATTCAGAGTGACCTTCCAACCAACCTCTCAGAGAGAAACATTAGGCTTGAGTTTCGCTCTTGTTAGGCCTCGTCAGTTGACACATCCGAAACTTTGTTTCTGATCGCACATTTACACGATGGACTTGTTGATCACTGCGTAATTGACTTGACATTAGACACGATCGAATCGTCAGATCTGAAAGTCCAACCGCTCTCGCTTGTGAGCACCCATCAAGTCGTTCGATTGTCTCTATATCAGTCATAGCTATTGTCCGTTGACCCGAATCGGTCAAAATTCCCGAGACAGGTTGGAATCTGCTAACAAGTAGTCGGGATTTGGTTAATTTCAGGTTTCACATCACTAACCTTTGATCACAGATTTCCCACTCAGGTAGACTTTCAGGCCAGTCTTATTCGAAGAGAAGCAATAGACTCTAGTTTCGCGTCTGTTTGAGCTCGTCAGCAGTACGTATATAAATTGAACATCATTCTCAATTGATCACACCTTCCGCATTCTCAAAGACTTTACGGTCAGCTTTTTCGCAAAAAGTATTAAACTCCAGTTTCCTTCGTGTTAAAGCTCGTCAATAGTACTACTATGCTAGTAGTACAATACCTTTCTTTTTCTATTTTGCTTCACAAGTTTTCTGCCTTCCATGTGCCTTCGGGCGATAGTTGTTTTCTAAGGCCAAGACAACCGGTAAACATTGGCGCCTTCAATGTCCGCACTCTCCGACAAGTCGGTCAGCAAGCTGCTCTGGCTAGTACTCTCTCAAGTCTGGAGCTTGGAATATGTGACTCTGGCACAGTCATCCCTGTGAGCTCATCTCTGAATAACTGTCGATTCAAGACCTCTCTCTCAGGGTTTCTGGTGATGCCGAAGCTGAATCTCGTGGTCAAGCTGGAGTGGGAATCGCACTGAGTTCCAGAGCAGAGCAATGTTTGCTCGATTGGATCCCAGTGAACAGTCGCTTGTGCGCTGTCAGACTCAATACATCGGTAAAAGTCTGTCGACGCAAATCAGAAAGACGTTGTGTATTCATTATATCGGTGTGCGCTCCAGCAGCCAGTTATACGGATGTCACCAAAGATGGGTCGATCTTCTGAAGCAGACAAAACACTTTGACATCATCATACTAGCGGGCGATTTGAATGCTCAGCTTGGTCGTCTTTCTCCAGTGGAGAAGCGGCTGGGAGGTATGTTTGGTGTCCGGGCACAACGCACTGACAATGGCGACAGACTGCTGCAGCTGTGCGCATCTCCACGGTCTCTATATTTCGAGCACCGCATTTCAACACCGGAAGGCGCATTGTGTTAAATCTTTTCAAGGATGGTGAGGAGAGGTTGATATCAGAACTGACAAAACTCCTCCAGATGATTTGGGAGACTGAAGAGGTACCTCGTGATTGGTGCTTATCAACAGTAATTCCCGTTTTCAAAAAGGGGCCCGAAGTCTATGTGACAACCACAGAAGCATCAGTGTAGTGTCTGTTGCGTCCAAGCTACTTAATGGCCTTACAATACTTCAGCTGACTAAGCCTAGAGAAAGTCAGATACGTGAAGAACAGGCAGGATTCCGATCCGGTCGAGGGTGCGTTGACCACATTTTTACCTTGCGACGGATCTTGGAACATCGGCACTCTTATAGGCAGCCGACGGTCTTGGTCTTTTTGGACCTGAAGGCTGCTTTCGATTCAGTTGCTCGTAACGTTCTCTGAAACGTTGTTCTTCGAAAAGCAAAAAATATGTGAATCTGTTGAGATCACTGTATGCTCACTCTGCAAGCAGGGTGAGAGTTTATGGACAACTGTCTCGGGCGTTCATCACTTCTAGTGGTGTTCGTCAAGGGTGTCCGATTTCCCCCTTCTTGTTCAATTTTGTCGTGGACAACATTTTGGAAGTTACGCTCGAGGGACCTGGTGAACTTAATGTTGAGCTTCTTCCTGGCGCTCGGTTGACCGATCTGGAGTATGCGGACGACATTGTCTTACTTAGCCCCTCTGCCGAAGACATGCAGACCATGCTGAACAAGGTGAGTGACCGGGCTGGTTTGTATGGAATGCGCTTCGCACCTTCAAAGTGCAGTGTTACTTCAAGACTGGGGCATTTCCACTCCTACTTTCTTTATTGCAGGTAATCCGCTTGAGACTGTGGACAGTTTCACCTACTTGGGTAGCACTATCTCGTCAGCTTGTAATATTGCTGATGAGATATCAACGAGGATAGCAAAGGCACGAGTTGCTTTTGCCAAACTTCGTCATCACATAACACGAAATGCCCGGTTGTCCCGTTGGATACAATCGGTAGATGACACCTGCTAAGTTGGAGACTGTGATCACCTGAATCGTTGATTAGAAACTTGACCTCATGCCGCAGCCAATAGGATATCTGCACCCACAGCATTGCTTTCAGTTGACGTTACCTGGTCTAGGTGTTCATTTGCCAAGTTTTGTATTCTACGTTATCCCTCGTCACTGCTGAGGTGAAGGGCGACTCGAGTCAAAGTGCCATCTGGTCATATCCAAGACCGATTATGAATGAGTTGGTGAACGGTTTGCGATGAGACTTTCAGCTGTGATCAATGTACCATTTGAAGTAAGACCAGACTCTGCAATCTCTGTGTACATGAATGCTTGTTTAGTCCAGTTTCATATAACACTGAGACTTGCTTGATGTACATAACCAAGTGCTGTCCGATCGTCTGCCTCAGAAAAGCCCATGACGTCAGCTGGCAGTTCGAAGGTTATGCAAACGATCTTGAAACATCGGATGTACGCAGGATACCTGATCTACTCTCGGCAGACCACACATAATCGAATCCCCAGCGGCATACGCTAAAGCAAACTCGCCAGTAGCCCTGTGTCGGTTGGAAGACCAGTTATATACAACAAATACTTAAACAAACATTGTAAGAATAATCGTGGCGCCAACACTGAGGCTTGAGAAACCTTTGCGGTAACCTAAAACCGGATGAGATAGACTATAGAGAAAAGCCGGTGGGACAGAGCAATTGCTATATAGCATGCAGCCTCATTTGTGAATAGTTTACCACGACACGTACGCACGGAAACTAAAGGACAGGTCTCAACGCCAGGAAGACTGGGAGCTAGAAGCAACTATCAGAAATGTGTATGTACTATGCGTGACACATCACCAAAACAATGTCACCACCCTACTGCTAAGAGTATGAATACGCGGCAGCCGTACAAAATAATGCTTACGTTTATTGTTCTATGTTTTCCTATACTTTGTAATGAACTTTTTGCAATAAACAACCTCCCAGGTCAAACGTTTTTTGGAGCGACAACACGATCACAACGAGAGTTAGCAGACAGGGATGAAAAGAAAATCGATACGGCAATATACGCATACATATGCATTGCTGTGTACTGATCTTCCCAAATCTCTTTAGGATTCTGTTTATTAGATTGTTGATTGTTGAGGAGTATATTGCCCAAATTATTTAACAATCTATTTGTCTTGGCTCCATTCAGTTGGCCTGGTTAGCAGCTCGTGCCACTGGTGCGGCTCCCACATACTTCAGACCTTGTGGACGATTTCTAGATGGTGGTCTCATTTCCAACAATCCCACACTTGATCTACTCACCGAATTGCAAGAGATGAACATGGCTCAACGTTTGCAGGTGAACTATTGTTTTTAACGACGTAGTCGTCTGATTCGGGTTTGACTTTGCATCATACATTGGTTTCACCTACACGTATATTTTCTTAGGTCGAGTGATTTTTGTGTGTGGTCTATTTCCGTTTTTACTTTTCACCGAACTGTATTTTCCCGTTTTCATCTTTGGTCTAATTGTTCACTCCAACATCCTCACCACGGTCATCTGATGACAATGGAAACTTATTCTGGCATGTACAATATCGTTGAGCTTGTCATTCAACTGGCTGGCCCATTGTTGGTATCCATTTCCCCGATTTCCACATTTGCATTATTACATGGTATAGCTGTTAGATTATAGTTATATGAAAGTCAGTTTCAGCTCAACAGCTCCACTGCAACAAGGCGTATACGGAAACGCCAATTTTTCTGACATTGTGATGTATGTAGAGAACTTTTACAACGTTCTACGTAAGCGGTGTTATCTTAGGAATATATGGTTTGTCGAGATTTGTAATACTCCCCGTTTCAGGAGCACTTATACTAACCAGCATAGATGGCACACCTGCGTCACATATTCCATCAGCCGCTTTACAAGCTTAGTTTTGAACACGTGTGGATCACCTAGTCCACAGACGTAGCAAGTACTAGTGATACCGCGAAAATGATCGTTATCTATGCAAACGACCTTAATTATGTGTAAGCGAGATCCTCTTTTTTTCTGAAAGAGATTATTTACTTGATGTCTGAGATTGATACTGTCATTTGTGATCTGCCCTAGTTAGTGTGCATAGCATTTGTTTGTCACTCGTATAATATTGGCGCTGTGCTTTGTTACACGTTTACCACCCCCTTGTGCACCCAAATTCTAAGCACATGCCATATTGTTAGCGGCTACCAACGACGTCACTCTGTCTCCAAATGCCGATCGTTTTGAATTACTGTCTAGATTTGGCTCAACTATAATCGTTTGTATATATTTCGTCTTGTCGTTTAGCCGGGCACCATCCACTCTCAATTGTAAACTAGACAACTGGAAATTGTCAGAGTAGGCTGTGGTAAACATCCATCATGAGGGACCTCGAATGGAGATCTCAACAACCCTGAGAGTCCGTTTTAAAGTACATTTCGGTTACCACAGGAATGATGTTCAGTCCACTTTTTGGATCTTATTGCTAAATCCCGGCTATTTTCCAGACCTGGATTATGATAATAACCGCTGGGAATTACAACACATCCTCATAAGAGTCTATGTGAGTGTTGTGTTGACCACCTGACTGAGTGAGTGTATTGATCATATTTTCGCCTTGTGTCAAGTGCTTGAGCGTTGGTGTTTCTCTACCGACTCAAAAGTCAGCGTGATTCCCTTGCCCTTAGTCACCCTGAAGCCTTTCCCCGCACAGTTGAGCTCTGGTAAACGGCGTAACTTTGCTGAACTATTTGGTATACTCATTTTGAACGCAGTTATTTCATGTATTCATCAAGAATGTTT
>LOND01000092.1:93060-109582 GCA_014220965.1 Paragonimus kellicotti
GTTATGTGCACGAAAGTGGTTGAGGCAAGTGGTTGAGGGTTGCCATGATCGTGATTATATAATAATTGGTGTGCTTGTAGGTGTGTCTAGTCCCTGGTTGTCCCTCTCTACATGGTGTATATAACTGGCATGTTTTATGTTTGCGACTGATGAGAGTAAATGAAATGTTAACATGTCGCAATATATGTCTTCTTTCTGCTGTGATGAAATGTGTGTATCTGTTTGAACGGCGAAAGCAATGTTCTTCTTTGTGATGGTCCTGAAATTTTGTTGCGGCCGTTTGTACGGCCTTGTTTATTAAGCCATTAAGAGTAATCAGAGACTCCGTTATGAATGTTTATTGTACAGTTCCAGTGCACGCCGAGCCGGTTCAGTCAGTGATTGTTCGTATAGTGGTGTTTGGATGACGAACATAATATACACCTACATGGTTTTGTGATCACTGTTGCAAAATTTTGAATCAACTCAGTGATATCAAATAACTGTCCTCCATTATGACATTTTGTAACGTCATTTTTTTGTAGGCAGGATAAAGGAGCCGTGTTTGACGTAATGGAAGAGAATTATCAGTAGAATATTAGACTATCTTGCTTTGTTGTTGACTGCACATTGTCGGTCGCACAGCTGTCATCTATGTTGTATTTTACTTCTTCATTTTCCTGACAGTCAGAACGCTGATGGTCACAGACCTGATTGTTTGCCGTACAAGCCGACCAAGTCATTTACCATTCAGCTGCCGGGTTAACCACGTGATAACTGAGCAAGCAAAATTCAAACGACCTCTGGTTGTTGGGTCAAAAAATCACCTGAATTGCCTGCAGGTGTCACGAGAAACACTTTGCATGAGGCCTCTGGGTGGAGACCGTAACGGCCCGCCCATTGGTTTTTCATTTTAACGTGTTTGGATAAGCGGCCTACTATTCGGTTAGTACGTAGGCAACGTGCACGTCACCACAAGTATGTGATGTGACGTTGGAACATGACTGCTGACTGAATTATTACTCATATCAATGAAATCGTTTACAAAAATACACTTTGTATTTATTACGAAACAATACGGATGTCTATAGAGGGCGTTTCTCTGTTGAAGAAACGAAGCGTATTTCCCGCGGGATACCCCATTTCAGATTCATGGTTTGTCTTGACCCCAGCCATAAGGGCTCGAAATGGAAGGTGTGTAATGTCATGTTGATTACTTTCAAACGCAGCCCTCATTGTAACCGATTTAAACTTTTTTGGCGTTCAGCAGGTGAAGAGCATTGGAGCGGTATGAGAATCTACAATGTCTGGATAAGCTTAACTGTCTATCTCGTGTTTGCCGCTGATCCGCTTGGCTTAGAATACATTGCTTACTGATTTATATCTTCTTTTGACTGTCTCTTCCTGTTGAGTTAAAACCGGACCGATCTTTGAGTGTTTGCATACGAGTGTGAGCATTATCTTACTCTCTGTTTTCTTGGATGGGTGATGTCCAGTTGGTGTCAGGGTGGCTATATACAGTGAGGCTTTATTCTGCGTCAGGTTTTGTTGAATGACTTAATTTCATGTCTGTCAAAGTTTTGGGTTTTTGATTTTGGCATTGATAACTACTAGTGGTCAACATCGGTTTCGTGTCTGTATTGACGGACGCTGGCAGCATCACACTACAGTGTGATATATGTTGAGAAATAGATCTGATAATACAACAGTTGTGGAGACTACTGCTAGTCACTAATCAACTCAACAGAATTTAGATCATGTACTGTATGAAACCGTTTTTCAGTTTTCAAATAGATCAACAGCTTCAGTCTATCAGATTGATAACCTGAATGTTTGTTTCAGTCAAATGCAAGCCGGGATGACTAAGGGACTCTTTCGCTTTTAGGGATTGCGTCTACTGGTGTGCTGGAATTAGCTATCAAGAATGCTGTATAGAAGATGACTTAAAAGTAGTTGCAAGTCTGTGTTATGAATGCCGCTGCACGCTTATGTATAGAACTGTGAGCATATTTTATGATCGATCAAATGACAGCAAAGGCTAATGTGTGATGGGGGAGTATGTGCAGGATCTAATCAGAACAGGATAATTGTTTGGTTAACGATGAAATTTTCACATTGAGGGGAAATGTCCTATTCTCCTCATTTGTGGATGACTTTTTTCTCCAGAAGATAGTGTGTGCTTAGGAATTATGTAATTGCTTGTGCCACTTTAATTTTAAATAAAGTTATATATTCATAATATCCTCTAACTAGGGGTGAACCGTCTGTACGTGCTGATTCTCATTTACAATATAGTCGTTTGTGTTGTGAAAGGAATAAGGTGTTGTACAATTTGTAGCATGTTCCTGCCATGAATACAGTGCATGTTACATAAAGTTTCCAAAAAAATGTGATGCGTGAGACTTCTTATTTCAGCATTCCATTATGAGTGGCACCGACTAATTAACATTAAACGCTGGTCAGAAGATATCACGTGAATTGCGAAGGTACTTGTTATCTTAACAAATCTTCAAACTTTAGGTTCCTGCACAGACGTCCCACTGCCATCATCCTTAACGCACCTCCACGGGTCATCTGATGTAGGTATTTGTTTGCTTTCATTGGTTTTCTCTGTTGTTGGTTTTATCGATGCGTAGCCTCCTATCACAATGAGACTGAACCGTGACGCGATGTGACGGTTCGCTCATCTCGATGGCCTATTGGTCAAACTGGATGATGTGACATTCACACCAACAGAGCCAGTCGTACCAAACAGCCCAATAAGGTAGAGGTCTGACAAACCAGTCTCCTGGTCCTCCAGGTTGGGGGTTGGAAGAAGGTTGGCATCTTTTTCCGGAAAAAGTACCAGTTCTGGTACACTGCCACCCACCCTTATCTAGGTCTTGACGTGTTGGCAGTATCTTGGTCCCCACACAACCATCAATAATCATCACACTGTTACTTGTGTGCTGCGCCGAACGTCTCGCAGTGCAAACCGGGTGACCTTATTTGCTGCATACAACAGGGTAGATAAGCTGAAAATGTTACTGCTCGCCCTCTACGACTGTCCTGTCCACTTTAGCTTTCTGGTTTATCTCGACCGCTATCTCTACTAAGTATCTTAAAACCTTCACAACGGATAGAGTTTGAAAAGACAACCTAGCAGGGGTACATTAAACGATCTTTGGCCGAACTGATTTCGCTTCACTTAAACAAGTACAGACTGTAGAAATGAAAATTATGAAGTAATCACAAAATTATCAGTTACGAAGTGTCCCGTCCAGGCATGAAAAATCCACGAGCACCAATTTAATAGAGTTCCTTTTGCACACACAATGGTGGCTTCAATCGTTTAATAGCAATTGCCTCGGCAAAGTGGAGTAAGCGTTTATTCCGGTGCGTGAAGATGACTGAGAATGCCGACGGATTGCCAATCTCGTGATTTGTCTCGAGCACATGACGCGCAATGGATGAAGCCGGTGTCTTGTGTGAATGACCTTTGGCCTCATCCACACAATTTCCAACGGGTTGGCTGACGCGGTTGCACACCCACTTAGGCAAATGCTCTATGATCCTGACCTACAGCTGCTTCTTCATCATTCCTATGTAAGTGGAACTGTACCCACACGAACATTGGTACACGCAGTGCGAGATAAGAAGCGAAAAGGTAGGCAGTCCTTGATGGCGGGCATTGGCATTCTGATGTTGTCAAAACTGAGAACCACTTTAGCTGCAAAAGAATCTTGTCTAACAGCGGAAACTAATCAACTTTTCAAGAGTAAACAGACATCGTCGTCCCTTGAAAGAAAGTCGAATGAATGCAGCTTTCGGTTCAGCTAAATGGACGGGTTGGCTGTTGATCTGTGGTTTGCTGAATCGTCTTATAAACCACTGTGGGTAACCGTTTGCTTTTAATGTCTTCAAGATGATGATACTCTTCGTCGATTGTATCAGCTGTGCAAATTTTCCTAGCTCGATCGAATAAGTCCTTACTAAACCCCGTTTGTGCTGAACTGGGACAAAACTATCGTAGCGCAAGTACTGCCCTGTCCATGTAGACTTTCGGTAGACCGAGCGTCTTACGGTGCCATCAGCTCTGTGCTGAATCCAAAAATGGCAGACATTGCTGTTTTTCTAACTCCGTCGTAAATCGTAGATTCTCGTGACCGCAATTCAGTTCTGTCATTAACGTATCGACCTGTTGTTTACTGTCGGTGATCACGATAATGTCGTCCACATACCTTCGATAAACCGCGCTCGCCGCGATATGTTGATCCACTTTGCTTTCTATATGGGCAACGAAAATGTCCACGAGGATTGGACCTAGAGGATTTCCCAAAGCCATCGATCTGTGTGACACTTTTCCCGTGAAATTTGAACTGAACACTCGATATAAACAGGTGTAGTAGATGTCCCAATTTAGATAAGGGGGTTGGGAAGCGATATTCCGTTCGAGCTTATGTAACCACATAAACATCGCTCAGTTTCATTTACGGGCATGTAAGTAAACAGTGACTCAATGTCCAGCGAGGCCATCAGTTTTCCGTTAATGTTAACTTTCGATAACACGTCAACCAGTTCGAAGCTGTCCTTTAAAGTGACTAGATAACCTGATCAGGCTGAAGTGAAAAATTGCGAAGAAAACTGTTTGAATCGATCTTTGTGAAGTAATGTATGCAGAACAACCGCTATCCTGTTAATTTTTACAAAAGGTTGCGTAAAGACAACTTAAGACCTTGCAAAAACAACTTAAGCCAATTAGCTAAATGTCATCTCGACTCGGCGATTCACGCACGTGAACAGCTCCACTCCAGCGTTATGGATTTGAGGACGATAGTCAGTGAATTAAGTCTATATGGCCCTATCGAATTCACGATTTTCTGCAGCGAATCCGTGCGGAGGACAAACAGATTAACGCAAGAAGAATTGAATGGATCTTTGGCGCGCGATGCCTGCGATTCACAATTTCCGTCCAATCCTTCGAAATATGTTATCGATATGTCATCTATTGAACTTAGTCTTCAACTAGAAGCCCTTTCACTTCATCATCATAGACAGCAATACATCAGTGGTTCACACTGATGCTTAACTGCCACACAACCACGAAAAAGAAAAAAACCTATATGGGAAGAAAGAAGAAAAAGAGGAGGGGAGGGAAAGTGGACCTAACTACTAAAAATAGCTACGTCTATATTCAAACATACAACATCAAGGTGCCTACACTTGCGGCTGAAAAAGATCAGTGCAATCGAATTGACATGCACATACGTGCACTGTATTCCGTACTAGCTGTACACTTCGGGTGTCTCCTCGGTCGCTGCTACTGATCAGCCTGGAGTAAATGTGGTCTTCACCTCGAGTGCCACAGCGACAGCTGTAAATTGAATTCTCCTTATTAGTAGACTTTTTGCCGTCCGCTTGGCAAGTTACGTTAAGGAGCTGAATATTTAGAAATCCAATTGACTACAGTGATGTCAGTGTTAGAGACGTTTATTACTCGGGTCTGGTCACTCTCCGGAAATATGAACGTCCAAGTCGGTAACCTTGATGAAACCGAGTCTCTTTTAAGTGATAGGTTTCGGATAGCATTATATCGCCCGAATGACGATGGAATGCTTCTGTAACTATATCCCGAACACAGACTATTTTTAGCCAGCACTGGTTTTGGACATCATGCGCTTCGCTATTATGTTCCCTTATTGTCCAATATATGTATGGTGTCAACCGGATCTACCTCTGTTACTTATATTCGACATCCCTTAATTTATATCTCAGCACATACTTGGATTCAGCTTATGTGTTTTGTACGCACTTTCGCTAGGCAACGGCTGACTATTTAGGAATCTACCAGGTCGTCGGTAAAGCTTAGGCACCAAATCAACCTAGACTGCAAACTGACCAGTCCCAACCGCGAAAATCCCAACAGCTGCTGGACCCAAATCCCACACGCCATGCACGAGGCAGGTAATTTATTATGCTGCACGATGGCTCGTAGGTTAAAGGAACACTATCTCTCCGAGGACCCTATAGGGTTGTTAGATATCATACGGAGCCTTCCTTATGGTAGCTACTATAATGTGTTCACTAGGTGTATCCCTAGGAAGCTGAAGCGTAGCCTGATCGCCGATCGTGAAACCTGGTTAACGGAGAAATTTAGTGGAATGACAACTGCTTTTTCTTCATGAAACGTTAGGAGACCCTTAGAGCGTATCTGTACTACTTTCCGTGGGTTTGTGGCTGTCATTGAAGCGACCAGCAAGAGAGACAGCACATCTATTATGAGTCCAAAAATTTGCACCGCTCGGCGTAACATTTTGAGGACCAGTTTATCTCGCCTTCTGACCGTATTGTCTTATCGCCGAGAACTTTTTATATAAGTAGAATTAGCGCCACCCATCAAAATTGAGGTCCACTATTGCATTTCAACTCGTAAATGTAGTTGGGCTGTTGGCACAAAAAACCGCTTGACGGTACTTTACAAAGACCGTAGGGGAGGTATGAAAGTCACTAGATTGACCCAAGTTATTATTAGGGTTCTGGTGTCCCTTACACTACGTCAACACACTGCATATCGGGAAGCAGGTACTAGTGAGGAGCCTGTATCGTTTTGTCCTTGTCAAGGATGTACTGATAACATTTTGACTCTTCGTTTCCCGCGCCGCAGATCAACAATTGCCATTTCTTCTCAACCCTGAAGGTGCATTCCACTTATTCGATCAGTGTGCAATTTTAAAATCGCCTAAACACAGGGCTGTACCGACCAACTATGTGAATAGACTGTCGGTGCTTTATTCCCACAGTTCAGCTCATTAGCGCCTGCGGTGAACTCTGTGGCAGTCTCAGCACCAAAATTTTTGTTCATTTCCATCGTAGACGAAATAATGGAGGACTGTCTGCGGCACTCACAATGATGCCGGCGTGGACCTCCTACCTGGTGAAAGACTGACTGATCTTGATTATGCTGACGACAAGGTGTTATTGTGTGACAGCTTTGAAGCAACACTAACGCTACTCCTGGATATTATTTTGCTATCTGCTAAGCTTTCCGGAATGTGCTTTGCAGCTTGAATGTGCAAAGTGCTTCTTCGAGACTGCTGTGAATACGTAGATGTAATGTATTAATTGTATTAAGTTGCACTTTGGATCCAAGCGAAGGGCGGTGAAAATTGGTAACTGGATGTCATGTGATGGAACTTAACGGAATAGTGTTGCTGTAACTGGTCGGATCTGAAAAAAAAACTACTGAAAGTTTGTTTGAAAGAGGTCTAGGACGTAAGTTGACTAGAACAGTAAGAGATGAGTCAGTAGTAGCATATTTTCGTTTATCTGTGCTGCGACTCAGTCTACACTACGAGACGGCCGATGTAGTGTGAATTTAATGGGGCTGCAAATATTCACACTTGTGTGTGGACTGAGATACTGCCAGGACGCTCCAGACCTAGACAGGAGAACGATGAGGGTTCTCAACCAAAGCCCTTTGACTCAAAAGCCTGTTTCGCAAGGCAACGGACGAAAGCGTTATGATGGATTAAAACTAATGCCATTTTTCGAGATTAGACATCGGATTTCTTCCCACCTCAATCAAATGGGTTAGGCGCTGTGTCTTGTCATGTCTTACCTGTCGGTCCGCCTGGTACAACTGACTATACCGGTCATCTGAACGCGAAAGTTTTCACATTGCCTCAGGACCCGGTCTTTTTTTAACGTGTTTGTTCATGATATGTATGCAAGCTTACTCGTTCCGACTGCATGATTTCTATCGATAATGTTATCTGTATGTAGTTGTGTGGGTCTATGTGTGCAGTACTAACACACAAATCCTACTTACCATCTAACTGAATTGCCGTTTTTTGCATGTTAGCTGATTTAACGTACAGACCTTCGGGCAAGTCTGACTGAAAGAGTCATGGTAATCGGGATTCAAAATTCTTTATTTTGCATTGGAAGATTTCTTGTCTTAAAAAATGATTGAAGTTTTATTAGTGCTAGATTACGACATAACTGAAATTGAATTGGGGTTTATTGCCCCCCACCCATGTTGCGGTTGAGATCTGTTTTTACCTAATACTAGTTCGCAGGGTTGATCGTTTAGTCACCTATTCACAATACCTTTAGTTACAATGTTTAGCTTGAATTTTCGATTTATATCGCATACGAGACACAACCGACCGAGCACTTGTTCATCGCTCGCTTTCTCCTTTCTCATGAACTACACTCGCACCCTCTTGACAACATCGTTTTTTCTGTTCTGCAGTTCCAACCTGATCGCTGTTCTTTGAAGTACAAAAATTACGTCTACTTATATTTGAGAAGCATCTTTTCCAGTTACCTCTTCCATTCTTTCTAAATCCCATTGTCCTCCTTACCTTTTCACTGCTGTGTTTCAGGCCCTGTAGTGGATCGCGCCAGTGCTTGGTGTGCCTCTCTTGGAGTGCCATTCTTCCGTTTCAGTCCATGCCTGTCGCTTCATGTAACTCTGGATACCACGGACACTAAAGAACTGTTACAAATGGTTTGGGAAACAGAAGCCTATCTGTATCGGGCGCGCTGTCGATTGAACCAACTTGCCTCGATGCTCTGAATTGGAGGTCTTTCTTGAAGTTGCTGGCAAATGATACCGAGACCGTTCAACGCTTCACGCTGACAGTCCCTCCCTTTACTCTGCTTATGTGTCTATCTCGCACAGATGATTTTTACTCAGAGTTTTCAGTTTTTTGAAAAGTGAAACGGTATTTTATCAGGATTTTATGTCTTCGTGCTTCTCAGTTATCTGTGTTTGAGGGCTTTTTTCGCTTTTTATCAAAATGATGGACAATCTCCAATGATTCCTATCCAGTACACGAATAACGGTTGCCATGCTTTAGTATACAACGAATATCCCAGTACATTCAAGGTTTTTCGGCCAGTTTTCACCAACTTTGTGGCCAGCTATTTTTAAAACGTTATACTCTATCCGTTCTGCTCATCAAAACATTTGGACGTGCTTTGTTTGGTCTCTTTTTTTTTTTATCATTCCTTGATATCACTATACGATTGATCATTTTACGTTTATCTTGGCTGGTCTGAAGCTCCTGTTTGTGTTTTCAATCTGTACGTTTTAGACTTGCTATCACCTGTTACCTGCTAAGATAAGATAAGATAATGAAATACCTGTCGGTGCGATACTGTCTAAACCTAAACGCGTCTAACTTGTCCGTTTAAAAAGCAGAACAACGTCATCCATCAAGTTAGCAAGGAAGATGACTAGTCGAGAACCAACATAATCTAAGCTACCTCCCGCTTTCTAGATAACCACGGAAATTTCAGAATACTCTTCTTGAGTGTGTTTGTCCGACGTCATCACTGCACTGACACTTGGTTATGGCCTTCCGTTAACGGTCTCCATAGATCATGGAATTTATCAATGGGCTCGAGATATGGCCTTCCTGTTGGTGGACACTAGTTGAGAAGGGATCTATTACCGAGTTTACGTATTATACTAAGTTTAGCACACAGAGACTTCTGCCCTCTATCATTTACTTCTGTTTTTCCCACCACTAACATTCAGAATCTTGTAGATTCCATTCAGGAATAACTGATACAAACCAAACCGGATGTTTATCTCCCCATTCTAGGTCGCGGGTAACTCACTGTCGTATCTCTTACAATAAACCTAAGAAGTACGCTGTGTGATAAGCTTTGGCATGTACGCACATGATCCATTAGAACCACCTGAACTGATGAGTTGGAAGATTTTCTAACTAAGAAGAGGTGTCCATTCCCAGCACCCGCCGTCTTCGTTAGGTGTTGCTACGACACAAACAGTACTGAGAGGACAACTCTCGCCAAAAATATAAGTTCGACGGAAGTGGTCAGTGCGAGGTGGCTAGGTATGTATGCGAGAGATCGCCGAGTGACTGCATAGTTCGGACTGTGCTTCCCGTCGAATCCCACTTCTTCTGAGTTTGTGAGCAGAGGTAGACTTACGGGCGCCATCTCTGGGTCAGATACATGTACTACCAGTCGGTTAACTTCCAACAAAAGCGGGAACAATTCGGGACCGTAGTCGATGTTTGATCTAAGTTCCCGAATAGGAGCCGTGCGTATGTCTCGGACTAGGAGGAACAATTATCCATGTGAATGTATTCGTGTTATTTAGTAATATCAGAAGGAATAAACATCTGATCTGAATTTTTGTATGAGATATGTGATTTAACAACATCGGGCAACTTTGCAGATGGATTGATAGTCTGCGTGCAGTATCATGACCCTTCAATGGGTTAAGTATGTCTTTACTACCAGGCTGATTAAGGATGCTTAGTGAACGTTTCACTGAATTCCTGGTGACTAATCTTAGGGAGTCTGCATTCTCAGGTAAACTTGAAACTTTTCTGTTGTCACTGTGGGATGCAAATCTGTGAAACTGTCGTCTTTCGGAAGAACGATGCCGCTACTTTCAGTGGGATCCAAGGTTTCAAAGGTGGTCATCATTATTGTCTAAGTCTGAGCCCAGTTGAGAGTATGCGCGAACTATTGGCTTAAGGAGCGTGCAGAAATACTAGTGGTCAAACTTAGCGGTATTCTGTGTAGGCTCTTCTGTTTTTGTTCGCCTACCACGCATTACATTTTTAAGACAACAAGGGAAACTTTTTGCCAGCTTTCGAGAGCCAGCGAGTGCTCTTCTAATTTCGTCGGAATTTTGGTGAATACATTTACAACTTGCTTTCATGAATGCTGGTTTCAGGATGTAAAATACGAGAGGTTCTCCCTACATGTAAATCCTGAATTCCTCTCTATAGTCCCAAAAATTCTCAGAAGACAGTTGGGGAAATAGATTTTTCAGTCGGTCTCATCAGGTGACAGCATAATTCTGATGCGGTTGAACTTGTTTGCTTAAAATATTTATTGGTCAGAGCGCTACTTTTGTGTATTTGTGCGCTTGTTGTTAGTGCT
Organism: Paragonimus kellicotti; assembly: GCA_014220965.1. Taxonomy (NCBI): domain Eukaryota; kingdom Metazoa; phylum Platyhelminthes; class Trematoda; order Plagiorchiida; family Troglotrematidae; genus Paragonimus; species Paragonimus kellicotti. The sequence continues at coordinate 103,951 of LOND01000092.1, forward strand.
TAAAGGGAAACCGTATTTTGCTCATTGATATATGTAGGTTGTCATGACTGTTTCAATATATCTTATATAGTGGGTTTTAACGTGTTCACGAACTACTGCCCAAAATGGACTGATTAGTATGTAAAGCTCACTACAAACGGAAGTCGCTTTGGCTTTTGGGTCCTGCCCAGATGGTTCTGGTATATTCTGACGGAAACATAATCGAATACTACGTACACAACAAACGTACCGCAAGTTCGTATCAACCTGCCGACCCAGGGTTGAAGGAAGTGCCTATATTAACAGACGATGCGTCGTACAAGAAGGTGTAATGCATATCATTGCACCTGCTTTGGCTTATCATTAAGGATTAACTGGTGTGTTGTTCAGTAACAAGTTGGTCCTGTTTTACTGTTTCCATATATTGTGTATGACGCACAAATTGAAGCAGATTTGCAACAAGCCAAGAGGTTATCCGGCCCTAAAATGTAACAGTTCTGGAAAGAAATGAGTGACGTACAATCAAGACTGAACCTATTTTTGGCCCACCAGGTAGTAACGTCAGTACTCGCTAATCATATGACTCACCATCCTAGTAACTAGGCACAGACGATGTCTTGGAATCATCGACAGTAACCTTATTCTACACCAATTACGTGATCAAGGCACAGGAGCGACGGTTGTCAGCAGCTGATGTGCCTGTCAAACAAGTCCGAACCGAATCATTCCTGTTGGTTCGGGTAATACCATCAACCCAACAAGCCTCTTTTGTTCGATTCATCCGGTCCAGGGCAGCCAGCCAAAACCTATGTGTTGCTGAATCCTGGCCAGGACTGAGGAGTTCGGAGTTTGACGTACTAATCCATACTCATGCTCCCAGAAACGTTTTGTTCAGGTTGTGCAATTGCCTTGGCTTATCAGCCACACCATGACTGATCATACCGCAGTGATTTCGGTTGTTTGCGAATTGGGACTTAAGTTTATCACAGCGATATCTCCACTTGTGTCCATTGCGCGGTTGGCCTCATTCGAGCTCGCTATTTGTCGTTTGTTTCGAATTGACAAGATTGTTCAATATAAACGTTACGTATTTTGTTAGATAATGAATAACCGAAATGGAGCTTCTCTCTGCACTGTATTTCGGGACTACTCATGGGATTTTCCGTCATTACACATCGCACTGTGTGCACTGCCAAATTGCCGGCAAGGTTAACTACAGATTGGATAGTTTCCGGTTTGAAAAACTGAGTTCCCTTTAATCAATTCGTCAGAGCAGAAAGAAGACATATTGCGATATGTTAACATTTCATTTACTCTCATCAGTCGCAAACGTAAAACATGCCAGTTATATACATCATATAGATAGGGACAAACAGGGACTAGACACATCTACAAGCACACCAATTATTATGTAATCACGACCATGGCAACCCGATAGGTTGCCTCAACCACTTTTGTGCACATAACGTCGGCTGGTAAGTTCGAATGAGCATCGCTTCGCAAAAAGCTAATAACTTCGGGTTTCGATTGCGCAACAATATCTTGAATGAGTTTAATGGGTCAACTTGGTGACCTGTTGTCATGATGTGTTTAGCAATCGATGACGTTGGATTTCGAGCGATGAAAACAGGTCACCAAGTTGACCCATTAAACTCATTCAAGATATTGTTGCGCAATCGAAACCCGAAGTTATTAGCTTTTTGCGAAGCGATGCTCATTCGAACTTACCAACCAGTGGTTGAGGCAACCTATCGGGTTGCCATGATCGTGACTACATGCTAATTGGTGTGCTTGTAGTTGTGTCTGGTCCCTGACTGTCCTTATTATAGAATGTATATAACTAGCATGTTTCACGTTTGCGACTGATGAGAGTAAATGAAATGACAACATATCGCAATATATGTCTTCCTTTCTGCTCTGATGCAAGGTTTCCAAAACCGACAAAGGAGTCGTCACGGAAACACGCCGCAACCGTGTTACTGTGGAGTTTGAAGGTACTAATTTTTTGTTTACTCCGGAAACAGAAAGCATAAAAACGACTGAGAGAAATACTCACATTATTTATTATACTCAAGTACTTGAAGGATTGATGCTACGAATCAGCAAGGCAGTCGAATATGAATTAAATGTCATGTTGCCCTCTGCTAATGCGGTTGATAAGTCTTCCTCTTATTGGAATGTTCGCTTCTAAGTGGATTTGCTGGGTCTGTGTACTTCTCCTGGTATATATTGGTGAACGATTTTTTAAATATGGATATGAAACACTGAATTCCCTTTAACAACTTCATCCGAGCAGAAAGACAGACACATGTTGCTATTTAATTTTCCATTTCGTTCACTGTCATCGGTCGCAGAAAAGGTGACAAACAGGGAAGGGCAGGCATACATTCACACACAATGATATGTCATCAACATCACAGTGACACGATGGGTAGTTTCAACCACTTTTCATCATTGCGAAAAGAACACATGTTGCGATATGTTAGCGTTCCGTTTACTCTCATCAATGGCACACGTAGAACACGCAGGTTAGGTGCGACAGATAATGAGAGATAGACAGGGTATGAACACGCATACATTCACACCAAGTATTATGTCATCAACACCACGGCAACCCGATGGGTTGCTTCAACCACTTTGTACACATAGCGCCGGCTGGTGAGTTCTGATCGGCATAGCGTCCGGTTTTGATTGCGTAACAATATTTTGAATGACGTAAGGTGGTCTACTTTTTGACCTATTATCATAATGATGCGGGATTCCGAGAAACGGGTTCACCGGTTCGAGATTGTTGTCATCAGTTGTTTTAAACATTTCCGAACGTGTTCTGCCACTCGCTGAGATAGCTGTCGGTCTGTTCTGCCCATGTAAATGTCACTGCAACTGCAAGTGAACTGGTAGATAACATGAGAGGCGGACGTGAGATATAGTTGGGAAAACTACTGCGTAATATCGTACTAACTGGTTATTGTCGACTTCAGTACATACCGGGTTGAAACCATCAATCCAGCCGTCAATGTACCATCACCGTGTACTCCGCATCATCAGTGCATTGTATGAAACAGATTTGCCGTTTCTCGCATACAGTAAAAGAATGCGATGCGTTCATCAGAAAACGGGCTAGTAAGACCCGGATGTGTTGCAGACATTACCTAATCCCATGAAAACTAATATATGGTCTGATTTCCTCTGAGACTAGAACCGTATCGTGTCCAGACTAGGAAAACGGATAATGACGCCAAGTCCGCAACGCTAGATCGTGGCCTAGTTCAACACAGTCGAGTGCCTTTCCGAGAACAATTAATATCTATCGCGAATGTATATACAGCGAAAAAATTACCACTAATCCCTCTTTAAGCCAGTTCCCTGAACGCATGGCTTACAGTGGCTGCACACTACTGCCAGAACTCATTACTAATCAAAATACCTAAACAAATATTTCGTCATAAGTTTAACATGACCGGTTTAAACAGAGGTGCGTGAAAATGTGCGCGGCAAAACTGTGTGCACACATCGTGCACCAGTGATCATTACAACTGGCTTACTTTATGTGCTCTCAGCAATGTCGGTGAAATTACACCTGATGGATAGGTCTCAAGACTGGTCAGGGTTGGGGAGTAAACTTGGAGATACCGATCGGTAAGCGATACGCATAACCTACCTAATAGAGTGGGATGAAAATCAAGCTGATATTTAGTGTCTTCCGGCAAATTAAAGACTTGCAACTTGATACACGCTGGAGGAGAAAAATGTTTTGCTGTTTAGATAGACGCAATTGAGTCGGATGGTTGTGCTATTACAGGAAACGAAAACTGCTGTCGTTCGCTTCGTGATAACTACTAACCCGGGCTAAAAATGTTGTCATGAACACGTCCTGGTACCATGTGGGATCCAGGAGAGCTTGAGTTCATTTAACGGACATTCAACAGAGCAGTGAGTGCTCCATATATTACACGGTCGTTTCAACAAGATACACACAACGAACAGTCCACGAAATCTCTTTGGATAGATGGAAAGTGTTTACTCCTAATCAGCACAAACTTCGATGGCACCCAGGATGCACCAACCACAGTCCTTTCAGGATTTATCAGTGGAAATGCAATGATATCTAGAAACGACACATGTTCTATTGAAACCGACCAGGTGCATGTAGATGATATAGGAGGTAAGGTGGGTTTCCAATTGGACATCGGTGACAAGCGCTTTCCTGTTGTCTAGGATGCGTTTGCAGCGTCTGGTTTAAAGGTCTAACAATCCTGGATGGAAACCAAGAATCGACAGACTGTAAATGCTCACTAGTCAGTTTTCTGATGTCATTCATTACATCACTACCTACCTCATTTACGAAGAGACGCAGCTTGCTTTCCGTCAAATTGCACATTTGAAATGGCCGGCGTGTGGCCTGGATTGATAACAACTGGAAACTACCGATTCGATAGGAATACAGAAATGTCATTCTGCAGTGCAACGGCCGAATGGCAACATGACCTGAAGCGAACGTGAAATGCTACCATTCATATCATCTGTTAATCAACTGTAATGAGTGCGTCTCGGCGATACGCACTCAGACTTTCAACCGACTCAGAAAAAAATACTTCCAACGGAACACCATTTTGAATGTTGTCTCAGCCATTTTCGACATGATTGCTGAGAAAACGTCTAAAGCAAATTTAGAGCCGATTGTAGTTTGTGAGTAATAAGGACCTTGTCCCTGGCTGTCCAGTATGGAAACTAGTTGGAAAACAATATGTGGTCTACATATAACGACAAAACCTACAATTCTCATTTTGTGTGTATAAGAATGTACAGAATTCAAGCAACAATGGTTTCATCGCCCAAGTGCATTACGTTTCACTTGATTCGCTGAGATTTTTGCCTGCGATTTTTTCCATTCTTATGGTCATTAGGCAAATGGCACACTTTGATCAGGGGAGTACATCGGATACTCTGCAGACTGCGGCGCAACTCATCATTTACCGAGTTAATCTGGCAGGCAGGTCAAGTCGGTCAAACTGCTGTATGACGGTCACAAACACTCGGTGTATCTGGTAGATAATTATGAGTTTCACCGTATTACCGTTAAAACTGTCATTCTTGTTGCCATCTGAGATGGATTGTGACAGGGAATGAGGTTGTTTGGTCGTCCTCGTTCAATAAGTAAAGTGCTAGACGCAATAAAAACACCATTGCTTTCAACCTTTCTTCAGGTTCCCCGTAAGAGCAGTGTAAGAATTCAAGGCAGCAGTTCGAGCACCTCTCGTAACTGCAACGTAAAAACATATTATTCTGCCCAGTATTCACTTTTTCTCACTGTTAAGTGCGAGTAAGTAATCGACCGTTATAGTCTTGCAAAAGGAAAAGAGGCTCGAAAGTTCCCATCAAAACAGAAGTAACGATGTGACGAACAATTGTTTTTGATAGTACTCTCTCAAGCCAATGTAATTACAAAAATTTAATCAGGACGTGTTATAAGATAAGACACAAAGTTCAATACGAGTGGCATTAAAAGCAACAGCTCTACTGCATGAAACTGATTAGACCGTACGTTAATTGGAGGTTGCGTCACAAGGCCGGGGTCAGAGGTCACTGGTTGATCTGTGGCCACGACAATTGTGTGAACCGAGCAAATTCCTTGTCACCGTATGTACGCTGT
>LOND01000092.1:109682-159571 GCA_014220965.1 Paragonimus kellicotti
GTCGACGGTCGGTCAGAGAAGAACAGTAACGATGGAGAATAACCAGAGGGGACAATTTAGAATGTTACTATTCGCGAATGGCTAGACGCATTAGAATATTTGGTTTGAAGATGACCAATTTGCATTAGAGCGATGAGGAAGTGGAAACGATTGTGTTAGAGATAGTTAATTTTGGCTTAAAGAAAGAATTTTGTGCGATGACTGTAAACGAAAATGAACGTATCTTGCTCTTGAGCAAGTTACTGAGCGGTTGCATTAGATGGACACAAGTAGGGATGATCCGTTAATGAAAATTGACTAAACCATTGAAACTATGAGGTTGTTCAAACAATGTGGGCTCCGGATATTCCACTATTGCCTGCAGTTTGTCAGGGAGAAGTTCAATCCCGCTATTGGATATACTGTCATAAGAACGTGTACGGCGTTCCAAACGAGCACTTACTTAGGGGAACTACAGTCACATGACATGACAGGCGGGTGAGCAGTGAACGTAGATGAGCGCTGTGTTATGCTTGACATGCCAGCGAGCAAGATATCGTTCAACCACGGCTATACACCGCCCAGTCTGCGACAGACATCGCGAGTAAAAAGTTGGAAAGTCTGAGTAGCGTTACTAGGACAAAAGAGCATATGTAAAACACCGAAATTCCAAATGGTTTTGACTGTCCTCTACCGGAAGTATTCGTACGATACGGGAATCGGCGCGTACCGGGTCAATTTTATTAAATATTTCTTCTGAATAGCTGTGTGATCAGACCTTGAATGTGAGGCTTCTAGGACAGTCAAAAAGAAACTCAATCCCCAGGTTTCGAAAGTCAGTCGGTAATCCGAAAGTTCGTCATCCGATCGTGTACAAAACCGTTAGTAAGGCGTCCAAGTGTTTAAACAGGACCCACCGCAACGCCGTGTGCTAGGTTAAATCGATTACGGTGCAATCAGAAGCGGACTGACTCAGTGAAACAAAAGGATTTTCGGGAAACGTTAGCTACTTGCCGGCTCAATGATTAGTGAAGTACACATGAAATTTTCAGCGCAAAATCAAATAAGAACTTAAATCATCAGCGGGATACATTTCAAAAAGTAATCGACAACTCGTTGTTCCGCAATTTTCGCAAGCTATTTATGATGATGAATACAAATCGAGTTTTCCGAACGCAGGCAATATTCAGTTAATCCACTCGGTTGAGGAGAATAGCCGAATTGTTGATAAAAAATATCAGGAGGTCGCTTCAAAGCACCTGGTGGGAATATTGGATAAAGCTGTCCATAGGAGTCCCAGCAAGTTACAAACCCAGGCCAACGCACTGACGTGTTTTAAAGTCCTCATCCCTTATTGTATTGGCAGTGAAACCAAATTTTTCAAACCTGAGAGCTCAGTTTGCCATACGTATGGAGGACAATTAAAACACTTTCAAATGTTGCTGCATCTAATTTCGTGGCAATGTACAGTCGTATCCAGTAAAATCTGGCCTCCTCTGAATTGACAGGATGACAGCTGATCCCCACGGAGTATTGAGAGCGGACAACACGCCAAGCTGCGTGTGACGCTTCTGTTCTTAATTCATTTAGAACACAGAATTAATCAAGTGATATGTATTCAAGGCAAGCATGAACAGATGGCTCACTTCAGTGTTTTGGGTTATGCCGGGAACCTTCTTATAGCTCACATGATGGCTGACGGGAACAAGTTCACTAAATTAGGCATGCTTAACAAAATACTGGACTTGCACTTGTTTCCGTCGAATAGCTTAGCTTCATAAGGCCTCAACAGGTGGGTAAATTAGCCTGTCAGGACGTATGTGTGTCGAGCTGTCAAGTCTGTTGTGGCTACATTGCTGAAAATCCCAAGAACACAGCCTTCATTTCAGAAACTACCACCTGATGAACCAAACTATCAACGGTTGATGGATTGACTGTGGAAGATAGCGGTTTAAAGAAATTAATCATATGTCCCCAAAACTTGTGTGCTTCACAAGACTATGGTAGGGGATTGCCTTCGTTGTTCCACCGTTTTGCGGTCGGATGCCACCATTGGCAACACCAGACTTGCTGTGTTTCCTAAATCCCGTCCGTGGGAAGGGCACGTACTATTGACAGGCTCTAACAGAAATGAAACTCAAGTCTGGTTCTTCTTTCCGCAACGAACTGAATGAAACGTCTGCGGGAATTAGACAGTTGCGATGGTTTGTGTGTGACGTACCATTTGTATAAAACGTGTTTTGTTCAAATTGGTTGGCTACTAACAGTGCGTAAGTAGGCCGTGGTGATTGGCCAATTTCATGCATCTACAAATCAATCTGGAGCACCCGTGTGAATTTTGATCATGCAGTGCCATCGGTCAAGTTCGCTTTGCGGGAGGCCATTTCAACAACCAACGATTGATTTGCCTAAAGTAGCAGGGACACAAGCGAGATACACGTACTCGAATGCGCTCACCTCTAGTCTAGGTCCCCACTCATCAGACGACTGAAACACCTCAGACACATATATGGCGTGCACTGCATAAGTGCGGTACTGTCCCGTGTGATACAACTACTCGTTCAGCTGCCAACCGCTGATGGACACAAAGCGGTATCGAAGTGGAAAAAGCAGTTGCTAGCGGGAACTCGTGAAAGCCCCCCAATTTCAGATCTCAGTCTTTCTGTGAAAGGCCGGGTGTACAACGCCACTGCAAGAGCAGTTCTACGGTACGGCTCCGAAACCTGGTCCATTCGTAGGGAGGATATTCATGGAGAATCCGTTTTTCACCATCAGTGTCACCGAAAAGTTAGCGGCGTGTGATGGAAACACCGTGTCACCAATGATGAAGCTCGCTGACGTATTTTCGGAAAGAATAAACTTTGTCGACCTTTGATGCTGATCTCGTCTCACAGGCCTAATTGGCTTGGCCACACCCTACGAATGCCAACTTACCGCCTGCCACATCGCACCTTGTTTGCGAGTAGTGAGTTGGGCTGGAAGCGGCAACCTGGTGGTCAGCGCATGACTTGGGTTCGAGGTATGAAGGCATTCCCCCTGAAGCTTGCTTCAGTAGGGCGCTCCCGGTTTCCTGGCTGAGGTCCGAAGGACAATGAACACTTTTGGTTGAGGATGCTGTCTGATATGGCGAAGAACAGAAGTCAATGGCACTCGTATTGAGAATCTCTATATGCGTCGATTAAATTTTTTTAAATTTCTTTCTCCACATCTTTTTATATTTTGCCTAATAGGGCCTTTTTTCTTCTCATATTGTGATAATATTGCCAGTCCATGTGGTTTACACGTGTTAAAAATATGCAGTGCGAAACCAGTCGAGCGTTTTCGGTGACTTTTCGCCAATAAACACATACTGTTTATGCCACCTAACCTTATAAATTCAATACCATGTAACTTCAAAATATTCCGTCGACATCATGTTACGCTTCGTGTTAACCTTGTAGAAACTTAGAGGCTACCCCTATTTTGCCTGGTGTGCAGACAGTTTCTAAAATTCATGTTGCACGTCGTAGCAAAACAGGTTAAAAGGTATCCATCACACAAAAACTATGCTTCATGCCAGTCAGACTGATGTATATCGTAGCATAAGCAGCTTTAACGGACACGCTCATCGACGATCAATACTTAACCGCCCTGATGCGCTTAAATGTCCGTGTTCTACATATCGTTGACTGCGTTAACCAATAAGCTGCCAGCCTCCGCTCGCCGTGGTTTACGTTGACCCTGACTGCACGTAATCCACTATGCATACGTGATTAGCAAAGTCGTTGCTACAAAACGAAGAACTATTTTACCAAAAACCTCTTGAAACATGTGCTAACTAGGAAACAATCTGTAAATGGATGTGTCAGATGTATCGAAGAATACCAGACGTCTTTGCATCTGCTGTCAGAAGAATCTCCAGGTAATGGTTGAGTGCAGATTAACGGTTATATGTCGAATGAATAAATCGTCAACCAGAAGATTTCAGATTGAAATTGACGACGGAAGCTGTCAAGTCTTGTGAATATCACTTTTATAATGTAATGTCTGTAGGCTTCTGGCTAATAGTCTGACCAAGCTATACTACCCGTAAGTAATAAGACGGGTTGTCGAGGTAATCGATGGAAAATACGAGAAAAGACGTTAATGTATCGTATCGAAAATCATAAGACAGTAAGTACGCAAGTGAATACTTCGCACTGACGACGAATTACACAAACTAGACGCAGTCACCGAGGGAAAAGCCAACGAAGACAGTGACCCTGAAGGTCGGTAAGTCAGATCAACAGAATACCAGGTACATGCAGCACAAATAAAAACCACACAAAATGCGGTCGCGCTGTAATACAGTGGCACGAATGACCACTCTTGAGAATGAGGACAACCAAGACCATGGGCAGACAATACGCAACATTGCAGATAGAGGGTGAACGTTACTGTTCTGAAGTCTTTACGGAAATAATGTACAGCTCACCTCCCTTTGAATAGCACGCAGTTGATACGGCGTTTTGTACGACGATTATATTGTTGATAACAGTTTGCAGTTTCCCTGCCTACTGTTTCTATCCGCGAAAGATTGATCAGCCGGTTCTTGAAACATCCTCGTCTATCCCATGTGTAATGACTGAAGATTTGCAAAGCAGTGATTACGGATCACGTAGTGAACTACAAACCATAACGACCGGATAAAACGAGGTCGAGTTTACACTTAAGACAAAAGGATACCACATGCCTTTATTCGCCGTGGACAGGGATTGGCAATCAATTGCAACTATCGCTGAGCATTCTCATACATTCAGACCACTCTTTCCAAGACAAATTGTAATGATGGTGCTTGAAACATTTAGCACGAAATTCCACCCAGCACATCGAGTCCGAAGTGTTTACCTGCAAAACCCCTATAAAAATCCACACAATTAATCAACTTCTTACAGAGTTCTTGGCTCTCAGTTTTGAAGAATTCATGCGGTGCATGTTACAGAAAATATTCTCCATATCTTACCATGAGTACTCGTGTAATTCCAGCATTCAGAAGTTACAACTCGGGTGCTGTGTTCGGTAGCAAAAAAACAGAATTGACGTCACTGAAGTCAAGGTCAATTTTAACATCATCAGAGTAGTCCATAGTTCCTCTATCATTTTGCTACTTCAGTTCGCTGACCAACCGAGGGAAACTTCACGCTCCGTCTTCTGCTAAACGCTGTAAACCGTAACCCGTGATCGTCCACTACAGGGATGTAAGCTTTCTGGTTACTAAAGGTCTTAGTTTTATGCCTATAGGGTCAAAACGTAACAGTATAGCAAGCCATTCCATCGAGATCTTTAATCTATAGGAATAACCCTATTCTTAAACAGAGCATCGTAGGGAAATGACGAATAAAAAAACGCGATTGTAGCACAACTAAAAATAGAAATTTAAACGGAGAAGTCACTCGTTGGCAATACCTTTTTGAATCATGCACTTCGTCTCATGGCACTTTCTGTCGAAACCACTATAAGCTTGAGAGAAGGAACAATGACAAACAACTTTTTCCCGCAACAAATTTGAACAGAAGAAGTCAGAAACAGTTTTTTGCACAATGTATCTCTCGAGCACATTTCGCTGCATCTCATCAGGTACATACTGCAGTCTGTGGGTTTATATAGCAAAGTTCAATGGACATTGTGAAGCTAAACAACAAAATCAACAACACACATCCATGCACATCAGTTACCAGGGCAATCTGGTACTGACGAACAAGTCTTTCTGTACGCAGAGGGGTGGCTTCCATTTGCTAATTGCTACCGCCTCCGCGAACCGGAGAAGCCTTCGATTTTTTTGTTGCGTAACATCCGAAACGTCTTCTCCAGGTTCAGTTGGGGTCGACAAGTCAGGTGTCGAGCGATCGATGACGCTGGTTCCTTGTGACTTGTCACATTCTGACTTGAGCCCGGTATTGTGGTATCCATGACCGTTTTGCGAACCCAAACTGGAATGTGTTCGTTGACCCGATTACGTAACTGCCGCTCCGTCCTGCCTATGTAAGTGGCCCGGCACTCACACGAGAATTCATAGATGATGTAAGATTTGGCGTTGAGCGGTAGCGGTGTTTTCAGAGGTGGTGTTGGGATTCGGGTGGTGGTGAACAGCATGACCAGTTGGGCTGCATAGGAACGTGCGTCCCATAGCCGCCGTGAGACTGGTTTCCAAAAGAGCAAGGTAGACAGAAGTAGACATTCATTTTGGGAGCTGTTGAAGCCATCGCGGCAGCCGGCTTTTGTTTGCTGAATTTCTCAACAAATGCCGATGGATAGCCATTTTCTTTGAGCGTGGTTCTCAACAATGACATCTCTTTGACCAATGTTTCTCTCGAACAGATTCTTCTTGCACGATAGAACAAAGTTCTCACCAGACCACCGCTTGTACTGGATGGGCACAAAACTGGAAATTCAGGTACTGCCCAGCTCAAGTGCGTTTTCGGCAGACTGACCACACAGTAGGAAGCCGTTGTTCTGACGCTTCAGCTTGTTCATTGAATCGAGTATACTCATTACCATCTCCTTCGTCTTAGTAACTCTCAATACATCAACATAACGCCGGTAATAGTGAGCGTCACTGATAAGGGTGTCTGCGTTCTGCTCCAGATGGGCAACGAAAACATCGGCTAGTAGCATACCGAGCAGTTATGTAAACGGGTCAGCGAACACGTTTGGGTTCGCTAAACGCTCATGAATACCATAATTATAACGTCAAAAAGGATCAAGAAACGTCACCCCGCCTGGAACAAAACGGGTTTCTGTGAATCAGTTCTTGGTGTAAATATCCTCTTGATCTGGCACATGTTCGAGAATCGACCTGTTAATATCGTCATCACAATGTCCACATTAATAATCGCGTTGAAATGTCGTACTTGATACATCAATGCGGTCCGATGTTTTGATTTTTTAACCCTACATTGAGAACGGCAACGTGACACATAAAACGCCGTGTTCGTGGTGCGTCCGACACATCTGGCAGATCCAGCCTGTACAACGCAATTACTGTCGGTACCATTCATCCTCGCATCCACACACACTACCCTGTTCGCGTTTTGGCACAGTCATTGGTCACGAACACTGTCAAACCAAAAGCCATCAGGTGCTCCTGCACGTGCGAGGTATGAAACGAAACATCAATGACACGACACATCGGGCCCCACTCCCGTCACACCACCTAAACTGTGCACATTCTCACCGAAAGGATTTTGGACCCCAAGATTAGTACAGCTTCACTCAGCCAACGAACTACAAGCCAAGGATTATCCCCGCATCAACACACCCGTCTGTTATATCCCACACGCTCCCGGTTTCAACTGATAGTTCGTAACAGTCTAAATCATTTCTAAGACGCCATCAGGGTTTTGTTAAGTTAACACATTTTTGTTGTAACTGGATCTACGGCCTACGAGCGCGTAAACAGACAACAGAATAACGGTTAATGAAACGGCAGATAACGGAACGACGGTCAACGGTAATGAACAACTGACTACGGAGTATACACGACTAATTCGTATCTTCCCGGCCAACCCAACCACCCGAGGCTAACGCATGAACACAGAGAAAAGACTGGCCTCCGGACAGATCCTTTTCGAAAACAACACGGTCACAAACTAGATCATATTTAAAGGGTTTGTGACCAATCAGAAAACAGTGGTCAGAAGGTGGACCAAACACAGATCCTGACAGTACAGTGATGCCCCAATTAAAAGACGAGCGTGTGGGCGGGGTGCCAGAAATTGGCACAAAGGTTGAGAACGCTCGTGAAGGGCGAAGTGGCACATGACCGTGCCGACTATGAAGGTCACTTCAAACAGTAATGAGTTAGGCCTTTCCAAAGGCAAATAAAACGGTATTTTCGGGGAACTTGGATTCTTCCTAACAATTTTATCTAACTCTGTTATTAAGCCATATGTGGTATACTGCCACTTAAGTGCTATTTATATACCTTTACTTATTGACGTTATAATTGATGCGCCAATGCCAGCACCATTATCGTACATCCCGCTGACAGTAACCATGGTACAGACATCACCAAAGCATTCCGTATTGTCTGCAGAATTGTAATTGCTCAACCCATTTCAGCGACCGTCGAATCGATTGCAATTAGATTACACAACCATAATTTGCGTCTTTACGAGAAAATTGTTCACTTCACGCAACCTCCACAGCCGCAGACAACCCACAACCACTTCGGCCACTCACAAATATTCGGTTATTAACACGTGAAGTAACAACCAGTCAACGTACGGTTTGCATCCAATCAATTAGATCAAGTCCAACATTCGTTATTGTTGTCGAAAGTTAACAATCACTTCGCGAATTAGACGGTTCGTTTCACGACAGGTTTTTCTGAACCCTTTGTAAACGTACTGGCTAAAAAGAAGGAAAATAACTGTTCGTCAAACTATTAATTGTTTTGATAGGAATTTTCAGATAATTGAAAATGTTTCCAAACATCTTGCTGTACAGTTTGCAACCCGTTTAATTATTCATCAACGATAACATGCGAAACCCCGGCGGATTCATTCCAGAGGATCTGCGAACTGATACCTTGTTATATATAGAACTTTACAGTCAACTGTAATTCGCAACAGATGACTCAAAGACCAGTACCTCAGTGGCTTCAGGCGATAGACAAGGGTAAAGGACTCCCAGACGGTCACCACCAAGTAACGATCACTAAATCTAATTAGGATGCAGCAGGAGGTCTTTGTACGGAGGTGTTCTTTAAAAGATGAGGATTCAATCCATTTCAATGATAAACACTTCGGACAGTACAAACAGGGCTTTACAAGGAGGTGATCTCTGCTCAAAGGGACATAAGAGGAATGCGGTACCGTAATGGTAAGAATCTTACGCACGAAAGACTTTCGTTCCCGGAACGAAAAAATAATCTGAAAAAGGCACACGCACAATTAAGAAACGTGGGCACTACGGCAAAGTCAAAGACGACCACTTTCGAGTCACTGGACTACAGATTTCTGCATTAGGAATAAATCTAAGCACACATCAGCACACATAACAACAGGCCAGACTGTGACATTTGTATATTAACACTCGTTTATTTTTATCATACACTACAAGATTATCAGGTTCTGTGTGTTTGCCTACACAGAGCAAACAGCTGATCACAGGAATGTGGATAATACAGCAGAACGGGTGGGTGAATTATAGGGATACTGCTTCCTATGAACAACATCACTCTACCGCTATGAACCTGACCGCGAACTTCAGTACAAGAACAAGGCGCTACCATCGATAGGCAGCACAACAGTAAACCCCAGACACAATCTGTACGAGATCGGTAGAGCGCAGCCCACTATCAACGCTTTAGGAGACACAATTGAGTTTAAGTAACAGACAGACAAATGTAATGTGAAATCGATCGGCGGATAAGTACCCAAGCATTAAGTTTGTATAAATGTGCACTATGCGCAGAACAGTTGTGATATGATCAAGGTATAGATGACACGAAACAATCAATTGACATTAAAAAAGGGTAAACAACATGCACACCATGAAGATAGTTGTCTGATCCATCAGAATACACGTGAGCCAGTTTGTCAAAAAGACTCCCAGTCTAAATAGACGATCATCATCATAACAGCAATACATCAGTGGTTCACACTGATGCTTAACTGCCACACAACTACGAATGAAAAAAAACCTATATAGGAAGAGAAAGACCTAACTACTAAAAATAGCTACGTCTAAATAAGCGATACCAACAGCAATACGTCATCGATTAATACTGAGAGTTAAGTGCCATGCAACCATAAACCATCCTAGCTGGAGCAACAGAGAAGGGCTAGGGCTACGTCATACTCTCTCTCAATTAAACTTAATGTAAAAAGTGTTTTGGCGAACAGTCTGTTTTCGGTTATTCATCATCGGGCCAATTACATAACATTTTATATCATCATGGTTGTCAAGCGAGCAAAATCAAAAGCAATTAGTCACACAATTACGTCATGCGGTTGTGAATTGGAGGGCAATTAGGTGACAAAATTGACCTCCGGAGGCGTCGAGTCGGCAACGGGAGGCCATGGTAACCGTAGGGCCTGTACGAATTTCTTCTGAGCGCACAACTGTGGATTGCGCAACCGAATTCCGATCGCTTCCGCGGTGGCCAGAATACGAAACTTGACTCCTCTGGATTGACGACTGGGCAAGCGGTAAATGGGCTGGAAAGCTACTTCCGGTGAGACTTGGTGCCCTGAATCAACAAGGTGCGCCAGAATTGCACTCGAAATGGACTTCACCTCGCCCTTAGTCAGCCATGCGGGGTGGTGTTCACGTATCCTCTGAGAAAGGCGCCTGGTTGTGCGACCGACGTAACCTGCTCCACAGGAGCATGTGAAAGAATAAACACAAAATGAGGTCACACATTTAGGCAACGTATCTTTGAGTTGTACGTGGATTACCGAGTCAGGATCTGAACGAGATTCGCAGTTGTGCCGCACTATAGGTCTTTTCAATTGCGTTACTTAGTCTACGAGTCACCAGTTCAGCCAACGCCTCGCCTTTGTAGTCTAGCGTCATGTAAACCAACTTCTTTTCCGCAGATGGGAGCTTAACTTTCGGTTCTGTCAGTTCCATATGTCTATCCACGAAGTTTACAGGATAGGCGTTCTCTGCGAATATCCGCCGTAGAAACACCATTTCTGCATCAATCATGTCATCAGTGCATATCCTCATGGCTCTGTATGTTAAACTACGAACGAGGTTTCTCTTCTGTTTGAGGGGTACGTAACTGAAAAAGTGAGTATACTGGCCGTTCCAAGTCCCTTCCTGTGAATACCCTCTGAACTGAACCGTCTGCACGACGACTCAATGCCACATTCATTCTCGGCCTCAAGTGTAAAGTTGAGATTAGGGTGTGCTGTGTTCGCCTCAGCAAGCAGGCTATCCAGATCCACAGTTTCGTCAACTACACAGATGATGTCGTCCACGTACCTCTTGTAGAAAGTGCTATTGTCAATAAACCCACGAAGCGTAGTCCTTTCTAACATTGCCATGAAGATATCTGCCAACAGTGGACCTAATGGTGATGATATAAAATGTTATGTAATTGGCCCGATGATGAATAACCGAAAACAGACTGTTCGCCAAAACACCTTTTTACTTCTAATGAACTCATGGGGCTATTCGAATCGTTGAACAATGCCTTACAAAAAAGAATTGTCGAAATATAGAACCGAAAGTAAGGACAGGTGTACCACTATCAGTTCCAACATCCTTAGCTAGGGACTGAATCATAAAATTCCCAATCTGGAGAAGATCTAAAACGACCATCACTGTTGACTGAATCCATTCCCCTACCTTAATCAATATGTCAAATGGATGCCAGTCGGCTGCGACAACAGCAAGCTTGAGGGCATAACCGACGAGTAGTTGGCATCTTCAGTACACAGCCCAATCATACAAGTCCATGCATACTTAGGAGAACGATGCGCTCATCATCGTTATGCGCAAAAGCCCGCAAGTTTCACCTCCGGTGCCAGAGTTAACATGAAGGAGTGGAGACAATCCCAAAACAGCCACTGTCGATAATGCAATTTCTTGAGCATATAACAACCCCTGACTTAATTGCCCAGGGTGAAACCAATGTAACCACAACCACTTTGAATATACGTGATGGACATGGCGGTATGCATGACGCCTGGCTATTCTGTTATCACACAACACAGCTTGAACAATTCCCTGAGAACAACAGTGCCATTCATTGAGTATACAGAGATGTTCAGAGGTAAGCAAAATAATATCTCGAGAAGGTAAGCGATTGCATCATCCTTCAATGAAGTGTGTAAATTGCGTAGGAGGATCAAAAGTAACGTAAGACGGATGAAGAGTAAAAACGAGTAATGGACACGTGACAGATCAATTCGGAAGACAGTGAGTACATAAAAAACACGAGAACTAACTACATCGACGATGGACAGAAAAATAAGCGTCACAGATGGGTGACGTACAAATAATAATCAGATGTCCGAGTGGTACGGGTGAACACAGAGTGGTAGGAGTAATCGAAAGTATTTCGGTGTTCCTTGAACAGAGACAGTTGATCATCACAAATGAAATTTGGATGCGCTAAGATGATTGGCAGCATCCTGTAACCGAGCGTGAACGCGCTCCCAAATACGCAAACAACGTTCCGCTCGGCGAAACTGCATACATGCGAACAGATGAAAAATTGACTGGAGATCGGTGGAATGTAGGGCCTCGAACCGAAGTACTTCACTGAGAACCTCGTGACTGGCAATAGCCAGACCAAACTGCTACAAAATTGAAAGCAACGACATGACCGCGGAAACGTAGGAGAAGGCACTGGTAACAGTGGTACGAACTACCATGCATTTGATTTCAAAGTATCACGCAGTTTTATTTGTGAGCCACTTACATACTGCACATAGCACTCAGGACAAAAACAGGCGTCGTGCAACATTGGTTAAGAAAGAAAAACGGAACGAGCAAACACATTAAACAGAGAAATTTCCTCGAACAATCGTTAATAAACTCGATCCTGTTTACATCAGCGTCTCTAATTCTAGATTTTGTAAAGTCTTTGTTCCAAATCTTGGAAACATATCGAATCAAGAGTAACAAGCCGCGGTGTCCGTTGCTCCAAGCTTCAGTGACTCGCCGCCAGGATGCCCTCTTCAATTGAATCTGAATTTTGTCAACAAGGGGCTCGGAGGGCACAATCAAGTAGCATATGAAACAAGAACCGAAGCCAACGAAATAGATGACGAGATTGCATTAGAAATGAAGATTTCCATAATGTTATCTCTGAAGATCCGTTATTTGACAGCCACGCTGTTCACGTGGTGATTACACTTTCAATGTATCATTCCAGGACTGGGCTGGTAATGGTTCTATCTTTGTTACTGCAGCTAGGTCGTTTGAGGCTGTGGATCACTACACCTGCCTGGGTGGTGTCATCTCACTAGTTAATAAAATGATTGACGAGGTGTGCACGAGGATAACGAAAGCATGCAGTGTATTCGCCAGCGTCCAACAGTTGTTGTGCGTAAAGACGTCTGAGGTTGTCGATTGAAGGTGGGTTTAACAATACGTGTGAGTTTAGTTTTGCTCCATGGGTCAGGGACCCCGTCTATTCGTTTGGAGGATGCACTTAAACTCTCGATATTCGACTACCGTTGCATCTGTCAGTCAGCTAACATCAAACGTGCTGACTGTGCGGGCAACGTGACAGCCTGTCGACGCGTATTTAAGAAATGTGAAAGTTCGCGACCGATGACCGAGATAACGAGTGACGGCTATGTTGCCGTCTAACCTGTCGGGGAAGTTCGTGACCTTTCAACCGTTGGTTGAAAACACTCATTGATATGGCAGTCTGGTGAACTTGCGTCTGTAAGGTTGCTGACTTTTCTTCCAGGAGCTCCGTTGCCTGCTCGCTGCTTCTAGTTTTCTTTTCTCCCGCTCTTTATGTACACTTGCACTTATTAATTTGTTACTTCTTCGACCGAATGGGTAAGTTAAATCCTGCAGCCCTTAAAAGAGCTGATTTGAAGCCTTGTCGAACAGACGGCTGGATTAGAGGATAACCTCACCCAATGTTGCACGAATGGTGTCTAAATTTTGAGCGTCGCGTTTAGAGAGACGTCTGTTAAGCAAAAGAAGAGCACGGCACCATTTCCAAAGTCTCAACTGTGATGGAAATAATCTTACTGGAATAATCTTACTGGAATACAACTTGAAACAAATCACAATGGTACTCACCTCTGGTAGACGT
This sequence comes from Paragonimus kellicotti, assembly GCA_014220965.1. NCBI lineage: Eukaryota > Metazoa > Platyhelminthes > Trematoda > Plagiorchiida > Troglotrematidae > Paragonimus > Paragonimus kellicotti. The sequence continues at coordinate 123,415 of LOND01000092.1, forward strand.
GCTTTTCCGATTTGTTTGACAGAATCAGCACCAGATTTATCGTTCTGATGATCGACAGACACGGCAACTTCTCTATCCATCTAAGATGTCGTTAAAGAAAAACGAAACAACATTGATTTGTGGAAAAGAACCAGCTTGTTAGCTACACACTAGGTATGCGATCAGTCGGGTCACGTCAAACCAGCAAACACAATAACAAAGCATAAGTTAAGCTTCATCAAAAGCGAAACGTATTCATTGAGTGAAGCTCCAGTGAACAAAAATTACACAGTCTTCGTCACATTTGATTTACTAATCAACGACTGACTAGCAGGACAAAGTTGAATCCGTAGATGTCGAATCCTCTGAATTCATTCGTATTTTTCACTGTAACACGGTAAGAACACATGGAACAAATGCCCATGTTGATAAAAAGCTCAGAAGAACCGCACGCATTAGTTAGAAAGACAAAGTAAAGGAGCGAAACACCTTTCAAGTATCGTATCATTCCTGGAATCCCCGCTTCTACTGATTACTGACAGATATCATGACAGCTGAAAAGGACAGCATACTCGTCATGAATGCGTTCCCCGGACTTTCCTTCGTAGATGAGTGAAACTGCTGTGATCGTGATTTGCTCGTTCTGTTTTGAAGATCAGTATTCTTGGGCAGATGTTCCAAGTGTCACCCACCTAAAGAGTATTCGGCCTCTCTCTTCCTGATTGACTCTGGGAAAGATGGCGAACTGGTGGGTACGCCTCCATAACCTTCATACAATAGAATGAAGCTGGTTTCTGGTTCCAAACGGGGCATATAAAAGTCGTAGACTTACTTAATCCCGAAAACATACGTAGTACAAAAAGCATTTGGAATTTTGGGTGATACTGCAAGACATTATTGCTCTTAACCATACTTTTGGTATTACGGGCAATCTGTTTGAGAATTGCAGATCAGAGTAGGGCGGTTTTTCCAATCTGCAATAATGCTGGCAAAACATCCGTGTTCGACCTCTCACATCGGGTGGCACTGGCGTGCAGGCAGTGATGAGCGTACGGAGCGAATATTTCGCGGAGTGTTGAGAGAGTTTATCTGCTAACTTCTCTAAGTACACGCAAACTTAGTCGACTGCGCCACTCAGCACCTGTTGCGGACGCCGCGGCCGGGTTGCGAAAGGTGCAGCGTGCCAAAATAATGGTGTGGCGTACGTAATTGAAGACAGGTACCGACCAGTAGATTATCATAGATCGAAGTCAGTCGAATTACTTGGGCCGGATAATCACAGAATCAGTGGCTACAAACAATATGAGAGATGGCCGTTAGCCAGGCGCAGTAGCAGGAATATTGTACACATTTTCTGAGTTGTTTGTGAAATAAGCGTAATTAATGGAGCCGTGATGATGACGATTTACTTCCACTTACAACGTAGTTGTTTGTTAGTAAAATGTAGGCCTCTTGATGCTGAATGTTTGAGTTCAGCGAAAGGTGAGTTTATTTGGTTTATATGCGGCTTGTTTCACCTTACCAAGTTTGCGTAACACTTAGGCGTCGGTGTGAACTACTGACATATTATTGTCTATGATGATAATATGTGAGAAGGGAGAAGGTCAGCATAGCATTTAGCAGACTTCGTCATCTATGGCAGTGGAAGCTGACCTGTGGCAAAGTGTACAGTATCTACGTGCTATTCGGAAACAGACAACAAAAATGCCATATTTGTTTACCGTTCTCTCTGCCATTTAGTCTACGGTAAAAAATGATCAGACGGCCAACATAAGAGAATGCCAGTGTGTATGGAATTGAGGCCGGTTGATTAGACGGTGCGATAACATTTGTGATGGTTGGACCATGCAGTCAACATATACATGAAGTGACTGTCGCACTCAGCATTATTTAATGGCGTACATACAGCTAGATGATGAGGCAACCTCGCAGTGTAAATTGTCTTCACTCATTTTTCTTTCATCAAATGTATTATGCCTAACGTCCAGGCGGACAACGGTTTAAGCGGTCACCACTCTGCACAGCGCTGGCGCTCTACATATGTACTTCGACAAGGAAGTCGCCAATCATGCAGACAGGCAGTATAAATGGCTACGTTAAGCACTAGACTGTATGGTTCCGTCAGTTATCATCATCATAACAGCCATATGCCTGACCAAAATGTACTGTGGCTCGGGCTGCCGCTCGAGTCATCATTTTTCATCTTGCGCCTAATTCCAACCGGCCGCGTTGGCAAAAAGTGCTCGCTGTTACAGACACCTAGACGGCATTCTTCGTACACTTAAGTTTGTGGACAATTGAAAAGCAAACGAAGGAACCTGTTCGACAAAACCGAAGACCCCCTTTCTTATAACATCTTCGCTAATACGTGGACGCAGCCGGATATAAGCAATAGAACGAAAACACTGACAGCCAAACGCGAGAAAACGATCCAAATCCTCTTTTGTGAATGACCAGGCTTTGCAGACATAGAGCAAAACGACTCTTAAAGAAGCCCCAAATACTTGATCATCAAATTTCAGATGCCTTTATGTCGCCAGTGTCTAAATGCTGAATTAACCTAGAAGGCAAGCTCAGCAGTCCTAACTCTGAAGATGCCAACAGCCGCTGGATTCAATCCACACTGACCATTCATGAAGCAAGAGCTACTGTGTGCGACAACCTAGTTTATGGGTTAAACAGGCATTGGATCTCTGAGAATTCTCTGATTGTTCGATGTCGGGCGCAATATTTCTTAAAGCACTTCATGCGGCAAATTACATAGCAAGAAGCCAAGGAGAAGCATGATCGCCGATCATGGAACTTGGCTAATGGAAAAGGTTAATGAAATGGAAATCGCTTTGCTTGAGGGAATACTGGCAAACCTCAAGCATGTCCGCTGTCTCAGTTCGTCCACCTGTTGTTGGGGCTATCGTCGGAACAGACGGAACACTTGTTAATAATGAAAAACAGTTTCAGCGAACAGACTGTTTTCGATAAATTCTCCTCTTTGGCTGGTACAATTATATAAAATTAAGTGGCGTGTTAGAATGTTATTGATCAAGGATAAATGAAGGGACAATGTAATTGGATAAATGATTAACACTACTTCGTTGCGGTTAGGAACAAAAACGAAATCGGTTTCAGGTAGTAAATGGTAATCGGGCTGGAACGGGTTGGGCGGCCGTGTCTGGCCAAGGAGGCCCCAAGGTTTGAACGGACTGTTTATGAACATAAAATTCGGGTGACGAAGTCGGATTGCAACCAGAATGACTATCGACAGGATGCAGTATTTGGCCTTCCGTGAGAGGGTAGCCGGGACCCGATAGACGGTGTGTTGATTACAATCGATTAAATGGACCAGAATTGATGTGTTTCATTATCCCAGAGTGAAGCCAAACGGGACAGTGTTCACGGATTCTTTCGGATAAACGCCTAGTAGTGCGACCTATGTATGCTGAACCACAGGAACAGTCAAATGAATAGATCAAAAAAGAGGCAACATTATTAGGCACGTTATCCTTCAAATTCAGTGGAACCGCCCGTTTTGAGTGAAATGTGACAACAGAGCTAGCGGCATAATAAGTCGTGTTGATAGCATTGGTGATTTGACGTGATATCAACTCTGCCGCTGGTCACCCTTGAATGGCAACGATAAGTAGACGTTCTTCTTATCGGCAATGTCCACTAAGGGTCGCGGTTGTCTATCCTGCATGTTACTGTCGATGAACTTCTCTGGGTAGGCGTTATTGCTAAGAATCTCCCGTATGGTCTTTAATTACTTCTCTACTCCTACTCCAGCCTGATAGGCAGCGACGACCGTAGATTCAACTGAAGTGTACAACCAATTTTGAGTAGACAGCGCATGTACCATCACTTCCATACGTTGACTACTGTTCTGGATCCTAGTTTCTAACATACGGTGGATAGCGACACTCAACGAATCTGACGTTTAAGCAACAGTAGTGTGCTGACCTGTCCGTTTATTAGGTCAAACGATGAAAGCACCTATGTTAGTGCATAGTCTAGGCTTAAGCTGAGGAAAACCGGGCGCAGTTTAGTAATACATCGTATTTGTCGGAAAGATGTTGCTATGACTGGCTATATCTGTCGTTGGGTCTGCTAAATAACTGCTATAAATGAGACTCACGAGGGGCCAAGGAATCAGACTGTATAGGACAGTGGGGGATAGGTTAGTGACAGTATGCTGTTGCCTACCCATCCTACTGTGTGCAACGGAAAGAGCGACTCGGTTTGTGTCGTGGGACAACCGATGCAGTGTGGAACAAGAAGTTTTATAACTATTCATGGTTATACATGGACTGAGATACTGTCCAGGACGCCCAGACCTAGACAGAAGAACGATTAGGGTTCTCAACCAAAGCCTTTGGCTCAAAAGCCTACATTACAAAGCAGCAGGTGGATGACAGCATATTAGAACCAGCACCACATTTCCCGGAAAAATGTTCCAACCTTCTTCAACTATCAATCTGGAAGGTCAGTGGATTGTAGTTCACCAGACCCCTAACTGGTGATATGCCTGACATGGATGATTGTGCTCTGAGTGGCTATTGACGAACTCACAGCACCGAGTAAACAAGATAATCAGTTATCGGACTTGTTACCGATTGGCACGATTCCGTGCAACATTCCGTGTGTAACATATAAACGCAGCTGGTATCATATAACATTACCATGTGAGCTGAAATGAGCAGATGTCTGAAAAATCACAAGGGTATAACCAAAATGCCGCTGGAGGTTTCACCCAACAGAAGGTTAAATTGGCCAATTTAATGCTTTAGATTTATCAGTACCTTGTAGCATTCAGTTTAACCATAATAAATGAAGCGTTCCGCTTTTCTGTAGATCATTGCGTCTGCTAACATGTGACTTGTTAGGTCTGGTGTGAAGGAGGTTGATGTCACACAGGCACTAGGGATGGCGCAGAAACGTAGTGAAATCGGATATCCATCCTCACCGTCAGCTGCGGTAAGCCTCTCAAACCACACTTAATTCTCGACTACAGAAAAATCTGGTTGACACGCTTACCAAATTAACACGGCAAAACGTCCTAGAACCAAGTAAATACTCTAAATAGGATGGTGGAAGACATGCTTAGTGTAGCCAAAACAACACATTTCCAGACAAAAATGACAACCTTTGTTCAAATTCCATAGAAATATTTTAGTCACTTTCATAGACAGTTCTCAGAACTTTTATCGAAGTGGTCTAGAAGGCAACGAACCAAGACACTGATAGTTGTCGTATTGAACAAACTCGAAACAGAACATATGGAATGAATAAAGGAGAGCACGTTATCAATCGTCAACCGCATCCAACGACAATTCAGCAACTGCTTGCCATCGAAACAAGCATTCGTAAAGAGATTGTCTATCTGATCAGATCTGATGCGCTGTCGATGGGGAGAGAAAGGAACACGACAGTAAAGTATTCCGATGTAGAAAAAGCCTTACTTGAATGGCATCAGGAAGCAGTCGCCAAGAAGTTGTCGATTAGTGGACAGTTCCTCAGATTGGAGGCTCTGAAAATCTCGATGAGTTGATCAAGCGTAGTGACGATGGAGTTATTGCGAAAAAAAATATCGTTAATTTTGAGTGCTTTACATGACAATGAGCAATCGCTTGTGCATCCCGAAAAGTGTAAATTTTGTGGTAAATTGTACCCGGTAGAGTATCGTTAGAAATATGCGTCACAATTCTATAGCTGACACGGACACGCGTTATTTTTATTAGAGGGGGAAAACCAAAAAAAACGCAGTTCAACAAACTTTATTTACCTTTTTAACGAATGACGGTTAACGTACTGGATAGTGATATATGGTAGAGGTAGTAACCCCTTTTCATGGCACACTAGGCGAGTTCGGTTAACGCGACCGAACTGGACTCGAAGAATATGGCAACGTTAACCAGACCAAGTGAAATCTGTGAACAACCACCATACATCATCATCATCATCATCATCATATCAGCCATGAGCCTGACCAAAGGTACTGTGGCTCGGGCTGCCGCTCACCTCAACAGTGACGTGGAATATCCTAGAAGAAAACGTTACTAAGAAGGTTGAAAATTAATAGAAGAAGAACTAGAAATGGTATGGATGCAGGTACGCCATTGACTGCGACACGCCGCCATCTCGGATAGCGTCTCCAACCAGCGGTTTGAGTGATCACGAGGACCCCATCCAGGCAGGCGACACCTACCCACTTTACTCAGTGGAGCAGTCAGGGTTCTCATATTTCGTGACCACGTTGTCGCTTGACCACCACGTGGTTTCACCCAACTGTTGGTGGTCTCAGTATATAATGCCCGGTACGGTAAACGCTCAGCTGGCATGCGGAGTACGTGACCTAACCATCGCAGGCTGTGCAACGTGAGTAGTTGACCGATCGATCGCGCATCCCGAGCGTTCCGGAATACGCGCCGGCGAACTGCCGTATTGCTCACGCGATCAGTCCACTTAATGTGGGGCGGAGACAACGATGGTCAAATACAGCAAGCTTGTTGATATCTTCCTTGCGAACAGGCCACGTCTCCGAACCATAGAGCAAAACAGAACGCACACAAGCATTATATACTCTTCCTTTCAGCGACAATCGAACGTCTTTCCGACGCCACAGATGACGCAGGTTGGCAAAGGCAACTCGTGCCTTTGCTATCCTCGTTGATATCTCATCAGCAATATTACAAGCTGACGAGATAATGCTACCCAAGTAGGTGAAACTGTCCACAGTCTCAAGCGGATTACCTGCAATAAAGAAAGTAGTGGAAATGCCCCAGTCTTGAAGTAACACTTTGCACTTTGAAGGTGCGAAGCGCATTCCATACAAACCAGCCCGGTCATTCACCTTGTTCAGCATGGTCTGCATGTCTTCGGCAGAGGGGCTAAGTAAGACAATGTCGTCCGCGTACTCCAGATCGGTCAACCGAGCGCCAGGAAGAAGCTCAACACCAAGTCCACTGGACTCCTTAAGCGCACCCTCTAAAATGTCGTCCATGACAAAATTGAACAGGAAAGGGGAAATCGGACACCCTTGACGAACACCACTAGAAGTGATGAACTCCCGAGACAGCTGCCCATAAACCCTCACCCTGCTTGCAGAGTGAGCATACAGTGATCTCAACAGATTCACGTATTTCCCTGGTACTCCCTTGCGAAGAAGACAGTTCCAGAGAACGTTACGAGCAACTGAATCGAAAGCAGCCTTCAGGTCCAAAAAGACCAAGACCGTCGGCTGCCTATAAGAGTGCCGATGTTCCAAGATCCGTCGCAAGGTAAAAATGTGGTCAACGCACCCTCGACCGGATCGGAATCCTGCCTGTTCTTCACGTATCTGGCTTTCTCTGGGTTTAGTGAGCCGACGTAAAATGAGGCCAGTGAGTAACTTGGAAGCAACAGATACCAAACTGATGCCTCTGTGGTTGTCACATAGACTTCGGACCCCTTTTTGAAAACGGGAATTACTGTTGACAAGCACCAATCGCGAGGTACCTCTTCAGTCTCCCAAATCGTCTGGAGGAGTTTAGTCAGTTCTGATATCAACCTTTCCCCGCCATCCTTGAACAGAGAAGGAGGGATGAGGTCTGGTCCAGGAGCCTTGTTACGCTTCAATAATTTGAGCTCTAGGACCACTTCTGCTTCCGACGGAGGGCCGTCTGGAACATATGGTCTCACTTACACCGACTCGACGACCAGTACAACCACGGATCAGGGAAAAAAGCCTTCTACAATTCCAGATAAAAAGGCCCTTTCCATCTCTTTCGACTGTTCGACCAAGTAGTGCTCACGGTCTTTGCGCAAGCTTTTAGTCAGCTTGCGTTTAAGTTCTCGACGGTCGTCATCATATTCAGAACCAGGTGGGATCGAGCGACGCTTGTTCATGAGGTTTATCGACGCGACGGAAATCCAGTTCTGTCGCAACTGAACAGCTCCTTCGGAACATACCTCTTCACAGCATGATTTCATAGCTGCAGCGATTTGTTCCCAGTGTTCGTTAGGATCTTTCACCTGACTCGAACTGGGCAACTTGTTCACCAACGCCTTCTGGTAAGCGTTCTTTACACCCTCATCGCTCGAATACCAATTTGGTACACAAGCCCGACCACCTCGTCAAGGTAGCAGCATACAGAGTGACTTCAAAGACAGCTCCAACTCAGTTTGAATAAGCATTTTTTTAACTGAGACGGCGATTCAAAGTACACGTCGTACGGCCACGTTTCGGTCAGAGTGTACTGTTTTCTAAAGTGATGTTTCACGTCTACATCGATTTGGCCACTTAAAAATTTTTACAGGATACCACCGATGGAAAAGTAGACGAAGCAACGAGAGCTACAACAGAGTTGCCGTATTTCTCGGAAGATAATGAAAGTTAGTGACAACTTGTTACAAGTCATCATCACCTTGAAGTCTGAAATCGACAAAACACCCCCGGAAATTCCATTCCTCAACAGGGAATAGTTCTGTCGACAGAATTGGAGGTTACAAAACTGTCCAGGCTGTTGGTAGACGTAACAGTGTTCGAGTAGCTGGTGGAGACTAAAGGTTAGAACAATAGAATAAAGGAGATCGGAAAATCCAGCCAGCTCCAAACGACACTCCCTTTCAGATGGCCTATGGAACTGAGCGAGCATCGACCGTCTAAATGAGGTCAGATTAATTCCGCTACGGTTGGCGCATGAGCTGCAGTGAGTTGTTTTAAAGACGGGTATGGATAGTAACACGTACCGGAATAAAATGGCTTGCTTCAATTATACTCCAAACCTTACAGAAGGGAATGAATCATTCTACAAAGAGCTCACTTCCATCACCTTCGGGGAGAGTCGGAATTAGATCGAGTGTTTTATAATGTTTACTGGTTTGAATTAAGTTTCACGTCTCCGTTTGCAAGACAGGTCTGTGGACATAAACTTGTGGGCAAACTGGAGTTCATTGACTGAGGAAATTAAATTTAATGAACGTTGTGTAGACATTTCTTACGTTATCAACGAGGATTCCAACTTGAACAGTATTATGTCAGCTTTCAACTCAGCTCATACCAGTGTTAAACTCATCACGGAGTCAGACAGCAACGACCAATTAAATTTTTTGGATATTGACATATTAAAAAGAGAAAAGGGATCAATTCCACGAAAAGTGTACAGTAAAAAACAGCTTTATGGTGGACAGGTACATACACCTTTACAGTTTCGTTGCGTTAAATCGAAAGCAAAACTTCATGTGATGTTTGGTGGAAAGGGTGTTAAAGATCTGTACAACTGACACTGCAAGCTGAACTAATCTTTCCACGAGAAGTGTACAAGAAGAATGCCTACCCAGTGCGTATTATCCAGACGACGAGAGCGGTAGAGGTGAAACCCAACTCCCCCTGTGCGAATAAGAAATGTGGACTTATTAGTCTCTCCTTCAAGGTAGAAAACATTACAAGAAGGTCCAAAGTCAGTCGAAACAAATTACCATGTGCGCCAGCTTACGTTCAGCCTCGTTGTCATGCCACAACTCAAAGGTAAACTTCCATGTTCTAAAACCAGCTGTTGTGTATACACATCTGTTTGCTTACGTCGAGCATCGTACACGGATCGTACCGCGACGTGACTGGCTGATAGAGTGCACCGCGAAAAGACAGCCAGGTCCGTACGGGGTGAAACAGCAGCGTGAGTAAAACGGTTTCAGGCGCGATTATTGGTCATTTGAACACCTCAAACAGTACTATCAGTAAGAAAGCTGCTTTTTAAATTATCAGAAAATCGATCAAAAACGGTGAGATTCCGAATGTTGACCGTTGCCGGGGCCACTAGTATCTAACTGCGCAAATATGACCTCTGCGCTCAGAAGTTCGTAAGGACGCTTAACATCTCCTGGCTCGTAATCAATTCAATTAACAATCTGGAACACCGATTGCGTAAAGGCTAGCATACAATCCACAAGCGCTATTGCCAGGTTTTCTTACTGGTTTTGGTTATCGCCTTCAAACTTATTGTGTTGTAATCAGCTTGTGATCAAACGGAGAAAAATGTTGCTCGCTATTTTGTTGCTCTTATGATTTCAGTGGGCACTGTCGAACGAGATAAGCAACAAAATGGAAAACTCGGCGCGCAAGACCAGTTTAATGGTGACATGAAGTGTTCGGCACAGCGTTTCAGGTACATTTGCGAATTATATGTTGGTGGACCGTCTGGTACGCAGATGATTTAACTGGTTTCAGATAATCTAGGACCGAATAAATCAAAACGGTTTCTGAACATTCTAAGATTTCACGTTTACGGAAGGTATGACTTGAGATGCCATCACAATTGACAGTAATATTGTGTGCAGCGGATAAAATTAATATACCACGCGACGCATGCAAGGAACAGCAGATAGGATTATAGACGAAGATACTTTATTAACACAACAGCAACATGCCTGAGGGCTCTTCTATATACCGGCGTGGTTGGCAAGGCACTAATTCTCGACGTTGATATATGAATCGGTCGTAATATTCAGACCTCGCGACCACAACATAAGCTGGCCATTTGAGAATTTTCTCAATCGTCAAGTGCCGCAGTGAAAAAGATGAATAGTTGCTCGTTCGATATGAGGAGTACAGAGATCAGGAAACAAAACCTCCGGTTATCACCGTGCGACATCGTGGGTTTTCAAAAGATACGTCCAGAAACTGTGACAGAGGTCACTTTACCAAACTGTGTTGTAAACTAAAAACCGGTGGACGCAACGGTGGTCGAACAACGAGAAATCACGTGCGTTTGCGCGCAGCCACTCACCTGGGCTAGCAGTAATCTGTTTGGACGCCGCGCCAAACCACTGCATTTTTGAATATTCAGATAGGCTTCGTGCACCTCTGTCAGGCTGGTACCATAGCTGGCGCATACACCAGATCGTTCAGCTACCTCAGCATCTTCTTCATCCACAGTGTCCATTAAAGATGAATAACTGGCCAATCCGTGCCCAACGGTCTACAACATATACACAATAGCGGTAATGTGAATGAGCGCGCGCGTCTGTAAACATCCAAATGAATTAGTCAAACGTTGCGAGTAGTGAAGCAGTGACCAGTGCACCACGTTAGAAGACGGGACAAAAGCAGTTCTGAAGCAGTGGCTCCCAGAAATAAATGTGAAAAATTGAAAAATAAATTTGAGAAGGCCTTGAACAAGAGTGTGCAGGCATTTCGTTCGCATCTCACGTGTTAATACAGTGAAATTAATGCAATTAATATATACCGAGCAGGCACAGCAACAATGGCGAAGAATGTGGGCAAAATAAGTGAGATCAGAACGACCGAGAATCGATAACAGGCCTTCAGATGACGCAACATGAGGCTGATGAGGATAGTTATGTCACGACGTCAAACGATTATGAGCAGTTAAGCGAGGGGCAGAATGTTAACAAACACTTTTAGACTTGATTGGAAACCAAAACCGTTGGCCGAGCTCGGCGAACATCCCAACACATAAATCCCCAATCCGAGCTAGGGACAACACCGCTGCTTCCAGCCACCAAAAATATTAGGACCAACTAGCAACGATTCAAATGAGGGGTTTGCAGTGTAAAACTTTTAAATATGAGCCAGTTGCGTACGTTCTTGTCACATATCGTTCAGAAATGACCGCAGGTTTTGTAACCAGGTAGATTTTTCAGTCAACACTTCTGAAAATAGGCACTAGATTAAGATTTTGCTGACACAACACGTCATTAGTGCATATCCATGCCATAACTGAATAGTACTTAAAAGCCAATGTAGATAGGCGTTTAGGCACAACAAATCAGTCATGTTCCGTATGAGGTGAGTAATACAGTGATCGGCATGGCTGCTTCAAGAGAATATAGATCGGGATTCAAATACACCCTGTAGCAGGCAAATGCTCTAGTGTCGAGCTCCCAAGAGCGAGGCTGGGTCCAGTGTTGCACCTTGAAATGGGCTGGCGGGAAACTCAAACTTAATGCGAAGTTGTGATCAATTGTAAGTGGCGCTCAACGTATAACAAACAAATCTCTGACTAACAGTAAATGACGTGGTGATCCGCACTTCGATTTATTCACATCATTGAGACCAACGACAGTAACATTTCAGTGCTGTCTGGTTGGAAAAAGTAAGGAAAGAAAAATATTGGCACACTTATTCACAGGAGGATACGTAAAAGCGATTAGACAAAACAAGGATATGTACCATGAATATGTGCGGTTTAGTCACGAAAAGAGACGCGTATCAAACAAGCATATTTTCAGTGCTTTATCGTCATGCTAAATAAAATACATTGAATATGGTCAGAACAGGAACATACAAGTTATTACGATGTAACAAAAAACCTTGGTTCGTTCGCAGGTTCAGGAGTGACCGCGTTCCAGGTGTTTGGGGTCCTATAAAACTGAAAGAAAAACCTGCCGAAAACTTTACCACCGGCCTGATGCACGCGTTTGCCGTGACCCTTATTTGCATAATGAAGCCTTTGTAGAAAAACTTCCCAAGTAATGCTAAAGACCTTTTTGATCTTGTTAGTATACTTTAGCATATGACGGCGTATATTGAAGAACCTATCTCTAATTCGACTCAACGATTCCGCATATCAGTGAACACACCGACGGTAGCATTATCAGCATTCACGTTCAGTCAGGAAATGAAGAAGCACTTAATGCACGCAACGATTCACTGTCCTCGAAAATAGTGGCCGCTGAACAAACAGGTCCTACAAACAAACTGACGGAGCATTTGTGGAGTCCCCCATTATGAGACTGAATATCAACAGAACCATCAAGATGTCCAAAAAGGAAGACTGATCTCTCTGAATCAAAAACAAAGCTACTCACCAGTAGTCTGACGACATCATCCTAAAAACTCTTAAACACATGGTCTTAAGAAAAAAATACAGATTGTTTTTCTGGTGCACCGTACAGAAACGGTACCGCTGGAGAACATCAGAAACAAGTTTGGCCGTTCTTATGGAGCACATCATCCAGAAGTTACATCTACTGGATAACGCACGAGAGCTACAGCACATAAACCCTAGAGTAGCGGTGAAGATAGCGATGTTAGTATCAATATTTGCAACACCGGGTCTGTGAGAAACAGATTGGCCACTGCGGACACAAAGAGATAACCCAGTTTGTTCGTACAACTTTGGACGTAAGATAATTAAATGTAAGCAAAATTCAAGACCGGTTGCAACTTCGGGAGACGGCAAATTGATGAATGCACACAGATCATCAATATGTTCTAACAGAAGCTTGAAAGATATCAATGATGTTAGATATGGACATACTGGTACACAGAGACGTAAAGTTAAAACGGCGCACGTCGACAAATTTAACGAAACCCTTCCTAACATACATGTGAGTAAAGCTTTCACAAGAAGTTATTCGTGAATACAGGTTGAATGCTATCGCAAGTTATGTTACATGAGAAATGATGAGTGGACATGGATGGAATTAAATAGTGTGTACACCGTGTCATTAGCTTCAAAATAATCCAGCTTTCAGCGATTGGTGCACGGGTTTGAGGCTGGAAGTCACTATCATCCGGACTTAACCAATATGTCCATTTTAAATCTGTTACCATATACTATAATAACTGGAAACAGAAAGTACTTAGGGAGTACGAAAAACGTAAAAAAGAGTGACCTTGAAAACTTGATTATGTTTCAAGGAAATCAGAAACTAAAAAGGCATTGAAATAAACTCAGGAGAAACAGCAGAATACTTCAGTCAGGAGGTCGTTCCAATGGTTGGCAACTCTGTAAGAAAAGAATCGTTGTCCAACGAAGATCCGAAGTCGGGGCATCTAAAGCACCCTGCCGTGACCTCGTAGTCAGCAACCAGGCACAAAGATGAAGAACTACTCTACGAATGCCACTTTGAATAAGAAGCACGTAAGCATTGTCTTCGAAGTTAAATGGAGCAGAGAAAAGGAATTTGAAGGCGAGATACATACAAGGCATATCTCAAGTTGGTGATCAGTTTGGCAACTGCACGCTGAATTTACAGTGGTATGTGTTTGATAAGCCTACATACACGGCCTGTGCAGTGTACCCAAGCGGTAGTATTACACAAACTCCGCACCTCAAGCGTTGCAAACCTTCTTCTGCCATCAGCTCTCAATGATAGGCGGAAGACAAACTAGACGACAGCCAGATGCCCAGATATTTGTCCACATTGATATTCTTATGTAATCTTAATCGTGTTCTGTTCATTGCGAATTCCTACATTTCACACCGTGATAGGCGTGCATACGTGCAGCAAATGAGACCGGCATTTCATCCCATCGGTATCCATTTTAATCCGCTAAAGCCACTGACGATCTAAATTTTCAGGTCGTTAGTACAAAAGGCAGCCTTGCTAGAGTGTTCATCCGAAAATCACTGATGCAAATCAAAAATGGTAGAAAACCGATAAAGGGACCCTCGTGGCAATCAGAGAAACAGAAAAGTCTCGTTAATTTTTAACATCATAAAGTTCTATTATTAAAAAGGACCTGTAATACTTAGATAATAATAAGCTTCTAGTTTGTGTGACAGATCCAGGAGGAGAACGGTCAAAGGCTTTGGTAAAATCAAACAAGATAAAACTATTTTTGGCCTCTGTCAGGTTGGTTAATATCAGTATAATACTTGCACACAATCTATTTGGAAGAAATCCATGCCGAGCGGAAGAAAAATGATTAAACAATGAGAATTCGGATAAGCTGCCCGTTGTCCCTCATGGGACGCTAGTGAGGTCGATTGGCCGACAGCTAGCAGGAGTGGGAATCATTTGCCATAAACATGTGTCACAGTGGCTTCTAGCCATATGTTGGGGAGAGCGTCGGTGTTTGTTTTCAGAGATCATCAACAGACTCCTTTAGAAGGCAGCTTGTGCCATTGTTAGATCGACACTGTTTGAGCTGGCAGTTTCCTAACCCACTCGTTTCCAACTGAAATCTTGAACATCAAAACGATTTAATCCGACGTTGACTGGTTTAATCATGCTTCAGTTAGCTATTCTCACCGCTAGCAGTGACCCATCTCAGTAATACACTAAGTGAACGCATGCACCTTCACTTCCCATTATCTGTGTACCACGATCCACGAAGGAAGCCGAAATATATCTGCAGAGAATATCTCAAGAAATCTTCATTTACACACTCCAAGTTTATTCAGGGATATAACTATTTTTAACTCGATCTTACAAAGTTGTTTGTCAAAAGCTAGATCATGTAGCCGAAGGACACAGGAAGTCTGGGCAATGGGCGGGTGGCATGATGACCGGTAAGTTTATTGATATTCCGTCTTTTTGCGTTTATAATGGGCCATTACGTTATGAAGCTTAAAATTGCGAATGGAATAGGCTGACTGACTGAGATTTTCTTTACTATTGTAGGAACTTGTATGTTTGTGATCTGATCACATTTAATGTATCATTCTAGTTGTCATTTCTGTAATATCCTCGGGAATACTTTTATCCGTTCATCTTTCTGATCGAACAATATGGAAATGTTATTGTTGTTGATCCATGTGAAGTGAATCGATCGATCTTCGTTATAACCGTAAGAGTTTCCCGTAGTTTGTTTGAGACCGCTGTTCGTCGTCATTGTAAAACGTTTGCAATTCTGAACATCGCTTAGTCTATAAATTCCGCGGGATTTTCGAGTTTTGCACAGTTGCGTAAGTTAAATACATGGGATGTTAGCACGCACGCCTTATTGAGGCAGGCTGATCCCGTTGAGGTCGAATGGTCTAGATAGAGGGTATCTGGCCATTTTTCAGGAGAAAATTGCGTTGATAAACGTATGGTAGATAAAGAGTAATTTAACCACCCGAAAAATTGTTTATCAGATTAGATGTATCAGATCAGACATAATGCTGGTTGACCTGAGCACGGTGAACATCACGCTATTTTCAGTGTGACTTCAACTACACGGCTTCTGACGAAGGCCACCAGAGTGCAATCAGTTTTCGATTTAGTGGAGTTTCCTCAGTATGTCATCGTTCTTTAAATTATTGATATTACTGAGCTTGTTGTCTGTCATGATGGTGGTGAGTTGCATTACGTTGAGCGATCCAATCCTGGTTCGATCCAAACCAGAAGGCGAAGGAGGAAGTACAGGCTGAGAAGCAGTAAGGGACGTCCAAAGAGAATTCTGTAGACGTATTTTTCAGGTTCGACGATATAACGCTTTCGTGCATGAATCATATGCAGATTGAGTACTGGCAGAATATTGTCATCACATCGGTGGTAACATTTAAGATTACCACATACAAGAGACATTTTGAAATTTGGTATTGTCTACAACAACGAAGCAATTTAATGGGGTTGAAAGAAGTAGAAGTGCTTTTTTAAAGACAGCAGTTACAGTATACAATACTAACTACGTGAAAAGGGTCAACCGGAACATAGAATCTCCAAGCGACAAGTGTGTAGTCAAGTAGGCATCAGAAGGAATACTAAGCGTCGGCTAGCAGGCTGATTCCAATTATATTCTATGACAATATTTCTACGGCTTGTCTTCCACCGTGCTGAATTTTACCGCGAGCGTATATCGTTGAGTATTTCAACGAACATTCATTCAGACATACTGCGCTACAGGTGAACACTGTAATTATAGCGGTATAATAGTACAGCGATGTGGAAAATAAAACTTCGCACACAAGGGATATGAAATTGTCTTACCTGGAAAACATCAGCAAGCCCGGTAGGTTCTCGTTCGTGCGAACTCCACTGACATAAGGCCTCCACATAGTTTTGATGTAATAGGTGGACATGTGTGAAAATCGTATTCAGTCGCTTCTGTGCGGCACCCAGGTGCTTGAAGGCGGCTTTCAAGGCGGATCCCCGGTCTTTCAACAAGTGTGATTTGATGTTAGTAAAAGCATGTATACGGAGACGGGGAGAGGAATCAGATGGACAGGTGGAGTTCCCCGTTGATGGGGGATCCTCGTTAAAATTGATTCCGGAATCAACAGATGAGGCTGTATTGGCCACAGATTCACAATGATCAGCGGATACATTGTGTGATAGATGCTAAAAACAACCGAAGAAACAAACTCGGCAGTTAATGGCATACAAAAGAACTGAGAAGTGATAGGCTGTAATCAAAATCCGAAGGACGCCATTTATATGTTGATTGAAAAAAGCACCAGGAAGTGAAACCTGGGCAACAAAACTCTGTAGCGGGAATAAGAGTGAATCGCGTCATAACGAGAAGCATTGCCTACTTAGCAACTCAAGAAGCTTCCAACGTAATTGAATATACGAACTGCTTAAACTCTAGTGTATATAGAAAACTTTAAAAACTTTCATTTGCAAAGGAGTCTCAACGAACTGCGTAAATTTGTCAACATCGTTGTGTTATTTCAGAGGCAGAATGAGTCAACGCTGGCGTTCTCTGAGATCATCCGGCATCATCATCACCAAAAGCAACGTACAGCGATTGTTACTGCGTGTAATTGTCTAACAGCTATGTTAACGAACTATGTTAACAAACTTAGACATCAAAGAGCCAAGGTTTCATAACGATTAGGACTGCACAGGTAAATCGGTCACAAAACGATAACATTTGCCTCACTGTAAGTGATTAATTGGCATTTCTTCTAAGACCTACAACAAAACTCTGAGAAATACGTTTTCCCACCTGAAGGTCAAACACAAAATGCAGCGGTTAATCTAGTGAGAAACGTCCTCAATATCGCTAGGTGACGTGACACTTTGGAAGTTCATCATCATCAGCGTTGAATCGCGCCCGTGGGTACTAATTTTCAGGCTACTGTTGGTGTCGATGGTGGTTCACGAAGTGGCCGATCAATGAATAAAGACAAATATGTAGGCGGAAAACAACGAGGATTCACGAGGAGCCAATAATCTTACGGGTACACGTTCAACACCGAATGCGATACACTGTTGGTTCCGAGAATGTCTCCAACCAGCGGCGCGGATGACCACAAGTTCCACACTTGGACATGAGACACCCAATAGCATCGCGCAGCGGAGCGGTCAAGGCTTTCATGGTCTGTGCCCACGTCATCATCCGAATGCCTGAAGATTTCCTACAATTGTCATCAAACACGCGGAGTACACCAGTTGACCAGCGCTGACGGTGCGTTTCCAGTTCATCGGTCATCGATCGCACGCATTCCCCAAAGACACGTCTACGGATCGTCGCGTTCGATTTTGAAATTAACCTCCGAACATCCTCCAAAAATGTCATCCATCATATGGTGGAACGTTTCTTGAAGTGGAGAATAGTCTAGATAACTATCTATGAATGCTCTCTCTGTGATCAGGGCGCATACACAAACTCAACACATTGGTATCGTTCACTTGTGCATTTTTGCAATGGAGACAACCCCATGCAGCATGTCCGGCAATACAACTGAAAGCTGGCCTTAGGTCGAAACCTATCACGGCCGTTAGTTGGGCAAAGGGATGCCAATATTACAATGTTTGTAGTCGATACACCCGCGACCAGGCCGGAGACTTGCCTGCTCATACCGTATGTGGTCTCCTGAGCAGTTTTGCAAATGTCGCCGCATTATAAGACTCATGAGTATCATGGATGTGACAAGGATAAGTGCTACCGGTTTTTACAACAGAAGCAGTATGGTAGGCAGCAGCTACGACTGCTAAGCTTCAACTTATTGTCGTACGAACTGGCGTTACAAAGTGTTTCCCAGGGTGACGGAGATGATCATATCCCATCGGCCAGCCATCAACCAACTTAAGCCAGGTAGCCTCCTGGTTACAGGGTAATGGCCGGCCAAAGTCTCTCTGCTTCCCTAGGTTCATCGAGCTCAGAGGATCGACTTGACAGACAGACTGAAATGCTGTACTGGGTAAATGGAAGTATCCGGTGTACTGACCCACCTTTCGTTCAGCAATTAGGAATATCAGAATCACTATCTCGGCAACTATGACAAATCCTCGAAGATGATAAATATCACGAAGATGGTTCCAATTGAGCATGTAATCAAAGGATTGGCACAACCATCCCACAGGAGGTTAGACTGTCCACGAATAGCATTACACTTACTTAAGTTGAAGAGCGAAAACAGAGGACCCAATGCAACAGTGAGGTCTTCTCTCGTCTGTTACCCCCCTCAGGTCCCGTGAGCATCCTGAGTGTCTGGGCTCCCATCCTTTGTTTTTCAACTGAATCCACAGCCCAGTTCTGAGGCTTGAATTACAGCAGCAGAAGAATGTCCAGCAGAAAGTGCGTATTCCTCCACGGGGAGTTTAACTCTTGTGGGAATTAATCATGATTCCTGTCCCAAGTGCACCGGCCGCTTCGACGTCGAATGAACGTGGGAAACAGCTTATGTATCGTAAAAATATTCCTTTACACCAAACAGCATCATGAAGTGCCTTACGTAGGGAATCTCGCTAATTAGAGCAAACATGAAGGACTTGGATGACTGTCTCAATGTACTGTTACCGCAAAACACTGACTGGTATCCTACTGAACACCGAACGTACAAATATCACCTATCGTGCGTCTCAAAATCGAATAACACGAAAATTCCACAAGCTGATGGTACAAAAATTTGCCACCAATTTGCTACAACAGACAATGTTCAACGAACCAAAAGATGACGCGCAGTGACTACCGGTATACCACTGAGTGTGGTGATGTCCACAGCAAACCTGACTGCATCAAAACGGCTATTGGACACTTATTAAACAAGTACCACTCAAACCGAGTGCTACCACAATCGCCACTGATCGAAAGGAACACAGAGAATGATGAGTCGAGCACAAACCGGAATGTTGCACACGAGAAGGCAAAGTACCTGAAACTGCACAGACAAGTGTGCATAGCCCTCTCACTATAAGGGAAGCTGGTGGCCTATCCAACATTGGGGAGCTTCTTTTTTCTGTTGGGAAAAGGCACTTTTCCCCAAAAATTCGCCATATTTGCCGAGAAAAATGGATTTTCCATTTTTGGAGAATTTGAATGCCCGCCAGAATTCTCGAACGTCCGAGAAGCTACGCTCACCTACAAATTGGCGATGTAACAAGTTGAACCCGTTGTGTTTCCCATCGTTTATCACCTCCGCCGAATTGTTTATTGTCTATGTCCACACATTTACTATTCATACGCATATCCTTCATCTACACACTGAGCGTCAGTCGTCTATACTCGGTGAATGTGCAGTTACACAGGTGTAACCGCCTCAGAAGAAGCCGGTGAAAATCGAGGATAGAGTGTTAGTAAACCGTACATATCACTAAAAATAAAACAAGGTCACCTTGCATGTTGTACACATTCTCAGGTACTACACGCAACACTACAACCGAAAGAACAAGGGCTCCATGGGCTGACGAGTTTGAGACAGTTTGATGACATGAAAACAGACATGACAGAAAGCGCGACTGAATTATCGTAGGCGGACGCTCAGCCACATTCGTTTGTGAATAGAACTGAGTTTGCAAGATCGCCACGAGAGGAGATACAGCAACCGTCCTGTTAACTCTGATCGATGACCCAACGACTAAGATTCGATCCCAGATGAAATCACAAAAACCACTGCAGTGTTGGGCGACATTTTGATTGCTGATGAGTAGAAGGAGATTTTGATTTAGGGAACATCACTCACAACTGATTGCAGCTATCGCATTCACATGGACTTCCAGTCAATCCATTTAGAAAAAAAACCACTATGCCCAAGTTCCGCTCTTGTTAGAGCTCGCCAGTAGTGCATATTCCTATCACAGCCGGGATTACAACTCTGGCCAAGCGAATGTGGTTAACTATTTGCATACGAAGATTCCGTCCTGTCTGATGTGGTGCAGTGGTTGACGTAGTCGCCAAATGAAACCGTAACCGCGTGAACAAGCTAAGCAAGCGAAATTAGCTGAACATAGGGAGGTGACAATTCGATCGTCTAATGTGAGTGGACGATAGGTTATTAAAACATGGGAACAGTGTGACAAGTTCAGCCCGAAGAAGTAGACGAGCGCTTGAGGAGGGAAGTGCAAATTCAGTTCCTTTTGCTGAAGTGGGTCAGCCGAAAAATTATATCAAAAATGTAAAAGCTACGACTAGCTGTAAGTTATGCACAACCTGTACTAAGAGATATCCCTGACCGTTCATCAGTACCCATGTTAGTACTACCCGGTTTTCCATTTGCGTTATTTTTCTCTGAGAATTGCGTGTAGTTGATATGAATAACATTCCTTAAGTGGATATTCCGCGGTCTTCAGAGGACCAAATAACCTTTTAGGCAGAGATCCACGTTGCAGGTGAATATACGGTGAGTAACCGAAAGTTATGTATTACAAAGTCGCATGCCCCATGCGCGTAAGCACAGAGTACAGCCGTCTTTCAGCAGTTGCAACGAACAGGCCATTGGGAGGTGATCGTTGGTAACTAGCTCCTAAAGTTCTTCTGAGCTTGGATAGAACTGAGTTGATTGAGGATCTACTTGTGTTCATCAGAGGACAAATAACGAACACAGAAGAGCCAAGCAGAAGAGTACGCCAAAGAAAATGAAGTGCGTCATGTATCGCAAAGAATATAAGCAGATGCGGCAACAGGAACGAATTCTGAAAAAAATCTCCTTTCACGAGGGCGCTTCCCATCAGAACGCCGCCACAACGAAAACTGAGCAACCAAAAAATATACTCGTCACGGCGGTCTTTTTGTCATAATCAATGTCGTACCAACGTTGAAATCATAACTCGCTTCGCGATTCTTGACACGCGAGGCCGTCTTTGCTTGAGGTACATCTCATTCTTTTCAATTTCAGGAGGTTTCTAACGAGCGGTGAAAGATGTTCTACTGTGAAACAAGTCCAGTAAGTCCATTTTCAATTAGACGCAGTACAGAATCGGTTAAGTTTGTATTTCGACATCATTTTCTAAACAGAGGCGATGTGCAGATGTCATAAAATCCAACATGCACGCTGTTGTGATATTCAATGATCAGGCTAGTCAGACGCTTTCTGTCATCGTTCCGGTCCCAGTAAATGGGCGCACTCGACAAACGTAAAAGTAGTGAGTGAGGACTACACACTAGGAACTTAACAGACTTGGCAAGCTTCCAGGCTCTGAATATTCACCACTCACCTGTGTCCGCTGACACATTTGCTGGTCGCATCTGCGTGGTTTAGATGAGTTTAACCACGTATTTTGCGTTATACAGAGTACAAGTGTATGTGGTAATGATTAATTTGTTCAGAATGACGAGGCATTTGCTGTTACAACGTTCGTTACAAGGAACACGAGGCCCCAATAGCAAGAATACACTTTGGAAACAGGAACTACTCACATCAAAGCGACCTTCTCGTTAAAACTATGCCATAATAGTGGCGCTCCACCATAGCTTTCGAAGATCAATCAAATCCCTCTGTAACAAACTTACAGCGAAGCCATGGACTTACTTGGCCAATGTATCCAGACTTTTATCTCGTAAAATAAATATCCCCACTAATTGGTTAGTTAGTATATTTTGGACGAATCCTATGAATTTTAGTACAGACTTGGAATCACCGCTGACAGGTGTTCAGTCACAACAGGACTTGTGATTTACAAGTTTTTAGCTCGAATAAGAGCCCTCTCTCTCTCTCAGCGGAACTTAAACGCGAAGACGATTTGGGCTCAGAAATGAACATTCAAAAAGCGAATAACCTAATCAAGACTCAACCTGCGGAGTCTGTCTAATGTGAGTCGATCATCGAAAACATGAGGCTCATCACGCCAACTAGGACGAACGATGACGCACAACAACTAGGTAAACACTACTTTAATCAAACGGTTGTTCGTTCCAAACTGCTTTCTCTCATAATGGTGCGTGCCGAAGAATTACTGACCTACATCCAACTAATCCTGTAGGAATGACTATTGCTCATTTGAAGAAGAATTCCATCTGTCTGTAGGGCATCATCATCATCATATCAGCCATGAGCCTGACCAAAGGTACTGTGGCTCGGGCTGCCGCTCACCTCAACAGTGACGTGGAATATCCTAGAAGAAAACGTTACTAAGAAGGTTGAAAATTATAAAGCTCGTTTGAAGGCCGTCTTTTTCCTTACTTGTTGGGGGGATCTAAGTTGCGAGAGTTGGGTTCCGATATTTGTGCTCTGGTTTTCGTGCAGTTTGGCAATATCGTTGCGTTCGTTCGTGATAGAGATACTGCTCGTGGTCTTTGTGTTTTGTTCTTGTCTTTCTCTATCAGGGGGTCGTAACATTTTCGTCAACGGTAAAGCTCCGGAAATGTGGGGCATACTAGCTTCATATAATCAAGGTTGGTGAGAAGTCCGTTCTAAGCAGCCACCTTTGCAAGTTTTTCCACCACTGCTAGGTATAAGGAACAGTGCCTCAAGACATGCGCGATGCCAACATAATTGCACTGGACAAGAACAAACTTCATCATTGAGAGTGCAACAACGATCGATCGAAAGCCCTGGTCCGCAGGCTACTTAACAGGCTACAGTGACTCACTAACTGAGTTTATTCAAAGCCCTACATGCTAGCTCACGACTAGGAGATCAAAAGTCAACAAGATATTTTCCTTCCATCAGTTCTAGGATAAACGTCATGAGCAAAGACGTCTCCTGAACATCGCCTTCATGGATCAAAAAAGGTCCTTCAGATGTGCCAATAAAAGACGTCTGCACGTTGCTCACTAAAGCTCATAGGGCTGACTGCATCTTTCCACGAGAACCTGAGAGGCACCGTCCAATACGTTGAAACACAATCCTCTCCAATCGCCAACGGAGGGGAATATGACTGCGTTTTCACCACAATACCTTTTAGTATTTTCGTCCCATCACCTCAGGTGACGGGGCTTATATTCATTTACGATACGATGACAGGTCGTTCAATATTACGTACCCAAGAGCGAAAACTAAGGTCCAGCGAATCCTGCTTAGAGGATTACTGCGCACAGACGATGCTACCATAGTGGCGAACTCCGGAAGTTTTACTAACAGTTGGCAGCAATATTACAGTCGAATGCGCAGACGCCGACCTGATCATTAAACTGAAGAAGATGGTCGCCAGAGCTAATAACTCAATAGCTCTCGCAACATTCGTACTAGTGAACGCGCTCTGGAAGCGGTGGTGAGATTCACCGGCATCGAGTTCACACTTTCGACAAACTCTTCCCTAGATGCCAAGTTCAGTCAGCGCATCCGCCAGTAATGATCGGACTCGCAAACGGTATGGGAAAACTGCACGAAAATGACGGAATATCAGGATTTTGTTATCAGCATTCCTCCGTGCGTCAGCAAAGTCTGAACACAACACATGCGTCAAGAACGCCGTCTAAACACATCCAATCATCGTTGTTTTGTGCACCACGTGGCACGAATGAGTCTTGTACAGAGATGTCATGGGTCATCCAGCGGGTCATTCAAATATCCTCGGCTTGATTAGCTACTATCGAGTGAACCGAATGGAGGGTAGCCGAAACTCAACGCCACGCCGAATAAATCAGTCACAAGGCCAGACCCGTAGGGAAGCCCAATCGCGCGCTACATAGATGTGTGGAGGTGTGATTAGCACATCCTGGAAAGCAATGGCAACATGCTGAAATCCAGATTTCTCGCAAATGGGTCTTATCCAAAGTATGAAATCTGTCACTATTCATAAATAATACAGTTCCAATGCTCAACGGTGGCGTTGGTGGATTCCAGCGTGAACTGTTGAGAAATCCTGCTTGGGCAGTCAGTCCGCTGGATCATTTGGTGGATTCCATATGACAGTGGACTGGGCGGGTAACTGAGTCCAAATGTGAAATTTCTGAGCTCCCGGCGTGGCTTCGTAGCTCAGCTGGTAGAATGCTTGTCGCGTTTGGGCATGCTGTTTCTGTCGCTGGTTCGAATCCAGCCGAAGCTCCAGATTTTTCGTGACTAGGGTCTCATCTAAATTATGAGATCTGCCACACTACTTATAGATAAAATATCAATGTAAGAGCAGGTGCACTCAATACTGTCCAGCTGCGACAGGAGGAAAAAGAACGTAATATCCGGAGGCCAACAGCGACAAAAGCTACAACCAACGTTGTATTCACCCGTTGTGAGTGCTGTAAGGCTTACTTCACCATAGTCGGATTGCACAGTCACAACACGAGCCGTGAGATTCTTACACGGGTATGACATTTTGTTGTCACTCGAGACAGACGAATACCATTAATACATACGTGAAAATATCACTACACAGTAGACCGGGAGACCGCAGTTCTTCACTGGATAAAGCTGTCCAATAAAGCGTTAACCAAACTAACAGTAACATAAGGTTCACTATTTAAAACAATCCGTAGAATTAAGTTTCCAAGTGTGCCGCAGTGTCCGTTGACATGACACAAGAATAGGTGCGAGCTTGGGCAGACAGGAGCAGTCCTGGATTCAGACAACCTGTGGTCGTGTGACGGGTAGTTCCTCATCGTCACCACTGGCGTGCCGAGGCTTCAAAGAAATACCAATGAGCCGTTCAGTTGCATTATGGGAGTGATCATAGACGAGAAGTGAGAATTGTGTCCATACCGTATAAGGAACCATGTACACGAATATTTCACCAGAATAAAAATATTTCTGCAAACTCTAGAAAGCTAAAGACAGAGTAATTAACATTAGCACTGTTCTATTTTGAAGACTACATTGGTGAACTGGTCACAGTTCCGTCAGCCTACAAAGTGGGCATCAGAATCACAAGTTGAGAAAACTGGCAAGCCAATACCAACCAGTTCACGTTACATATCCGAATATATGTGGTGATTCATATAAAAAAGGAAACATTTATAGGAGAAAAAACTGACGGAATGAAATTGAATAATTTGGTTAATACCGTGAGATGAGCTGTCCAATCACCTTCGTATCGCAGGAAATTCAACACCAGAGTGTCACAACGCAGCCGGTGATGAGAAAGAATGTATCGAAGAAAGGTTTCCAGAGAACGGCATCGGTAACTAATAAAGTTCGCGTCTAGTTGGCCAGGGGAGAGGAAATGGTCAATAAGCTGTGCCGAACTCATTGAGCCAACTGTCTTTGTGAAGGCAGGGTCTATGTGTTGCCGAACTACATTGAACAGATCGGTTTTCTCCGGCAGCGGAGGCAATAAACAGGTGGGATAAGCATTTCGTAAAGCTCTTCTTAGGGCATCAAAGTCGGAATAACGACGGTTGACAGATAACAGTGCTTTATTTTCAACAGATCTTCCATTAATCTGTAACAGATATAACAGAGCTGGAGCACAAATCACATCCAACTAAGTCAACATAAACAGGATTACAGTCGAAACCTCTAGTTGGTTGTTATGCTGTACAAGTAAGCAAAAAAACCGAACGAAATGGCACTCGATCATACAGCTAGATTAACAGCTTTAACACTTTTCAAAACCTAGAATACTTATTAGGAAAGTCACAGTCGTAATATAAAACAACAACAAATACATCTGCCAAAGTCATGGAAAAAATGCTTGTTTGGAATTTACTAGGAAGCTGAAACACTCGGACATCTAGGTGTTTACGGAAGACGAGTCATGGAACACATTATCACGATGCAAAATGGAATCAGAAATATGAAGCACTAATGAAAAGACTGCAGGATATTTCTGAGTAGGCGAAAAATTATACACACGGAGACAGAAAGCGTAATACGAGAAATTTAAAGCAGAGTTTCCGTCAGGCAGTTCACGGACAACGAAGGAAGACATACGTAGCGTGATGCTGACCTATCGTTTACTCTTATCAGTCACGAACGCGAAACGTTAGATTTCGTATAACACGTGAGTAGCGACAACAGAAAAGGTCAACTCTCGGAATTTGCACGAGACGAGTGATTGTTATTGATTCAAAGGTATACAAACTGTCTGAGTCAACGACTAGAGCACATGAGGCCGACGACGAGTACTCATCAACTGCCTCAGCAAACGACGGCAGGTTTAAGTTACGATTGAGCAACAGTGCGTCAACGAGTTGACCGGGTAAACAACGTGACTCGCTTCTATGATGTGCCCTACAATGGATGAGGTCGGGTTTTTGTTCTCGCGCTCTGTTGTCATTGACTGCTGTGTCATCGTTTGTACTAACCACTGGCATATGCGAAACCACCCGATCCGTTTTGTTGATACAGACGTCACCGCAACTGAAGGATACGAGTGTGAGCAAGTGCAGCAACACTTCGAGTCGAAATTAGCACACGCAATTCAGCCACATGGTATGATTAGCTCGTTCAACTCGTCGCCTACGACATTCGGCATTTCTGACAGCAAAGGTAGTTTGACCGGAAACAGTTCCGAAAATACGTTTCTTTGTATTGTTTTTGATATAAACGCATGGTTTCCAACGACATATTACTTGCCCTGCTATACTAAGTAATACACGATGTGACCTGCTTTGTAAAACGGATCCATGCTGTCTGCTTGGACAGGTTTTACTCGATCTCCTCACACGGGACTTGTGACGGGTCCTGCTTCCTAAAAAAGGAACTAAACTTATTCACGTCCGTATCGAATTCATATTACATCGCCATTGAAGAGCAAAATAAACCTCATCGCCGTTATACAGATTATTGGTATTCTGGCCCAGGAGGCGTAGATGATAAACTACCAAGGGGTGTACGGCATTTTTATAACAGCATCACCTTCATTGCCTAGCGGAACATTTAGATGCCCTTCGGGTTTCCTGCAATCAGGAGATCCAGAACCAGTGCTATCTGTCCCAATCTCGATCCCGTCGGATCGCTGACATGTTGCAGTAAGGTTCGCCGATGGGGGAAATAAATATTTACTATCGAAAGAGCATCGTCTCGCAACGTCAGTATTTTAATGAACCACAAGTAAGTTACTAAGCAAAAAAAGTTCGCCGCAGAATTTTGCGGAACGTAGACAGTGAACTACTGAATCATTTCGCTGGGTCTTATATGAACGTCAACGACAGTTACTTTCGGATAGAGCTTAAATTACACTTAACCGTTTGAATACTACAAGCTAAGAAAATCTGCCGGGTAGCAGATGATGTTGGATTGCCAACAGCAAAAAGATATTACCTCCGTTATATACGTCTACTCTGTTTTCGTTACGAGCAGAGTGATCCTATAGCGTAGCTACAATGGTCAACCCAAACGCCTCCATTTCTTGTTCGTCACGCACTTTTCAAACTGCAAGCGTAAGCTTAACCGATGTAGACAATTGAGTAACCAGTGAAATAACGACGAAAACACTGAGACGCTAAACAAAAGTATTATTCCAAATTGTCCATCATCATCATAGCAGCATGAGCCTGACCAAAAGGTACTGTGGCTCGGGCTGCCGCTCACCTCAACAGTGACGTGGAATATCCTAGAAGAAAACGTTACTAAGAAGGTTGAAAATTAATAGAAGTCTAAGCGGAAGAACTAGAAATGGTATGGATGCAGGTACGCCATTGACTGCGACACGCCGCCATCTCGGATAGCGTCTCTAACCAGCGGTTTGAGTGATCACGAGGACCCCATCCAGGCAGGCGACACCTACCCACTTTACTCAGTGGAGCAGTCAGGGTCTTCATATTTCGTGACCACGTTGTTGCTTGACCACCACGTGGTTTCACCCAACTGTTGGTGGCCTCAGTATATAATGCCCGGTACGGTAAACGCTCAGCTGGCATGCGGAGTACGTGACCTAACCATCGCAGGCTGTGCAACGTGAGTAGTTGACCGATCGCGCATCCCGAGCGTTCCGGAATACGCGCCGGCGAACTGCCACATTGCTCACGCGATCAGTCCACTTAATGTGGGCTATTGGCGGAGACAACAATGGCTAAACGCACATCTGTTGACATTTCCTGTACGAACGTTTTCGAAGCATAGAGCAAAACAAAACGCACACAAGCATTATATACTCTTCCTTTCAGCGACAATCGAACGTCTTTTCGACGCCACAGATGACGCAGTTTGGCAAAGGCAACTCGTGCCTTTGCTATCCTCGTTGATATCTCATCAGCAATATTACAAGCTGACGAGATAATGCTACCCAAGTAGGTGAAACTGTCCACAGTCTCAAGCGGATTACCTGCAATAAAAGTAGGAGTGGAAATGCCCCAGTCTTGAAGCAACACTTTGAAGGTGCGAAGCGCATTCCAGCCCGGTCACTCACCTTGTTCAGCATGGTCTGCATGTCTTCGGCAGAGGGGCTAAGTAAGACAATGTCGTCCGCATACTCCAGATCGGTCAACCGAGCGCCAGGAAGAAGCTCAACACCAAGTTCACTGGACTCCTCAAGCGCACTTTCCAGAATGTCGTCCATGACAAAATTGAACAGGAAGGGGGAAATCGGACACCCTTGACGAACACCACTAGAAGTGATGAACGCCCGAGACAGTTGTCCATAAACTCTCACCCTGCTTGCAGAGTGAGCAACAGATTCACGTATTTCCCTGGTACCCCCTTGGTTAAGAAGACATTTCCAGAAAACGTTGCGAACAACTGGATCTAGGTCTAAAATCATCACGACCGTCGGCTGTCTGTAAGAGTGCCGATGTTCCAAGATCCGTCGCAAGGTAAAAATGTGGTCAACGCACCCTCGACCGGATCGGAATCCTGCCTGTTCTTCACGTATCTGACTTTCTCTGGGCTTAGTGAGCCGACGTAAAATGAGGCCAGTGAGTAACTTGGACGCAACAGACACTAGACTGATGCCTGTGGTTGTCACATAGACTTCGGGCCCCTTTTTGAAAACGGGAATTACTGTTGATAAGCACCAATCGCGAGGTACCTCTTCAGTCTCCCAAATCGTCTGGAGGAGTTTAGTCAGTTCTGATATCAACCTTTCCCCCACCATCCTTGAAAAGAGAAGAGAGGAGGTCTGGTCCAGGAGCCTTGTTACGCTCCGGGGAAACTTCTGCTTCCGGAACGCAATAACTGACCATTCGGGTCCCGTCGTCCACATAATCTGGTTGAGGCCAGCTGAACTGTTCTTCGAAATGTTCAGCCCACCTGTCAAGTCGACGCGATTGATTGGTGATAAGTGAACCATCTTTTTCACATATGGTCTCACTTACACCAACTCGACGACCAGTACAACCACGGATCAGGGAAAAAAGCCTTCTGCTATTCCCAGATAAAAAGGCTCTTTCCATCTCTTTCGACTGTTCGACCAAGTAGTGCTCACGGTCTTTGCGCAAGCTTTTAGTCAGCTTGCGTTTAAGTTCTCGACGGTCGTCATCATATTCAGAACCAGGTGGGATCGAGCGACGCTTGTTCATGAGGTTTATCGACGTGACAGAAATCCAGTTCTGTCGCAACTGAACAGCTCCTTCGGAACATACCTCTTCACAGCATGATTAGCTGCGGCGATTTGTTCCCAGTGTTCGTTAGGATCTTTCACCTGACTCGAACTGGGCAACTTGTTCACCAACGCTTCCTGGTAAGCGTTCTTCACACTCTCATCGCTCGAATGCCAGTTAAGTTACCTTGCATTTACGAGCGTGTGTCCTCTGGGTAAATGACAAAACAAAACGGGCACGCACAACAGCATGGTCCGAGTCCAGGTGGTTGCTCCAAAAGGCACGACAGTCCTTAACAGAGTGGCGCCACCTGTAACTGACTGCTATATGATCCAACTGCGTCCACGGCTGAGAAGCACACGGAGGTCTCCATGTAACACAGTGCTTCCTGTGTTGGAATGCGGTGCTCGAAATATAGAGACCATGGGATGCGCACAGCTGCAGCAGTCTTTCGCCATTGTCAGTGCGTTGTGCCCGGACACCAAACATACCTCCCAGCCGCTTCTTCTCTGAAAAAAAAACGACCAAGCTGAGGCATTCAAATCGCCCGCTAGTATGATGATGTCTGAGTGTTTAGTTTGCTTCAGAAGGTCAACGAGGGCGTCATAGAACGCATCCTTGGTATCATCCGAACAGCTGTCTGTTGGAGCGTACGCCGATATAATGAATACACAACGTCTTTCTGATTTGCGTCGACAGACTTTTACCGATGTATTGAGTCTGACAGCGCACAAGCGACTGTTCACTGGGATCCAATCGAGCAAACATTGCTCTGCTCTGGAACTCAGTGCGATTCCCACTCCAGCTTGACCACGAGATTCAGCTTCGGCGTCACCAGAAACCCTGAGAGAGAGAAGCGCTTGAATCGACAGTTATCTAGATAGAGGACTATTCGACGAGTCCTGTGCCAAAGGCTTGTGTAAGAATTAAGTCACCATGGAGTCGTCGAACTTAAAATGGGTATAGATCCAGAATTTTAGGCCGCGACTCATGCTGCGGACTAACAACGAGCTTGTTAGCAGCGCGCTAAACACGTTCAACAACGAGTATGTCTTGCTTGAAGCGGTTAAAATGGACTGGATTAACATATGTATGATACGTTTAAATGATGGGTTCTTATAAGGTGTGCATTTCACTTTATTAAGATGCCCGCTTGGGTTTACCGTAACTTTACAGTAACTCGCAAGAGTTAAACTTTTACAGTGATAATTCATTTTTAAGAAAAATTTTATGCATACGCACTCTAACTTGATACTCGCCAGGTATACTTACTAGGACCAAGACGCAAATTAAAAGTGCGAATGATTAAGCGATCAAGCTTCTATTATGCGAAAATTAAAATTCATCTCTCGAAACGGTAGATGACATCAATACGTGTGAATAGCCGAGGACCAGTCGTCCAGCCGTCGAGCGCACGGGAAAACCGGAAATGTGTATGGCGTCATTGACTCGCATGAATTAACAAACGTAAACCAACAAACATGTTCAGACGCCTCGGGCGGACGGCAGGTACCATCCTTATTATCTCATGTGTCATGTGAACCAGTGTGTTTGGAATCATTTTACGCATCGTGCAGCAAGTAGGCCGAGGTTTTTCTCCAGGCCACTACAATTTTAGCGGCGCACTTCGTTCCGGAGTAACCGCACGAAACACTCAGTGGATCCTATGAACCATGTGGCTTAAGTCTACTTCCATGCCTACCGCCGCCCGTGTCCACTTATCTGCCATTCGCGCACCCACTCCATTTGCCCACTGGGCATCAGCTGCCCATAGTGGGTGCATGCGCGTTACATTGATGTGGCCTTCTCATAAGTGCCCTGTCAAACCAAAGATCGACTGATATAGGTAAGTGAATGTCAGTGGACTTCAGTAGTCGAAAACTTTTGGCAGATACGAAATTTAACCAGGGTAATTTGTAAACTGCAGTCTGAGGAGCATGGCCGTTACTCATTGATATGCGGCCACTTCTCACTGACTCGATTCAGTTAGATCTTTTCCTGTAGCCAAGTGCTTATTGTGCGGACTTAGAGATGTTGCTTAAATCCTGACTATCTGCCTCACTCAGTTTGAACCTCTCCACAGGTGTAGTGGAGCCCAACAGAACCGCCTGAAACCAACATCGGGGAAACCAAAAGTGACACCAGGAGATGTGAAGTGCTACTGAGACTGGAAAAAGTATGATCAAACCAATTCATTCGATCAGAGATGAGGTGAATTCCAATACCGACCGTGATTGTCGGTGAGTCGTTACATTATTCTTAGCCCGCTCCTACAATGACTATTCCGTCGAATTCTCTCGTTTGACAGGTTGGACACTTTCGCGCCTATTGTATCCAGCAGAAGTTCACATAAGAGGATGCAGCGAAGTAGTTGTGGGAAACGAAAATGTGGACGAGTTAGGTTCAACCTTTAGCAGATTTACTGGAGAATACTATAAAACCATCCACTGGATCGTGCAGAGGGAGCATCACGTCACATACGTATGCTAAAATCCATCGATCTTCAGACGTGAATCGTATTGAAATCCGTAAATCAGCAGCGTACTCTTCTGTGTTGAACCTGATTATACATGTGTGGGTCTGGTCGAATCCCCAAGAACGAGTTTGGCGGTATGACGTATTGAATGAACTCTGTCAATGACGGTTTTCGCAATTGAACTGAGTTTGCGTTATTCCCAACCTCCATGGTTAACTTTCCTATCTCCTGCGCCCTACAGATATTGATATCTCCCGTGGTCTGTTCGCAAGGAAGATATCAACAGGCTTGCTGTATTTGACCATCGTTGTCTCATCAAATAGCCCACATTAAGTGGACTGATCGCGTGAGCAATGTGGCAGTGCGCCAGCGCTATGGTTATGATATCTCAGTGGCCGACAACGGTCGACGCGGTTCTGACAAGATGCATTACAAGCTCCGTCTTCACACGTTCCTTAGACAGCAATTCCTTCCTTGTAGAATTACTAATGGTCAAAACGATAGTTTGCTCCTCCTCTAGTGGTCGCTTTAACGCGTTATTAGATTCGCATTTACTTAAAACCTGGTTAAATCCGTAATTGTACCCTTTTTGTTATTTGCTGTAACCCACGACAGCGCCGCTATAAACTGTTTTCAATGATAAGCTTTCGGATGAACGGACGTTAGTTGGATGCTGGAAGAAACCAGCTGACTGGGTTGGGGGGGAGTTTGAACCTCCAGCTTTGAAACCGCGTATTAACCGCTGAAATGACGCCTCCAAAAAAACTGTATCACCACGGAAACAAGCTAAAACCGAATACAGTAAACTAGAATAAGTAATTTAAACAATGCAAACGACGACTGAGATCGCTGTAATTGACACAGAAGTGGGTCCAAATCATATAGTGAATAGAAAGGTGTAATTGGCGGACAATGCGATTACTCAGGCACCACGCGAATCGCTCGAGGCGGTCAAAAAGTGAATCGCTACTTTACAGAAGGCCTTAGGACGACCTACCAACAGGAAATGACTATGCGGTTATTAAGATCACTTCGCGGTCTCAGGAAACGCAATCATAAGGCTGAACCATAGTTGGACGCTATGGAATGTAACGAGTAGAGTCTGCTACTTTGTTGCTCTCTTGTTACACCTTATTCTTTATACCTGTTACGTTCATTGTACATATAAACTACTTGTCTATTGTTTGAATCAACACACTTTGTCCTCGCGCGCCTTGGCTTCTGCTTGCACGTGGTCGTTGTATACCGGGAGTTAACTGTGGCAACAGTCCATTTTAGTACGCTGGAGGAACTGAATTCACTGGAATTTCTGTTATTCAAGAGGAACGTTCTTCCAACATACAGCGGACTTGGTGTGGTGGAATTTATCGTAAACAGTTACTGTAGATTGTTTTGTAACATTGTCGATTCATTTCTTGGTTCCACTATATAAATGCTGAGCCTTTGTTGACTTCTTTTTCATCGTTCACTTAAAGTTTTTTTCTTTTCTGCGTACGCCCAGAAAAAACACTTTCCGTCATTTGATCGGTTTCCTTTCGTAGTGAGTGATGTTATTTTCCATTAGCATGACAGATTCTGAACCAGATCTTACTGCCTTGGAAAATACAATTTATGTTCAACTTCCGGAATTCGGCAGCCGTGTTCTTAGGCTTTGGTTTGCTCAAGTCGAAGCTATCTTTGACTCGAGACGTATATGTTCGCAAAAATCCACGTATAATGTCAGTCACCAACCTCCTAGAGCAGGTCGCTACTGAAGTCGCCGACCTCATCTACACTCGACCTAGCGTTAGCCCGTATGACACTTTAAAGGCCGCGATCATTGGACGAACTGCAGCAACCGATGAGCAGAACCTGCGAAAACTTCTGGCAGGAGTAGAGTTGGGCGACAGAACTCCTTCACAACTCCTCCGTCACATGACACAGCTTCAAAGCAAACATACGGTGAACGAACCAATTCTGCGTGAGTTGTGGCACAAAAATCTGCCGGACGATATCCGAAAAATATTGTCTATACTCGATAAGGACACACCACTTCATAAACTCGCAGAGCTGGCTGACCAGGTATACGAGAGTTATCAAAGCCGCACGGTATCCATGTACATTCACCAGAGGTGTCGTCGAGCCATAGCTGGCAAACGGAACTGGATGCGCTGAAGCAACAGTTTTCCGACATGACCGTACAGCTTTCTGCAATCACTAAACAACTGGCAACACAATCGAGAGACCCTCCTATCGCCGCCAATCCCGAAGCCGTTCACGCAGACGACGAGTTGATCGAAACGTGTGCTATTACCATCGTCGATTTGGCTCTGAAGCAGTCCGTTGTACCAGACCGTCACAACGAGACTGGACCTTGACGTGGTGTGACGGCTTGCGCATCTCGATGACCTATTGGGCTAAACTGGACGGTGTGATCACCACACCGATAGAGTCACTCATACCAGGCAGGCCAATGGGTAGAGGTCTGACAAACCAGTCTCCTGGTCCTCCAGGTTGGGGGTTGGAAGAAGGTTGGCATCTTTTTCCGGAAAAAGTACCAGTTCTGGTACATTGCCACCCAACCGCTGCCTTGCGGTACAGGCTTTTGAGCCAAAGGCTTTGGTTGAGAACCCTAATCGTTCTCCTGTCTAGGTCTGGGCGTCCTGGCAGTATCTCAGCCCACACACAACCATGAATATTCACAACAACAATAAATCCATACTGCATCGGCCGTCTCGCAGTATAAACCGGGTCGCCCTATCTGCTGCATACAGCAGGGTGGATAGGCGAAAACATGCTACTGCTGACCCTCCCCCACTGTCCTATCAAATTTAGCTCTCAGGCCCCTCCCGACCTCCATTTCTGATAATTACTCTACAGGTCCCACAACAGATGTAGCTAACTGTAGTAACACTGAGCCGGTAAGTTCCGTCTCTTGCCTTCAGCTTCAGGCCTCCCTCGTCCCTTGCTTAG
Source organism: Paragonimus kellicotti (assembly GCA_014220965.1). Lineage (NCBI taxonomy): Eukaryota > Metazoa > Platyhelminthes > Trematoda > Plagiorchiida > Troglotrematidae > Paragonimus > Paragonimus kellicotti. The sequence continues at coordinate 158,985 of LOND01000092.1, forward strand.
ACCTAGAACGCGAATTAATATAGGTGCCTTCAACGTTCGCACGCTAAACAGATAGGTCAGCAAGCGGCTCTCGCACGAACGCTAGACTCGTTGCACGTTGATGTCTGCTGTATCTCGGAGACTAGAATCCATGACAGTAGTCAACGTATGGAACTAACAGCACCCGCATTGTCTACCGGATACTGGTTATACACTTCGGGTGACTCCACAGCCGCTGTTACAGGTCAGGCTGGGGTGAGGTATAGTTCTCAGCACGACCTCCGCAGCGGCATTGGTAGACTGTACCGTCCGCTTGGCAGATTATGTTAAAGCTAATTCCAGACGCAAAACTTTCGGGATTTTTTAAAATTATGTCTGGTTGTGCTCCAGCTGACTGTAGTGACGTCGGTACTCGAATCTGGCCACTCTCATTCGATCGGCACATGGTTCTGAGTAAGTTATGGCCGGAGACATGAACGCCCATGCCGGCCGCCTTGGTGAGGCCGAGTCTCGTTTAGGTGGCAGGTTTGGGATGGCATCACACTACTCGAATAATGGCGGACGACTGTTACAGCTGTGCGCTAAGCATAAGCTATTTTTAGCCAACA
>LOND01000092.1:167215-178554 GCA_014220965.1 Paragonimus kellicotti
TTAAACTATTTAAACTATTTAAACTATTTAGATTTCAAAGTCGTCTTACAATTTCACGATATCTTGATATCTACGTACTAGGCCGTCGTGATATTCTGGGAATTCAGGTAGCAAATTGGTCGTGTTCGTCTAGTGCATGAGACAGGAAACGTGCCGAAAACCGTTGGTAATGAAATAAGGGCTACGAAAAAATTTTCCGTCGACCGACTCATGAGTGACTCAAAAGTGTTCAGTTGTTACACTCATGAGTCACTCGTGAACGGTCATGATCGTCGTGCTACTTGGAGAAGCGATTGTGAATCGCGTGTGCGGGTACCCCACCGCCTTCTGGAGACGTACATTCGCTGATGTGGTCGTGAAAGGCCCAGAGAAAGTGGTTGCGGGCATCCTGAGAGATGTAGGGGTGAATGTCCGGGACCATGTGACTGTGAAAACCTCGGATGGATCAGCCGCACTGAGTAAGGAGAAAATTGGAGCTCGACGCCAGCGGAAGAACAAACCAAAGATAGCCACGTCCACCTCCAGACCCGCAGCCTCAGAGGTTAAGCCTGCTCAAAGTGGACATGCAGACCCTCCCGCTGGCATTCAGAAGGAGGAAGCTCTACAACGATCTAGAAAGGTACACCCACCACGCGATCAGTGTGTGATAGTATTTAACCTTCCTGAGGCTGCCACCCAAACTTCTCAGTCAAGGTTGGATCACGACATTGCCGCTTTTCGTGATTTGCTTATTAAGATGTTCACAACTGAGAGGAAGATTTAGCTGCAAAAATAACAGTACGCTCAGCGTTTCGCCTTGGCCGGAGGGCGGACGACATTAGCATGTCACGGAGGCCACTCAAAGTGGTTCTGGGAACTGCATTAGAAGCTCGCCTGCTCCTGCAGCGTTCGTCCAAGGTGCGCGGTGTAGACGTCCGCATAGCGAGAGACCTGGCCCCAGAGGATCGTGAACGCCTCAAGGCTGCCCTAAAGGAGCTGCACGATAGAAGAGATAAGGGGAGTCCGACCTGTTCATTCAGAATTTTCAGGTCAAGCGGAGGAGGCCTCAAGTCCGTTGGAAACCCCTTGTGTTCCCCCTGTTTCCCCTGGGCAGGGAGGAGCGGCAGGGCATCCAACCACACTACCCGACACTCCCCATTCCAGAAATAGAGGAGCAAGCTTAGATCGGACGAGAGTGGCATACTCAAATGTTCGGAGCCTACTAAACAAGCTGGATGAGGTAGAGGAATGGGTTGGGATAAATAACCCCGCAGTCATGGCCCTTACTGAGACGTGGTTGTCTGAGGACGTGATGGACGCTGAAGTCTCCCTCTCCGGATATACCCTCTTCCGCTCGGACCGCTCCAGTATTAGTGGTCGAAAAGCAGGAGGGGTGATGCTTTTTATTCGCGATAACATTCCCGCTACTCTCGTGCTAGCCAGAGCCGATGATGACGGTACTTACGAGGGACTGTGGTGCAAGGTAAAGTTAACACCGAACAGCTCTACCATGCTCGGTGTTATTTATCGCTCCCCTGGATCGTTTCCATCTCAACTGTTAGACGATTTAAGGATATTTGGAGCAACTAACCACTGCTTGATATTGGGAGATTTCAACGCACCTCACATCAATTGGAGAACACTTGCATGTACCAGTGGCTCAGACCGTTTTTCAGAGACACTGCTTCGGCTGGTCGTGGACGAGCTGTGCTTGTACCAGCATGTGGCAACTCCCACACGGTTGCAGGCTGGATGCCGCTCCAGCTTGGATTTAGCGTTTTCTGCATTAGAGTCCGACATCTACCGAGTTGATATTTTGCAAAATGGCAGGAGTTACACGGGCTGACTGGATTTTGATGGTGTGTAGAGATATAGTCGAGTTCCAAAGAAGCAACACGCTATCTCCCCGGATCCAGCTCAAGATATACTGGAGTGAATTACGTCGAGACAGAAGATGAGAGGCTTGCGCCACTCGACTACGACGGGTGGTGCGTACGAAACCAGTTGGCTGCTATGCTGTGCACATCATCATCAGATAGCCATATGACTCTGGAGAATCGAGTTCGCCCAACCAAGTGTGCCGTGCTCTATCCTGATCATTAAGCAAAAATGCAGCCTCGTTCGATGTATCGATTTTGCTGTGCCACCCTAGAGCGCTAAAGCAAACTGCAGTGCGCGAAGAGTATATAACTCCTCTGGAAGTGGTTGTTTAGAACCGTACAGAGGACTTACCGGACAGCCAACGGCATGAAGTGTAATATCGCATGAAGACCTCAGACAAGCTCGCCGTATCTTGGAGAATAAGGCTCGTCGCTGGATCAGGCCAGGCACCAATTGGGAGAGTTCTGCAGGCTATTACATACCCTGCGTCGATCGGATCCAGACCTCACTACAAAGCGGAAATTACTCTACAACTCCATGCGGAATCAGGCTTCGGACGGTAAATTAGAAAGACCTGATAATAAAGCTTACTGCATGCGTGCTCAGAACATTATACCGGTCTCGAGTCTTTCTACCAAAAAAAGTCATGTGCGCACTAATCTGCTACTCTCTCTCTCGCTGTACACACTCGGCACCATGACACGATCTACTACTTCCTTTGAGTGAGTGTGAACGACTCTGTGATGTAGTAAGTACGCCGCCACGATAAGGCGATACACTTCTCATCCCACCTCTGTCTGCTGTCAATCGGCGGTATGAAGTTTGGCTAGTGCATGCCGGGAACTCGCTATCACTAAGTCACTGCGCATAATCTAACCACACATACATAACAGCGAGTGAGTAACAACACTGACGGTGTACCTATGATAACAATGTGAAGTGACGGTCAGTGAGACCGCTCCCCTCCCCCAGTATGTCTCTCACTTAGTAGCTCGCGGGCCTGTATAGCCGCCGTCGTCTCCAGTAGCATCTGGACAAACTCTCGACTCGTCTCCGACTGGTACAGTTCCACGGATCACGTTGGGACAACCGCTCTCTGCTCGACAACCTCTTAATTCTCAGAGCCGAGTGAGGTGGAGCGATGACCGCGAACGGCAATTGGGTGAACCTTCGTGATTTATAGAAACTAAGGGCTTTTGCTCGACAAGAATTTTCCATAATCCACTCTCGATCCACCATATCTGTATGAGCCACTAACATGCTGTGTTCAGACGTCTAGCCTATGATAAGAGTGAGTAGCAAGAGCACTTCCTACGAGATGCGTCACCTAAGTTGATGTCCTCTGTTAGCATATGTCAACAAGGAATATAATTATTAACTGTGATGAAATTCTCCACTGCCACGAACATCTAGCGTAGATACCTCAAGAGACGAGTTCGTACTTTCGGCCCTTGCTTGTTATATCATCCTATTAATGCTTCTATTACAACATGTCATTCTATTTAACAGTTTTACAGTACGCATGTCATCAGTCTTCCACTCTGCATGACCAAATGGTAAGTTATGGAGGATATATAATTTATCTCAGACAAGAGGATAATAAGTTCCACCACTGAGTATTAAGATGCGAGTTTTCGAACATGAGAACAATTCGCAATCGGAAACTTAGCGCTCTGCATCGATTGATAATGCGTCACTTGCTATTAGATAGGAATAATTAAGACTGACCCTAGGCGCGATATACGTTGATGCGATCCACATACTGGTTTCAGATCGCAAGTTACTCTCGCGCACATACCGATACCGTGTGGAGGAGAGTTGGCTGTCTTGTTGTCAGTTTCAACCAAACCAGCTAATACTCTCACTCCAACATCTATATCTCTCTCCGCTGCACTAGCTAGGAGGTCACAGCGCTATCTCGTTGATAAAGTTTTTCCAAGTGAGCAAGGAAGTCCTTTTGCTTCTTCTTCTCATCTCATGTTCGTCCGAGACTTAGAGTACGGCCACGCCGCAGTGTTCCCCTGTACACAAAGTGAGGTAGCTCAACTTGAAAGAGTGCAGAGGGCAGCCACACGCATGGTTGTTGGGATGAGGGGCCTCTCCTATAACAGACGGCTGGAGTATCTGAACATGTACCCCCAGAGTTACCGGCGACTCGGGGACCTTAGTTCGTAACTTATCCACCTCAGCGAGAGGTTTTTGCGAGTATGCCGAGTTCCTTTTGAGGTCAGATGCATTTGTGGCCATCGCCCACCACGTGCAGCACAGTAATCTTAGACCGAGCGTATGCATTTATGGATTCTCAAGCAACGATCGGGGCGAATTCACGCCGTATTCCGACTGTCACGGCGGGCCGTCAATAGCTGGAATGCGCTACCAGCGCAGGTGGTACTAGCACCCAATGATGTGGTTTTCAAGCGGCTCCTAGATGCACATATGATGGCGCGCTGGAAGAAGAGGATAGTTAACGCCCTGCTTACTCCGGTGTCGAGACGCTCAGTGAAGAGGCTCACACAGTCAGCGACTCCTGCCTTCTATCAATGAACAATGAACAATGTACGATAGACGTACCCTGGAAAACAAGGCGAATTACCCGCTGTATTAAGGTAGTAGACAGGTAAGTAGTACAATTATCTGAAGAGCAGAAAGTTAATTGGATCATCTCATCTGATCAATAAATTGTCCACATTCGACACATTTTTCCAACATCGTATAAATCTTAAAACATCCGGATGCAACTTCAAAGTTCAACTTCAACCAGCCCACAAAAAAGGCCGAAAACCCAACGAAGACCGGACGACCTTGGCATCTGTGTGCTGGCGCCAACATCACAACGGGAGTCGGTTTCCTTTCATACAAAATTTTTGGAAAATTTAATGAAATGAAAGTTACATCACGTTCGAGTAAAATGGTACAAATAAACTTGCTAAGAAATATATAAAATACCACACATTCTACCTTGTTTCGCAAAACAGTGTTCGCACTTATTTCAGTGACACGTATCCTGAAGGTATATTCAGGGACGCACAGTCCTTTGCTATAGCAAACCATACATATGGACGTATACATATTAAAATACAGAAAGACTTCTTTATATATATATGATCAGGTAAAAAATATACGTGTCTATATATAAATCCACATAACTATAGTTATCCATATACCTATAGATATGTGCATATAAATATAGATATACGTGTAATTATCGTTATACAAATAGGTACATTTATTTCTTCTCTTTCTATGCAAATAACTACACCACTATATAGAGTAATTTACAATTATTAGCTGTTTATAGGCAAGCATATTTGGCGTTAATTAATTTGACAACGGATTTATCCATCAACCAATCAGAAAATTCCGCCGTTCAAATTATTTTTTCCCGGGTATGAAAGGAAACCGGCCCCCATCACAGCAGCACGCGCCGTCACATAATTCAAATATAACCTGTACGCGCTTGCTGGCTTCAACCGCACGTTACACATTCAAGGGAGGACCACGCGACCTTCAGATTTCGAGGTCCTGGCTCACTTGCCCCATTGGTTTCACGCGTTTCATGGACATTTACAGTTCCAGAAAAGTCTCCGACTTGTTACTGACACTGTTCCGGGCGGCACGGAATTAGGACTTTTGCAATTCAGCGATTCAGCGATTGATACACGGGTTCGAGGCAGGGCCCAAAGTACCCGGATCCAGTCGGTTTTTCTTGCTCAGTGTCAAGCGGGCTTCTGTTGATCTGAAATGCAATCATTGAAAACAGGGTGTAGCACCGCTCTTGGGGATTACAGTAAATACCAAGAACAGAGTAAGGTTACATGAATAATGATTTTTCGTAAATGAGAATCAAGCAATGCTTTAAAGCGATCTCTAGAAGTGCTGCTAACGACCTCAGACGGAAGACTGTTCCAAAGGTTAATAACCCTGTAAGAAAGGAAGGTCCGAGGACGAAGCTTGAAAAGCTTCCTGTTGTGTCCTCGCCGGCCGTCATCACTCGCTATCATAAAGAACTGTTCAACGAGACCTACTCTAAAAGAAGTGTGTGAGAATTAAATCACCGCGGAGTCGTCGATATTCAAGTGGATATAGATCAAGAATTTCAAGTCGAGACTCGTACGCGACATTTCTCAAGCCCGTGACTAGTTTGGTAGCCGCGCTGGACACGCTCAACAGCTAATATGTCTTTCTTCAGGCCGGTATACACGACCTGATTGGCATACTCGAGGAGCGGTCTTATATAAACTCCGTAGAGCGTCTGAAATGCACTCTTGTCTATGCGGGGGAAAGTACGCTTGATCATCCTAAGAGCGGCAAATCCCTTTTTGCCGCCATCTCATGGTGATACGCGAAAGATAAGTTAGACGACAACCAGATGCCCAGATCTTTCTTCAGATCGATTTTCATGATATCTACTGTGCCGAATGCACTATGAATCACGAAGGCATTGCCAGAGTCTCCACCGAGTGACATGTGTGCGCATTTATTGTCATTTAAGACCCAATCGTCCGACGAGCGCTTAATCGCGTCAAGATCAATCTGTAATGCACTGGGATCAGTGGCATTCCAAATTTTTAGGTCATCGGCATATAGGAGGGTGTTGCTGGAAATATTCTCCGGAAGGTCATTGATGTAGATCAGGAATAACAGAGGACCTAACACTGAACCTTGAGGAACTCCCACAGAAATGAAAGAGGGAGATGAGAGATCTGATCCGGTTTTAACTCTAAAAGTTCTATTATCGAGAAAAGAGGCAATCCAGCGAAGAACCTCTCCTTGAATACCATAGGCTTCCAGTTTGTGTTCAGAGGGTCGTGTGGGACACGGTCGAAAGCCTTGGCAAAGTCAAAGAAGATAGCATCTGAGATAGATGCCATTTGTCTTTGGCCTCTAGAGTGTGTGAGGGTCGTTGTGAAGGCGTCGATCAGGAGCATAAGCACAGAGTTGACAAGTAATATATGCGATGAGGAAATTGTATGATGCAAAGATCCACTTGTTTACATCAGGCAAACGCAAGCGTGCACAGCGCATACACTTGCCCACAGAACATGCAATAGGACATGCAAACGGAAACTCAGCAGGCACAGTATACTAAACGGACACACTACAACATGCCAGCCATACTGATATTTTGGTTATTTCTTTACTGGTTGCCGTTCCCGTCGGAAGTCTCATGGAAGAGCTGGCGGACCGGAAATATCCGCTGTTACCCCGGATATTGTCCAATCTCATCTTAAATACGTCAAGGGTCGGAGCTGAGACGACCTCTTCTGGCAGGTTGTTCCAGAAGGGGACCACTCGGAGTGCAAACGAATGACGCCGGCAAAGCAAACGGTAGCGTTGACGCTTAAGACTGAAACTATTCCCTCTTGAACTTGCATGTTCAGTTCTGGGTAGGATGGATGAGCAAGGGTGATTGCAGTCGGTTAACATTTTGTAGGCTGGTTTCACCGACCCATGCAACAAGATTGAAGACACAAACCACGTGGGTCGAGTCGGCTTGTCTGCTTCATCGTCTGGCGGAAGTCCGGTGAATCTGAAAAGCACCGACGGAAAGCAGGGTGTTACACCGAATAGTGACTTCGTGGATTTTTTCGGCGATTGATACACGGGTTCGAGGCAGGGCCCAAAGTACCCGGATCCAGTCGGTTTTTCTTGTTCAGTGTCAAGCGGGCTTCCGTTGATCTGAAAATTCAATCATTGAAAACAGGGTGTAGCACCGCTCTTGCGGATTGCAGTGAATACAAAGGACAGGATATGTGTATGCGAGTAAACATGTTTTAAGCAAGTAAGAATCAAGCAACGCTTTGAAGCGGTTTCTGGAATTACTGCTAACTACCTCAAAATTAAGGATGTTTTAAAGGTAATAACCCTGTAAGAAAAGAACTGCTGCCGAGATGAGGCCATTGTTCTTAGCCTCCCTCAGACCATTCATGAAAATATGCACGTTAGTTATGCATGACCGGTTAGAAAGAAAGTCCATGCTGGGTAGGAAGAAAAAAGGTGGTTTGATAAGAAGTGGTTGAGGATGACACGCTTTAATAAGCGCCCATTATCTTGCATGGAATGCTAGTAAGGCTGATTGGCCGATAGCTAGTCGGAGAGTATTGATCGCTGGCTTCGAATATGGGCGTGACCGTCGCCTCTTTCCATGCGCTAGGGAGAATGCCAGTCTGAAGTGTCTGTCTAAACAGCTTATAAAGGGGTTCTGCCAGACTAGCAGCTGCTTCCTTGAGAATCCTGGGATGGATCTTGTCAGGACCCATTGCACTGTATGAATTAACCTTGAATAAAAGGTCTTCAACATCTGACACAAAAAACTCAGCGGCGGCGAATGGTTGCTGGAAGTTCTGTGACGGTAGGATAGGATGCCGATTGGGCGGTGGGAGTACAGTAATTTGGTCAATACCGCTGAACACCTGTTCATCGACTGGAAGGTGTTTGACTTCGAGTAAGTGGGCGGAGGTGTTCACAAAGCGACAGTTGTGATTACGGCGAAGGATATTTGATACCATTGACCTTACCGAGTTATTCCTTGCGCATCCTCTAAGAGTTTTCAAAAGAATCTCAAATATCATTTTTGGAGGCTTGTGCCGTTTCAATGAAGGACGAACACTACTGTCTACGTAACTAAATGATGCTGAGCGTAAAAGTTTGACGCGAGCGCAATGACAGAAAGTACAGAAAAGAGATTCTTGAGCCTGTGTTCTTTAACTTTTGGTCAATTGCATGCGGTGTGAATAGCATAAGATTTGAAGAACTTTCCGCGAACTCACCGATTTGTTCACGGGATGAAGCCATCATAAAATCTTTGAAACTCGTGGATTAAGGATCAAGAATTTCAAGACGAGACTCGTAGGAGAAATGCCGCAAGCCAGTGACCATTTTGATGGCTACTCGCTGGACACGTTGAATAGCGAGTGTGTTCTTCTTCAAAATTGCTTACACGACTTGAGTAAAATACTCGACGGATGGTTTTGTTCAGACCCAGTGAAGCGTTTAAAAGACATGTCTGTCTATAAAAAGTGACATTTCTATCCCACCAAAAGTACCAATTACCATTTGGGATGTCATCTGGTGGTGACATGAAAAAGATAAACCAAACGACAGCCAAATCCCTAGTCCTTTTTAAGGTGAACTTTCACGATATATATTGCACTCTGTGCATTATCCACCAGGAATAGGTTTCTGTAGTCTCCTCTGAGCGACACATGCACAATTGTTATTGTTCAGCCGGAGACTCCAGTCATCTGACCAGCGCCTTAACACGGTGAACGGTTAACCTGCAATGCACCGAGATCACAAGCGTTCCAGATTTTTAAATCATCAGCATGTAGAATAGCGTTACTAGGAAATCCCTTGATATATATCAGAAACAACAACGGACCAAGTAAAGGTCTTTGAGGAACTCCAGCGCAGATCGCGGAAAGAAAAGAGAGGTTCAATCCGGTTTTTCTTCCGAAAGTTCTGTAATCAAGAAAGAATGCAATTCAGGAAAGAATCCCTTTTGGATCCCATAAGCTTCCAGCCCATGTACGAGAGGACCGCGCGGGACGTGGTGGAGGGCTTTGGCAAAGTCGAAGAAGATAGCATCCGAGATGTGACTATTGTCTTTGGTCTTCGTCGGACTATCCATGAGGATTAACATATTGGTTGTACATGGCTGACCGGAAAGAAAGCCATGCCGAGCAGAGCAGAAAAATTTACGTGATAAGAAACGCCTAATGAATGTGCGTAACAGTAGACGTTCTGCTCTCTTGCATGAGATGCTGGTGGGGTTCATCGACCGATAACTAACGGGAGAATGACGATTGGCGTCTTTCCATGCCTCCGCAAGAGTGTTGGCCGGATATGTTTGTTTAAGCATGTCATGGATGGGGAACGTCAAACCCAGAGCTGCTTCTTTGAGGATCAGGGGATGGATCGCGTCTGGTCCCATTGTTTGGAAACGCCCCCGCACAGTCTCATTGCAGATTAGATGAGCTACCCAATGGCAATAATTCAGAAGACAGCAAACAGCCACGACCGAAGAACAAGAAGATATACCTTCGGCAAGCCTTCCGCGTGTGGCGCGCGGAACGGAGAAGTGAAGAAGTTCTACGTTAGCAGAAGTAGAGAATACAATTGGGCTAAACAAACAACTATAGGCTGATGGTTTATCGGGGTGAATAGGTTATTACGAATGGGCATACATATATGTGAGCTATAATCCTGTTTTTTGTTCTTGTTTTAAGTACACCTCTGTATATAGGGTCAATGTTTGAGCTAGAATCTATATTTCATAACAAAAAAAACAGGATTATGACTCACGTGTATGTGTATGCCCATTCGTAATAACCTATTCACCCCGATAAACCATCAGCCTATAGTTGTTCGTATCTGATATTGACGGTTTATTTGACCAGTATACAAAAACCTCCAAAGAAAACTGAAAAAAATGCTGCCCACGTTTACCTCACATAAGTGCATTGAAACCTCAATTCATTTCTCGTTCGGTCTCCCCTACCTCAAACCTTACTTATTAACCACTATTAACCGTTTTGTGTTATGAAATATAGATTCTAGCTCAAACATTGACCCTATACAGAGGTTACACTTAAAAAGAACAAGAAACGGGATTGTGACTCACATATTATATGTATGCCCATTCGTAATAACCTATTCACCCCGATAAACCATCAGCCTATAATTGTTCGTATCAAATATTGACGGTTTATTTGACCAGTATACAAAAACCTCCAAAGAAAACTGAAAAAAATGCTGCCCACGTTTACCTGACATAAGTGCATTGAAACTTCAATTCATTTCTCGTCCGATCTCCCCTACCTCAAACCTTACTTATTAACCATTATTAACGGGTTCGTGTCATGAAGTATAGATTCTAGCTCAAACATTGACCCTATATACAGAGGTGTACTTGAATTAAGAATAGGAAACGGGATTGTGACTCACATATTATATGTATGCCCATTCGTAATAACCTATTCACCCCGAAAAAACTATCAGCCTATAGTTGTTCGTATCTGATATTGACGGTTTAATTGACCAGTATACAAAAACCCTTCGAAAGAAAACTGAAAAAAATGCTGCCCACGTTTACCTGACATAAGTGCATTGAAACTTCAATTCATTTCTCGTCCGATCTCCCCTACCTCAAACCTTACTTATTAACCATTATTAACGGGTTTGTGTCATGGAGTATAGATTCTAGCTCAAACATTGACCCTATATACAGAGGTGTACTTGAATTAAGAATAGGAAAGGGGATTGTGACTCACATATTATATGTATGCTCATTCGTAATAACCTATTCACCCCGAAAATACTATCAGCCTATAGATGTTCGTATCTGATATTGACGGTTCATTTGACCAGTATACAAAAACCCTCCGAAGAAAACTGAAAAGATGCTGCACACCTTCACCTTACATGAGGGCATTGAAACCTCAATTCATTTCTCGTTCGGTCTACCCTACCTCAAACCT
>LOND01000092.1:178654-203051 GCA_014220965.1 Paragonimus kellicotti
CGTACAAAAACTCTCCGAAGAAAACTGAAAAAAAATGCTGCCCACGTTTACCTCACATAAGTGCATTGAAACCTCAATTCATATCTCGTGCTGTCTTCCCTGCCTCAAACCCTACTTGTTAACCACTATTAACCGTTTGTTCTAGGTAAGTAAGTAGGAACGGGTATGTATGTTACATGTAGCTGACGGCTAAATGTTCTCCGGACCACATTCAAAAAGGACATCAGAAGATACACAAAGAAGTCCTGCGCTGGAGTTTGCTCAATTCTTCGCCGGATTTTGGAAATTCCCGTCCTCCCTTGCCCGAGCCGAATTGCTTCAAAATTTTTCCGTAGCCAATTATGTCAAATAACGGCGGAATCCCTCGAAGATGCATTTGCACGTATTTCCCGGCATGACCTTGAAATATTTGAAACATCGTCCCCCACATAACCTTGTATAAGAAAAATTAGTGTAACATCTCATCTTTTGAACAGAATCTGTGGAATGAGCGAACTATTTCTCTTACTGGTGTGTGTATCAAACTTTCGTAAACCGCAACCTATCTCTGTCTGATTATGCATTCTTTTGTCAGCAGACATTCATGTTTGTCTTACAATGTAAACATTTGTTGATTTGTAACGCCTGTAATTATCTGTCATGATCGCGCACATCCGAGCGTGTCTCTCACGAATGCGTTGAGAAATATATATTATTATTATTATAACCTGCAGCAAGTGAACGCTGCGCATTTCGATAAATTGTGGAACAACTACCGAAACATTTCGGAAAGCCACTAAGGCTTTATAAATAATTAATCTCTTACTTCAGCACTATCGTGGTGGTGATCAGACATGATCAGACGTTTGGCAAACCTAACAATCGTTAGACAGGGCCAGCAGGGCGTGAATTTGAACACAGCGCGCGTGAACAATGGAAGCGACCAGAGTTTGGCTGAAACAAATACTTACTTTATACGTACAAGTGCTCCCTCAATGTTAATGCAATTCTTTGTGTTCTGTGCTTCATGTATTATATAAATAGGGATTATACTGGCGCACTGGAGATTAGATACTTTTTCATCAACCAACACACTATTGGTCCAAAAAATCCGTCCCTAAAATTCCCCGAAACGACCCTAATTCACCCCTAATTAATCCCTAATGTGTGCTAGCGGGGTATTTCCGCCTAAAGCGGAGACTCTTCAGAAAAAACAATTAACTTGTTGCACCTGAAGTCGACCGTCTAATTTCTCAAGTGTTAGTAATATCTTCAGACAGCTGGTTTAGGTGAATTTTGGAGTTACTTCATTGTCTGACCGCATGCAAGTGGAAGGCAATAACTGGGGAGAGACAGAGATAACAGACAACAGTGAGAACCTTCCCTTGGACAATAGCTCTGAAAAGCGCCAAGGACGTGGCGGGCGTCCCATGCCAACTTTGCGTAGGTGGATGCTCTTGTGAGATGCATGACCTGATTCTGACGTGCCGCGATCAACACATTTTTTCTATTACATTCCTCCTCAGTATTTTGAAAGGGAGGTTGGACGCTCAAATCGCTGAACCTGCATTCAAATTTCTTCCTGGTGAAGTATTCCCACACGTGAAGCAAACTCTACTATGCAGTTAGAGCCAGCAAGATTATGTATCAATTCGGCGAAGCTTAGAAACCTTCTTGACAGGTCATGTCCATTGTCGTACTCTGCCTGTCTGCGAAAAATATCCTTGAAATTGGACCTGATAACACCTGAAGGAGAACCCTCTGTACCACGTGACGCTACGTCACGTGCTTTTCGGACTGAACAAAGCTGTCGGTTCCACCATTGGAGCAAGAGAGATCTTGTACAAACTTACGTTTAAAACTTGCTCTTGAACCCGAAGTAATACCTATAGTCCACACATGTAGGTGTTAACATGCATACACCCGACTGCGTTAATCTCATCTTTCTGGTACGCTTTTACCCTATGCTTAATGCTGATCAGATGTATGTGGCTAGTGGTCATTAGGCGTTAGCCGGACATGCTAAAACTGCTAGGAAAAACAAAAGTATACCTAACCTGTTTGTCACACGATTGCATAAGAAATTCGCGTTACCGTTCGTGTTTCTTTCCTTCCTAATAGAACTCCCAGGCCTTTTTGCTTTGTGAAGCATACTTTTCAAACTATGCGCCGGCAAGATAAAGCGAATCGACATAAAAATTTTAGCAGTACCCATGTATCACGCTCACCGTCAGAACCTGTCGGTATCCTGTGGGTTTCGGGACAATGAGTAAAATGTTGAAAATGGTAATTCAGCCAGTTTGTTATGACGAATAAAAGTCAGTTAATCCCACCTTTAAAAATGGGTCAATATTCCCACCAAGCTTAGTGACTTTTTTTTCGAATTCAGTCATAATTTCAGACAGCTTTTTACAGCTGCGCTGTGGCGATCCTTGAGGTAGGTGCTGGGGGGATTGGACGTTTCTGTTTGTACTCGACAGAACACATGAGATTAACTTGTTTCGTATATCTTCATGCATAATATAGAAAGAGTGCCTCCAGATCGTTATTTCATTTTAATCATATCCGACGTATTTACGAAGATATGGAACTTCAAACGCACTCATAAAAATTGTATTATTATGACCCATGTTGGAATATTGTACAAGTTCAGGAGGGCGTAGTCGGGCTACGTGTTACGAACTGGCAGACGTATATATTACTGTTGGAATGCTCATGAAGAATAATGTGAAGCCTTTATCCTTCACTTTTGCTTCAATTCGATTGTTTACGGAGATATGCTATGTATACCCCATCGTTGCAACTTTATCTTGCACCTAATTTTTCGTACTATTCCTTCTATGTTTCAATTTTCCGTGGATACTGTGGGAGAAATTAGGTTGTTGGTGAGTGGGATTTAACTGTTCTAATGAACGAACTTACTTCCGGAATACTTGAACGAACCTGATGGGGAATGTTGTGAGGGACAGTATAATTTCCATTTGGTTCGCGGATTTCTTTTCAAAGTTGATTAAGGAGGGTTGCGAAGCTTTGGAAACATGTACCGAAATTGTTGTAGATAGAATAGCCGGTTTTAAACAGGCTGAAAAGTTTTGCTCGCAAGCGTTTCTTCCATTGCTCGCCGTTGCCGGTGTTGGTCTCGCACAGGCCCTGCAGCATTTTGCTACATAGGTAATCATGTACCGGAAAAATGAGGATCGACTAACAGCTATTGGTCGATCTATTTTTCGGGTTGCATGTTACCAACTGGTCACTAATGCTATATATCTTAATAACTAGCACAACGTTATAAATTTCACACAAAGGGTTTTGCCAGGTATTTAAATGTCATAGTTCACATGTTCATTTCACATTCTCCCATTGATCACGTACCGTCGCTTTTCATAGTTGACTCCGCAAATATACCTAACGCGAGAAGACAATCCACAATATCTGAACACTCAAAATCTTGTACTGGTTAGACAATTTGCAGGAATTACAAAGTTCCGTCGGTTTCGGTCTATTAATAAAGTCGTGCCCAGATGTCCGCCCATTTTTTCAAAGAAGTCTGTGCTTTCCTGTTCCCCATTGTCTGGACTGAATTTCATGCACATTTTTTTCGAGGCCATTTACATCAAATAATAGCGAACTTCGTCGACTTCCCTTCACTTTATCCTCAAATCACCACTTCCTAACATGACCTTGACTAGCGGGTCAGAGATCGCCTTGTAAGGTATAACTACTCAGTATTTTCATGAACTCCCGTAGCTCATTAGAACTGTGTTTTAGAACCATGAGTTTCAAATGCTCCTTTATAAAATGGATATTTTTCCTCTTGTTACGTATCTTTTGTTGCTTTATTCACACAACTGGTGTGTTGACCTATTAATAATCATGCGTACTGTATGCACTTGTGCGCATCGCCTTACCGCATGCACAACAATCGCGCTCATCGGAACGTGTCTCTGACATGTGTTGGGAAAAATGTCACTGTAACGTGCAATCTGTAGTCTTCCAGTTCGTCCGTATTGACAGGTCATGGAAAATCCAGTGAATCTAAGAGAGATCATCTTACTTACAAGAGGTGAATATAACTGCCTATGACGGGTGCTGTAACCTTAGTTCATTATTCATTACCATTTAAACGGAACTATGGGTTAATATATCGATTCTCCACTTCGGTGCTTCCGGCCTGTCTCAGGTTTCGTCACAAAGGCGCGAAGTGAATTCATGAAACTTCTTGATCTCCGCATGCGCCTAATTTCCGGTCACCTCAGACACTCGGTCGCCGCTGTAGTCCCGTCTCAGCACAAGTATCCTAAGTGAACCAACATGTTAGTGGACCATTTAGCCGGCCTTTTAACGGCCGTTTTTGGCCTGATATTGCACAAGAACTTCGATGTAGAGCTAAAGAATGCAGCTTTGAATAAAATGAGTCCACATGGTCTACAAAGCCATCTCATAGAGACTGACGTAAGACATGTGTTGTTTTCTATTGTTACCGGGAGTTTGTCAAATACAGATATCTGTATCCAATTTCTCGGCAAATGACTCCGTTAGACAGGAAGAATTTACCTATCCAGTGATAAGCTTTATAATCCTCATCACTCAGCACGAATTCCGCCGCAGTTTCAAGCAAGTGCTTTTGAAACGAGGTGTGGCTAACCTCTATGTCGGCGTAACGCTCCATGTTGAATTGCTCGCTTTCACTTCGCTCAAGACTTCGCTCAAGACTGATTACCAGATTTGTGTTTCACTCCCACTTGTTTTTGATGACTTTTGTGGCTTTGAGTCAGTGACCTAGATTAACAGTCTTTCGTCTTCGTCGATGGGATTACTTAAAAGCTTTTCGCCATGTTACTCACGCGATAATTGAGTAAGCCATAGGACGTAACATCAGTCAGGCGGTAGCTCTGCCGAATAGGGCAACATGAAGAGAATGGATGGAAAGACAAAGTGATTAGCATAGATCGGACATCCTGAAACGGCCGTCGTTAGTAAATGACTGATGGATTAGATGGTTTCAAGCAAAACCCCCTTGAAATGAATCGTTCCGGGGTCCTTCCGATAAAAAGCGTTCACAAACGTTACCGGGTTTCCCCGGTTTCAATGGGGGGTCTGAAACAGCATCTCGCAGCTGCTTTCCAAACTTAAACAAGTCTCAGAGAAAAACGTCAGAAGTGCAAATGGTATACGGAAAAGCTTCTGTTACAGAATGGACCAATGTAGAAAGCGAGCTATGAGGTGTTGCCATATCCAGTCAGAGCGGAACCTACGGATAGGGTCGGGAAATACGACGATCAGTGAAATCCTTCGAACCTGCAACGGAAACGCCAGTTGGTCATATGGTCGAGGATGGAAAAACTGATAAGTTTCGAAGCGATGAAAAAAGGAACATCAAGTTCGCGACAATTGCTACAGCAAACTGTCTGACGTTGCTCAAGTTTCCTTGTCGTACAAGGTGTCTGTTTTGGGTACGACAAATAGTATTTTACTGCCGACAGAAAGGAAGCAAGAATGAATTCTCATGCAGCAAACAAACAGCTTGTTGGTATTGGCTTTGGGGACATTTCCGAGAACACAAGGTAACAATGGTCGTAACGGTAAGTGTACCTACAGGATGAACGCGGAACTCTCGGTTGAGGCAGATAAAGGTGTTAAAGAAATGGAAGCTGATGAAGTCAAGCTTCCAAAAGATCCATTCGAACAATAGGGAGAAGTTGGCTGGAAGTTTATCCACGACAATCACGGAGTTTTAAAAACGGAGTGTCTTAATGCTGGACAACCAACATCGCGTTCAGTCCATTCCTGAAAATGTGCAACAATAGACTGGGGGGCTACACTGAAATTTCAGCTTACTGAAGCACTAGAGAAAGGTCTTTAGACGCAGGAAACTTTCTCAAAATTGCAGGAGCATAAACACTGTGAGTGGGAAGCTGCGTATCTTGAGAACGGGTGGGGATGTAGTCTTTCGTATGAGCCAGAATGGAGTATCCATTGACGCATTAATGGATATACCTGCGCCAGGGTGAACTGACTGGCTTGGAAGGTGAGAATTACTTTCACTTAGATAATACGCAGGTAACAGTTTTTCTAACAGACTGTGATGGAAAGGCCGATGCAGCTTCTCCCACTGTGAGTAAAATGCCAAAAACGATATAACAAGGAGAACAATATAAAATATCGTCCGCTAGTGACATCCATTGAATAATAATTACTTTAAAAATGTCCTGAAACGTCCAATAGAGGAAGCGTTATATACACTGAAATATTGGCACGTCCATTAAGCTGCCAATTTGTGTGAAAGATAAAGTTGTATAACAAAGTAAAATTGTCTTAACTAACAGCTGTTTAGTGTGAAATAATAGCCAATCTGAAGTAGTAACGTTTGAACCCTTTGTGGCAGTTTTCAACGAGCAAAAGCACGTTTCCACGTCAAAGTTATCGATATCCTAACATGCGAAAATCCGTAGTGTTCGAAGGAGATTTGAAAGTTTCCAACTACCACCGAACTCTTGTTTGACTCGCTGTAAGAACTTTATTAAATTTATGTTATTTTCAAGACCAGAACAAGTCATTAGATGTGTGCGATCAAAAGCCGGGGAAAATTTTCTTAAAAGCTCCGATGACCTTTCCTGCCCACACGGTTAACTGTTTGTTGTCACTCTCGAAAGTGAAAATCGCTTTGTGATGATTGCTGACGAAATTTAAAGAAATATGGGTAAAAATGTGAGGATATCGTGATCTCGTTCAGGGCTAACTCTTCTCAACACACGTAGGCTCGTGCACCGAGCTACGATCAGACTGTTATATACGCCACCGAGAATCACATGTACCGGCGAAATATTTTTTCGTTTGAAAAGCAGCCCGAAGTTTAAAACATTTTAACATGTTCGACAAAAAAATACTTGTAGTTCTCCGGTTTCAGTGGACCATGTCTACTCAAATGAACTTCAATGACGTTTGTTTGCGTCACCATAACAGCCAACACAAAACGGTTTGCATGAAAAGCACCCTGATGTGTCACTGCCATGTTATGATAAAGTACGGACCATATGGTGACATCAACAAAATGCCACATGGAGAGATAAGTAGAGTTACTCGCGATTTGCGCGAACTTACTGAGTTAAATAGGAACGCACGTAATCTGTTAGAAGGATGTATTCCATCAAAGTCAGCCCCCACAAGCACACAACCGCCTGCCAAACTTCCTTGTGGACTGTTGGCCACCTACAGGCTGGCCCCGTCATTTTGGGGCGCCACCGAATGCTAGGTCTAGACAACAGGCATGATTTACTTAACGGAAGAATCCATGATGCCTTGAAGAAAGCCGTTCGACTTGAAAGTCGTTACTCGATAAACGTGACAAGTGTGTTTAAAACTAAATATGTTTACATGCTCGGACTACACTTCTATTATAAATTCAGCCGTGACAGTTCTGTCTGGCGCACACTGCTAAACATGTCAGTTCATCAGGTTTTATCAGACGCTCACGAAAGTCACCAAGATTGCGAGTGTACAACAGACTTAATTGCGGTGAAATATTTCGCGGTTAAAGCCATGTCTTCACTTAACCTTGAGCGAGTAGACCTATCTAACTCTAACGCGAACGGTAAATCATAATGAGGTCAAGGCTATTTTCCGTACAAAGTCTGCCTGTGTGTCACATTTCGCGAAAACTCAGTACAATAGCGCATTATAGATAATGGTTTCCAACCAATGCCGAACCTCAGAGTACCCTACTATGGCACACAGACATTGGCGAGTGAATCGTCACCGGTTTCTGTGAATCGATCATCTTTCAAGCTGGGGGGATTGAAGTAGTTTAGGTTGGCCTTGGTAAAACATTGTTGGATTGAATCAGCTACCACTGGTTAATATTGTATCATGGTGCGTTGTTTAATGATGGCATTCTGAATAGGGAAGAGTACTCGTGCACCAATCACGACCTTCGCAGTAACACAATTGGTGGCCAAAAATGACCTTTTCACATTTGGTAACATTTCAGCCACCAATACTTGTCAGTATATAATTGGTAAGTCAATGAAACGGTGATGCGTGATGGACGGCATACTATATACACTTGGTAGATCAGCGAGCACTTCGGCGTATCCGCAACCTCTATGGTTTCTTGATTCCAAAACTGGCAATTCGTGTACAAAATTTATTCTAAACTGTTCGCATCCTCCGGGCCGTTTGGTGAACTGAACTGTTTGTCTGCGTATCAATTAAACTTTTCGTGCTTAGCAACGTTAGACTGCCACTGTCAACTCTTTCACTCTCGAAGGGCCTGTCGTTTCTGTGGTATTAGGCGGGTAGGCTCTGACTGAAAGCTTCTTAAACGGAGAGCTGGTTACAGACTTCCAGCGCTTATGTCACCGGGAATACTTGAGCCGACTTGATTGGCCTCACTCTGAAGTGGGCTGATGATTTTTTACAACGATGTTATCCAGTAGCAATTCTGCATTGTTAGTACCGGCCAACTTACTGTGCAATGTGCTGGTCCACTGTGGACGAATCTGCTTTGTCAGTTTATCGTGATACTCACCGGTCAAGTGCGTTATCTTGTTATTTTGAATGCTACAGAGTCCTACTTGATTTCGGGGACTAAGCGATGAGACGTTCTAAACTGAATGTAATTTTAACCTGGCATACCGAATGCAAGTCAATACGCTCATCGTCACTCACGCTGGACCCTCGGTACGCTGGCCTGGAGGGCTCATTCCACAAGATCGTCGCGTGGTGCAAATTTAAGATAAGTTTGCAAAGCTTCCATAGACAACAGTGATAATTTCGTAGAGCTTACAAACAGACGTTGCTTTAAATTCTCGAAGATTTTAGTGACCAGATTTTGATTGTGCAATTGTTGTATGATTAAGCTATTACCCAGAATTATTTCACTTAATGTTTTGGTCAGAGGTCACCGCCGCTCAAACTTAGCTCGGGTGTTTCACTAAGCGTTGGCTTCTCGCCAGTGTTATATTCATTTGATTCTGCGTTTGTGCAAGTTCAAGGTTACACTCCTGTGATAACGTAAGCGTATGATGTGGCATTAGTTCTCAAACACTCTACTCGATTTCCTCCATCTGTTGTGCAGGACACAGTGCCCGGACTACCAATCTGGCCAAAGTCACGCAGTAAGTTTTCAACATACCCGGATACGTAGAGGTTTTGTTTCCGATTGTGGGGATAAATTGATTGTCTGAACTTTCCAGTGCACCTTCTTTCCTTCATGTAACCGTGCACCCCAGACCAACCTCTTTTTTTCAAGTATATGAAAACTATTTTGAATAATAACGGCAGGATTATTGATAAATGGATTGAGAATAACACAACGTTATGAGCAAGTTGTAATACTCTACGTTTCAACCACCTCGGGTGGCCTTCCTCAGGAGTGTTGTAATCGAAATCACATTAACAAAGGAACAGAGGTCACGTGAGATTTGCCGTGGTTAGGTCAATCTGCGTTGCATCTGAATTGGTTGGTCGAATCGTTTGCCGAGTAGGTGGGGGTGAGATTGATGTAGATAAGATTCGTCTTGTCTGGCGTGGATGGATAAACAACACCACCCGAGGTGGTTGAAACGTAGAGTATTACAACTTGCTCATAACGTTGTGTTATTCTCAATCCATTTATCAATAACATGTTAAACACGACGCCCAAACTGTTTGACTTCATTCGTACTAAATTTGGTGCGGATATCTTACAACAGCGGGATTACTTTATCTTGCCGATGTTTCTAACGAAGTTCGAAGAACCCCCTAAAGTCAATGTTTAAACTCGTTTTTTTCTGTACGCCACTTGGTAATTTAATTTATGATTGACGAGATGAGTCCTCGCTGAATGTACTGCGCATCAGCTGTTTTCCTTGATCAACACTACTGACGTGGGAGTTCACACCCACTGGCTCATCTGGAGCCGCGTTCATCCGAACAAAGTTTGCAACTTGAAGTAACTCCAGAGGAGTAAATGTGAATGTAACATCTAGTGGTTTACATAAACCGGAAGATATTGACAGCAAGTATTTTGCGGTCGCAGGTTGGTGGTACGACTTGAAGTTGGAAGCAAATTCCGCCATATACTCATCATATTTAATTCAATCGATTCGTTCAGGTAATTCAAAGTTTTACGGATATTGTTGAATTTGTTGTAGCTTGTTAGATCATTCTGCATGTTTTGATGGTTTTTTCAAGTGCTGCTGGATTATTTTCGAAGGTACCGGGCTCGGTTATGCGCAATCGGGAGTGGAGTTTTCACAGGCTCTTCTTTTCCACTTCCGTCACTTATCCACTGATTCATTGATTCAGTGTTAATCTCACTCAACCAGACTCACCATCGTCAAAAGTTTACCTCGATATATTCAGAGATTTTGACCATCTAGACCACATGATTCCAAGAGCTCCCGGGTCACCGGCTGTCATATACACTTAGGAACACATCATTGTTTTGCCTGCCACAGCAACTTGACCGATTCGAGCAACCAGAAAATTTTTGTCGTCTCACGTTGAGATCCAAAAATTGCAAATGATTCGCGCTGAACGAGGTGCACTTACATTTATCTGTATGACAAAACACCACGAGCACTGGCCTGAACTGCTAGAGCTGAAACGTAAGTGTTTTACGAATATTGCAGTTTCACTAGTTACATTACAGTTATACACTACTGATACAATAATTACAGCCTTCCACTACATACCGTTGCATTGCTGGTTGCAGTTGGTTATCTCTTGCCTGAATGTTTATGTGTGAAACAGATGGCGATACGCGCAGCCGGAGCTTTCTAATTTGGGAAAGCAGTCACTTCTTCACCCGTTGTTATTTGGCAGACGTCGACTAGTGACAATGAGAAAAGACATTGAAAGAAGCACTCAACTTTATATTACTACCAAAAATGCTGTGAAAAAGTGTATGCTCATCGCAGAAACCTACGATATTGTATCCAGTAAACCATCTACTCATCGCAACCGGTCGAGAATGTCACCTTGTTTTTGTGGAAAGCGGTGTGAATCGAGCGGCTCCAGCCTGCGCGTGAACTGTCCTTAAGTTAACAGATTTTGCACGCTGTACAACTGCAAGCTGTCTTAGCGCCTAATTAGGCATAGTGCGACAGTCGTCTGTAAGTTTTTGGACTCTGTTGACGACCGCCATCCTGTTTGATAGTGCACTGTTCACTTGCTCACTGTTTTTATTGATACGACGTTATGTGCTTTTAGTGACGTCAACTTTTCAAGCTCGTCAAATAATGCGTATTCTAATCCTCGCGTACTACAATTCTAGCGACGTGAAAAATACTATCATATTTCAAAATAATGTTATTCATCGGACGGTCGTAGCTTTACCATTGACGATAACTTGGGTCACTCTCTGTTTCGCTTTTTCAACGGCTGCGAAGCATGAAAAACATTTATTCAGCTCGTCACAGTGTGCAGAGGTTCGCCCAATCATGTCATTAACGGGTGAGCTACGAGTGAGAACTGGCCATCGTGTGCGACGGGTCAGGCGCGATTACCATGTCGTACTCCCTCAGAGATGATGATTCGAAGTTCTTATAAGACCCATCGTCTGGAGGTATTAGAACCCGCGCGGATGAGCCACGAGGCCATTCAAAAGAAGATGAACGACTAAATTTCCTTGCCACATTTAAGGGCGAAGTTAGTGTGTTAGTGCACGGAATGAATTACTTCTGCGGAAACTTTTCATGGACCGACCTACAGATGGTATCGTGATATTCGAAACGCCTAAGCCATTTTCAAAATTCACTCGCAATGCAGTAATATTGACCAGTTCGACCACGCGTAGACAGACAAGTTAGTTAGGTTAATTAACACGATAACACACTTACTTGGAGTTATTCCATGTTGTTGCTCAGCAATAACAGGGAAAACAAACAAATACTTGTCCATCGAAACAACATTGACTCAAAAAATCGGCATCATGGAGTGATCCATTCTCTTCTTAAGCAAACTATACGATAATTATCGACTTTTCAATAGCTTCCCTAGCTTTTTCAACGTCTTTTTTCTGAGCAGACCGTTCTCCAGGTAATGTTCCTTCGACCTACGTTAGCCACAAACGACTTGACGCTAATTTGTCAAGCATTCGCTGAATATCTAATACATTGTCTTGAACCAAAATGTTGTCACGCGACAATAATTCTCAGAAAACACAGACACTCCTAACGCCTGTATCCTGCCAGCCCATCTGAACAATCAGGGCGTCTTAAGAATCAGTTATGCGCAAATACTACTATCGGCTGTTATGGCCAAAGGGACGGCAAAATTCACAATCTAATATTGGAAAAATGACTCGTACACGGTTTCGGCTGGTGTGTCCTTAGTGTGAACAGCTACAGTCAAACGGACAAGCCTACCGACGGCAATCTGGATTTACTCGAAATCACTTGAAGACGGTGCTCTACTCCGAATGACGAGCTATGCATGGGCTAGTCACATGTTGAAGGATAAAACGTGCCCGGACTCGTGATGGTGCGTTTGAGAACCTTACTTTGCTGACAGGATACGCATCGTTGGGTCCAGAGGCGTAGTGTCTTTGTTGGGTGATAGCCATGAAAAGCGGATGGCAATAAGCCTGACAGTGGTGCGCTCACTTGAGTGGGACTGAACAAAAATGGTCCGCCTGATGGGTTTCGGAGCATTTGGACGAGAATATCCTCTGGGTGTGTCACCTGAACTGTGCACGCCATTTTTAGGAAGATAGATGGTGATTAAGGTTATCAACAAGTTCTGGCATTTCGAAGCACCATCTCGTTATTGCAACGTGAACATTTCTAACACATCTATGGAGGGTGGTAAGTAGATATGATCCACTTCTGGACGAGCTGATAGATCGATTACGAGGTTAGCGTCCCACTCAGTATACTGTAGGTTTGTCAAGAATTGTGAGCATCGAATCTCTCTTTCGACGGAAGTTTGTCGGGTTTGGCGCAGAGAGCGCGCACCAATGGCTTATGGCCGGTGGGGATGGGGAAAACCGACCTTCTAATAAGCGTCGGACGTGATTAGCCCCGAGGTAGATAACAAGTGGAGTGCAACAAAATGTTCCGTAGTTCGCTCGTGTTGACTGCAGCCTTCATGAGCAAATGACAGGTAAATGAAGTTCATTACCAGCAGGCTGTTAGACGACACCCCCAACTGCCAAAATGGACGTATCGGTCGTGAGGACCGGACAGGTTTTCGAGTTCGAGCGTAGATAATGAAAGTTTGCAGCATTGCTTACAGCTGTCTCAGCGTCCTCGCAATCTCGTGCTAAATCTGAGGTCAGTGCAATCATTTTGTTGGTACCATCGAGTGAATCTATCAAAGGGGCGAGTGTACAAGCACATTTAGAATCGAAGTGGCGATAGAAGTTCATCGTTCATAGAAGACGATAAGGCTACTTTGTTGTAAGCGACAGGGGAAGGGATGTAATTGCGCTGATTTTCTCAGCTGAAGGAGATACGCCTGGAGGAATGATACGGTATTCAAGAAAATTCAGAACCCGAACGCTTGACAAAGTTGCATGCGTTTATATCATAGCCGTAGATTCCAACTTCTCACAAATTTCCTTAAACATCTAATGGGTGTACCATCATTGACGCGCTGGTGATTGAAACATTACCCAATTGGGCATACGCAAAATTCGTTAAACGTGAAACCTCTTCAGTGGAACGTTGGAGCATCTGTGCTGCGTTGCATAGCTCGAATCTCATGCGGAGAAACTCATACGGCACAAAGGGCGCGATAATTACTTTTTTGAGAATTTCTTCGTGTGCCACTGGGTCGTGATTTTACGTCCGGCCAAGTTTCAGTTTGCCCCCATACCGCAGAGTCCCCGTGCAAAATTATGAAAATATGGTATTTAATAGAAATCTGCAATCGCCGCATTGATTACAACGCAATAATCGCCATATAGTCTGCACTCATCAGGGAGGCTTCTTGGAGACCAAGTGTTGCGCAGATGACCAACCGCTGCTTGAAGGCTGGATGACGCCTGTTTCAAGCATGGGTTCATATTCAACTTGAATTATCTAGAGTTCCGAGCTATCCAGCCGACGCGGTTGCACACGCACCGATGGTTCTTTTGTGGTAACGCGACACTGTGCGGTGTGCATCACTGGTCTATAAAAATGTGACGGTCGTGCGAGTTTCGGAAACTTCTGAATGAGATCCTAGCTCGCTGGAGGCTTCCATTAGAGTAATGTCTTCACCGGACAAATTGGATTCACTGTAGACTCCATAAACTAATAGAGAAGTAACGTTATCAATCGGCCTGCGCCCTCTGAGGTTAACTGGGAGTAAGAACCGATGCAGAGACTTCACCCTGATGGTGAGCTTCTCAACGTCGGTTAGGACAAAGAACCATCAGAACTGTCGTATGAACCGAAGATTTTTCATTGTACGTCGACGCGGATCTTGTTAGCAGCGGAAAGCCCATCATTCGCCATTTCTGCTGAATGCCCGGTGGAAGGGAAACGATGGCAACTTTGGCAAAGGTGTCAACAAAAAATTTGGGGTCGGAATTCGTGTTCCGCACAATAGATGGAAAATTAGATAGTGTTTCGCTAGGCACGGCAGTCACCGTCACCGACCAGTCCTTGAGTTCGACAGTGGCGGTTAACGCAAGACGAAGGTGCATGATTTCTCATATTTCATATTTATGTTGCCGAATTTGTGATTTTACCAACAACGTATTGTGCGCCCTCGATACCTCAATTTAGGACATTATCTCTTGTATGCAATTAACATAGTGTTTTGTTTTGTTGCCAGGCCAGTTAGGTCACTCGTTTGTCCAATGGGGTTCTTCAGCTTTGAGTCCACCGAGTGACGACATTGAGACACAGGTGGTTAACCAATAGTGATTAATAAATAATATCAAGTAACACCAGCGCTTATGCTAGAACTAAAGCTTGCAGTACAAACAGTGAGACAGATTCACAACAGATGGTGAGGCAGTCGGTGGTCTGAATCGCTTTACTAGCCAGACGTGAATTGATCCGAACCAAGAATATCGTATATCCTCCGCTTTTCATGATTTGCCGCTGTAGCGCGGTTTGTTGCCTTGACAAGTTCCACGGAAACTACGTATCGCATGTGATTTGAAACTAAGTCTTTATTTCGGTTGCCCTCAGATTGTAGCATGTATGTTTTGTTTGTCAACTCGACACGCATGCCTGTTCAAACACGCCTATATTATTGCTCACAAAAAGATAGTTTTGGTCAACTTGCTTGCGTATTGGATTCAAGATTTCATCATGATTGTTGGCCAGGCCAACACGTAAGTGGCTAACAGGGGTACAGCGGCCCACTGTTGTACGGATTATGTTGTAGGTAGTTTAATCCCATTACGGAAGAGTGGTCAGTGTTTATCATTGTCGCTGTCAAGCAGACTGCAGTTGACCGAAAGTGTCTGTCGCCCAGTTAGGTCAGCAACGATTCAACCTATTCAGCTGGTTGGGTGTCTATTAAAGTGCCAAGACCGTTAACCAACCAAGATTCGGAAATAAGGATGATGGGGGTGTGATCGACATTAAAACAGTTGTAAACTACAACGAATGAAAAGGCCAGGTAATAGTAACAGAACTCAAAAACAATGGACGCTGCCGGATATTGGACTCAAGCTTATACACAGGAAAACGAGCGAATGCGACATAAAACTCGAGCGCCCACGTACTAGCAAACAAGAAATCAACGCGAGTTCAAATAAGAGCAATATTTCGGCGAATCTTTTGTTATTACTATTATGGTGAGAGCAGTGTATTTCCAAGCTGAATCGCTGAAATCAGCCTACAGAAGTGCCGCCCGGAGATCGTCAACAAGGAAAGAGCCGTCGCGTCGTATGCACAGCAAAGCTTTTTGAATTTAGCCTGTCGCCTGTGTGTGCATATCATGGATAACCATAGTAAGCTGGAATTAAGTCGTTATGTTCATTCACCTCTGGCCTGGTTAACATCAATTACGATAATGCTTCGTAGACAGTTTAGATGAAAGTTTCAGTAGCAAACGTAAAACTAGAGGGCGATGGCGATGAAGTTAATGGATGAAAAACAACTCGCAAACAAATTAGCAGAAGCCCAAGAATGAAGGAAGTATCCTCTGAAGTGAATCCAGAATAGACAAAGAAAGTCCGCCGAGCGAAGATGACACAAAGTTCGATAGCAGTCTCGCGACTTTACAGGAGAAAATGAAACAGCAAAATGTGGTCTTAGAGGTAGCACGAATTGACGAATATGTTTTCAGTGGCATAAGCTGGCAAAATGAATGACCACTGATTTAGATGGGGTCAGCAGGTGTCTGTAAATATATGGTAACGTAAATCGTCCTCAGATAAGGTGGGTAACGAGAGCGATGCTACGATCCAGCACTGGTATTGGAGTTCGCATACGTATGTAACAGAGACAAGTTTTGGCAGTGGCGGACAACTTCCATCTTGTTACAAGAGGGAAAATAGCCGTAACAGCGGACAACCATGTTAAGTGGAAAAAACACTGCAAAGGACCTCTCAGTCTACATCGAACAGGGTTCTGTGTAGGTCGGTTTCACCATGCTTGAGCCCCGACAATCAAACACCTAGTTAACTTGAACTGCTCAGGGTACTGCACGCGGTTACGATGTTCGACGTGCCACCGGCAACGCGCTGTTATAATACATTCTTGGCGCATGGTGCAACGGAACAGAGACGGAAAATCTTATACCTAACATTCATAAGGTTGCTGTGAAATGTGGTAAATCTATAGGAAAAGAGGCAGATGTTCTATAAAATCGAACAGACACTCAAACACAGATTGAGAGTGCAGCAAGCTCGGTGAGCGTTGCAATCCCATCTACAATAAGTTAACGACTTGATTGCGGATAACCTACGACATTGTGTTTAGAGCAGTGAATGAATGAGAAGTCCTCAGCAGAAATGGAGGAGTTGAAGCCACAGCGATGCCGGAGACACGGCAGAAGTTAGAGGTGTTTCGTTCATTCAGCTTGCTGTCTGCCACGCAGATCAAGAAGACGGAAAACTGATGTGACGCTTTCTGTTGTTTGGGGCACAGTAGTTTCAACGATAATCGAGTGGATAAATAATTGTGCCAAATCTTCAGGCGGTTTATTCTTTACTACCACCACCGGTCGTCAGGTTAGAGGCGGGCATATGCCGAAGTCCACTGACGAGGGCAGGAGTTGTTGAGTTGGTGAAGTGCCGTCGAAATCCATTTTACTGGAAATATAACTGACCTGGAGACCGACCAGGTGGAGAAGTTTTCATTCCGCAGTCACGTCACGGCAATGTTATTAACCATCGTTTGATCGGACAATCCCGTTCAACATATAAATCAATGAACTAGTTAGAGGACTGATGCAGATATCAGAGGCGCTGGAACCAGTGTTACCGAACGTCATAACGATGTCACCAAATTAGCTGAGTGCGATCCGCTGGGTAGACGATTACAGAAATGTTTGACTGAATTTCTCAGATGAGGGCGTAAGGCCTCCGAATATGTGGTGTTGAATGGGCTAAGTACTTGACGAGACAGGGAGAGCAAAGGCAAAACCTGAGCCATTTCAAAATCAGGTTTAGTCTAAGACGTCAATAGGGGTTACCGTAGGCTGCCGAACACTTAAGGTGCGTGAATGCTACTGCTAGCATTAAGCAGGCCGGGACCCTCCTTTATTTTTGTGCGACAGTGCACATCACTGACCTTGAAAGTTACAACCAGCTACTCGCTATTCCAGACCAGCCTACAGTGACAGAAGTGTGCTGTAGGATGAAAGGGGCGAGAGAGTAACCGACCAAGTTGAATAGGCACAAGTTGGAGGGGCCAGATTGTGCGCATCCACCGCTGACGAAAACATTGGGTGACCTTGCGTTATGCACTGCAGCTCGTCCATTTATGAGAGAAGTGGTTGTACGGCAGCACTTGTGGCATTGTTACGACCAAACCATCTTCGAGCAACATGTATAAAAATTATAAACACCCAATCCAGAACAAGAGTCCGATCTGTGGTTACACGGCACTGCTTAGTAAGCAACATAATGTATGAAACTATCCGTTGCGCACCTCAAAATATAACGATCAGTGTCAACGGGAGAGGTGTATCGTAAACCGCAAATCGAATGCTTAACGCTGAATAACCATTATAAAATGGACACGTAGAGTTACCATACATGTTTCTGTAATAGCTCAAACAGTACAGTAAGGAGTCACTTTCGGTGAAGCATGCCAAATGGAAGCAAATAGGTCAAACAATAACTTGCAAACGAGTAATGCAAGATGTACGGGTGAGTAAGTGCTGTCAAGTTGCAAAACTGAGAGGACATTATATACAAAGAAGCCAAACAGAGGAATTATGGACCACTAACGTCTGGAAAGAATTTTCCGAAGGATCCGAGAACCGCACGATGCAGGCACTGAAGTTCAGTGGACGGCGCAATATAGACTCATGATCACCAGTCCACACAAGTTTATCTGAAGATACAGTCGGGTAAAGCGGGTCCGGCTTCGGGAGAAAGTTGGTATTAGAGAGAAAGTGATATTGGAGAGAACCTGTAAGCGAACGAAACTCATCGACAGTCTTTGGAGTGGTGGCCTCAGGATGAAATGAAAATTCCTCATGATCTGGTTCGTACACTCAGAATCTTCAGATGGTTCGCCAGAGGACAGAGTTGTACTGGGATCTGTTAGTTCTCGTCTAGGGTGCGGTTTTGAATAGGTGGTAACCCCCTTGACAAGGCCACAAGCGGATTGTCCCGAGTGATATGGAATGCTGACGTTCGGAACACGTCAGAACACTGGTTTACTCAAAATCAGCCAACGAAAGTGGTAATCATCGAGATCTGACCGAGGTTTTGATCTCGGGCGCTGAAGCGGTTAAGCCTACAGACAATCTGTTCCGTTCCGAAAGATCGTATGTGCGGTCTGTAAATGGGGTGCCCACCAACGTTTGACGGCACGTACTCGCTACAGCCGCTGCGGCGGCTGAAGATCCGGAAAGTTGCTATGACGCTCTGTGGCGTACAGTAGAACTACCCGTCGGGAGTTACGAGACAGTGCGTATTGTCTACAAAACGTCTAGGTCGCGACCGGCCTAGCTGCTTGAGAGATCTCACCGTTATGTTGCTGATTGCCACTGTCTCGCTATGGGCCACTCCAAGGGGCGACAGGCTGGTCGGGTACTTGAACGTTGCGCGTACTTCACGGATTTCTACACTGCAGTAGTGCTGGACGTTCTATTGAACCCGTGTTCGCACCAGCACGTTTGCAGGTCGACCAGGTTTCTCGCTGACCACACGTTTGCATTGGCCCAGGTGTTCGAATCAAGGTAAGGAAATGTCAGCCATCAGTGTCAGTTCCCACCGCCGGATAGTGGTGTACATGGGGTCCTCGCGATCCACTGGAGACGACCCGTCACTTAAAACTACGGCTGGTCCCAGGTCGGGAAACCTAGCAAACAGCGTTCGGCAAGATGCGTGAGAAAGTAAATTATTTCCTGTGGACTAATGAAAGGGATTCATACGCTGACAGTCAGTGGAGATTAGGCGAGCACGTACAAATAGTTGCTGAGAACTTTGCCTTGAATCGGTCTGTCTTGGCTCGCTGCCATGGGCTGTTATCGTAGGACAGGTAACCAGAAATTTGTCGCTGACAAGCAGTCAAGCATGAGGACTATTTCAAGCGATTGGATGTGAACACAAGTATTATAGGGCATAGGAAACCAACGTAGCTGACTGGAGGTCAACAGCCTCAGAACATACGAGGTTTGCGAGGTGGATCAGTCGGTGCCGGCTCCCAAAAGGGTACATGCACACTTGCGAAAAAAGAGGAGAACATGAAGAAGCACCCACAATTATCTTGGAGGGAGTAAGTGCTAGGAAGAACGACTACACCACCTTGATATGTTTCCCCAGAAGCTACAGGCGTATGCGAAAGGATTTATTACTGGTACGCAAAGTGCTGAGAGCAGAACAGGGTCTAGATTTGGGCGCGGATCTCTTCAAGAAAGAGGACAACTAATCACTCTGAGAAGGTTAGCCGCACAGAAGACAACGGTGGCTTACCGCGTCTATCGTAGAGCAGGAACCCGTGGAGACGCCTTTCTGCGTTGTATGGTGGACAAGGAATTGGGTGACGTTTAAAACGAGAACGGACACAGAGTTGGAGAGCCTGTGGCGGCAGAAACGATCGTAACCTGGCGCCACCCTATAGTATCGACCTGACAGGACTGTAGAGTTTTCCTCATTTTCGTTTATAAACGTTGTTTAACTTTTGTACAACTTTTTGCCTCACCCTTACTTCTGAACAAGTAGGGGTGATGCAAAAAGTTGTTGTACAATAGTGAAGCGACGTTCGGTAACAAAAATAAGGAAAACTCTACAGAGCTCATATAAAACCGGTGACCTCTGCTCTCCACGGGAAAGTACTGAAGACTGATTCAAACAAATAAAAAATATTCTGTTGTTGAGCAAACGTCGGAAGTATGAAAATAATTTGTTCTGGAGCACCAGAAGTGTGCAACACTCTACGGAAAATATCCGACAACCAATGGATGGCTGATCAGATGACGAATGTTAGAGCTTTCTCGTATATATGTTGTGTGAAAGCCGTACTTTTCTTCTGAAAACTATGACTGACAGACATGACTGATAATGGCATGTTTGTTTTACTGAGTCCATCAAAACAATCACTTTTTTAAATATTTTGTTACGGGAAGATACGGTGGTTTTATGTGGTGTTCTTCTTTGCAGTTCACACTTGTTGTCATATGTCTATGGCACAAATTGTCACTATTTCAAGCGTACCAAGTGAAGTTCTGAGGCGATATGGAGGACTGTAAGTCATATTTATCACGTAAAATATCGACATTCACTGAAGTACAAACAAACAGAAGCGTGCATTATATAAACAATTCCATTCACTGAATTTCGTTACGATCCCAGAATTCTTGAAACCACAAATTCGCAACATCGAAGGGCTTGGTTTGTGTTGGCTTATGACTACGTTTTCTATGTTCAACAAAATCTTTAATCTAGACAAATTTGGAGTTTGTAAGACACCCAAAGGAACTGTAACCTCAACTGCCGAATACTTTGTTTGTCCCAATGTACCTTCGTCTTCTTCAGTCCCTGGTGCGGATGAACCACGGTTTTGTTGTGGTTCGATTGATCGTCAATATTGCTGCAGTTCTGCGGAGTTTCTGTGAGTCAAGCAAAGCTCTTTTTGAAGTGCGTATGAAAACTGCATTGTGAGCTCTCTTTGTTTGGTCTAAAAAAATCAATTATCGTCCAGTTTATGCACGTTTGCAATTACTCTATTAGTACACCCCCATTTGGTCCCCTAGGAGGGGCGTTGGGCGGAAATGGGGTATGACAAGTATCCCTAGAAGATTCGTGGGGGCAAGAGGGAGCTGGTCCCGAAAGTATTTTACTATACGAAAGCTCACCTACGCACCCGATTTTGCTCTCCTCTCAACTATTATTCATTATTCCTTCAGTTTTTCTTATTTATTGCTCTACTTCATTCAAATTGCTTCCCAGTGTTACGGACGACCCGCCAGTGCAACATTACAAACAACTGGAAGAGAACATTATAAATGCACGCACATTTATCGCCAATCATCATAAATGTATAACACGTTTTTCCAGTCAGTACATTGATTTCTTTGTATACACTTCGTTGATAGTGTAAATCAGGCCTTCGCTGACAGATCTTCTATGTCAGTATGGATTGTGTATCTTCAAAGAATATCTGTCGGACGATAGATTGAATACTGTAAATGAGGACTTCAGCGAACCAAGTTAGCATAGTGTCGTTGTTTATGTGGATGGAAATGCACAAGTAAAATGTTGCAGTCAATGCACAACATGCGATAGCTGATTACCTATCACTCGTGGCGCAATAACTTCAACCGTGAGATGTCCTCCGAACATCATAATGTTCAGAAGACAACCTACGGTTGATGTGCCACACTGGATATAACACAGTTGAAATGTGAGTGCAGTTTGAAAACGGAAGCACGTAGCCACGTGTGATAATTCGTCTCACTCGACTTGTGCACTCGTGATGTAAGTACACGTATTCCAGGAATCTGATGTATGAAATGAATTCAAAACGTTATGTTAGTTATCATGATGATGCACATTATTTTGAGTACGTAATACTCTGTGCTCTGTTGTCGGAGTGTCCCATTAGTTTTCGAGGGTCTTTCGGTAATTCAAAGTTTCCGTATCTTTCGCTGGTCTTCCAGTGACATGTTTCTACCTAGGAATCAGCCAGCAATGTCTTGCAGAATTTTACGTTTAGGAGGGGTTATAATAGAACACCATTGTCCCACAGGGAAACCTTAAAATAATACTTTCAACATCAACTTCAAGTGGTTCATTTTCCATTATTGCATGAGAGAACTCGGTGAAGTACATCGCGACTGCTCTGGAAAGTTTGATTCTAACACTTCTACTGGGGGTGTTTTCATAAATACCTAGTTTGCGTTTTATAATAGATTTGAAAAATTCAAACCGGAAAGTGCAACATTCGGTCCAGCCAAATACCTAGTCAGCACGAGTGTAGTTTGGGTGTAGTTTGGGAGCAACAAATTGTGATGCCTATCTGACACTAAAAATACCACACACAAGTTACAATCGCGATTACGCGTTTCACACATCCAGTTGAACTCACTACGTGCAGCTCGTGGTTCCACGGCGGACAACGAACATGGGCGTTTACTGTAATCGTGGAAAGCAAAATACCGCAAGCAGAAGAGTGAGATTTACTGTGAAAATATATTGGGAAGTTACAGCGAGGTGCATGATGAGTTTTCTCTATCATCTGTTGATGGTAGTTAGGCCTCCCGCGGTGTGCGCCAACGATGGACATTGTGCCTCATTTATTGGGTCCACCTCTGAATGCGCTCCCTGTCTTGGTGGTGGTTAATTCCGGTGGAACATTTCATTATTGTATCTAGAAGTTACTACATATATAGACAACCATTCCTGTGATCCCACCTCGACGTTTCTCTAGATCCGAACCATTTATTCAGCAGCATGAATCTCTTCCACAATCGATAAAGAGAGGACATCAAACAGCGATCTCTTGTTTTAGGTTGAACATGATCAATATTGTGCAATAACTTAATGGCACAACGATAACACCACAACAGCCTATTGTAACATACAAGCCGACCGTTTCCACTCTGACTGTCCGTTACACTTGTGGACTACTGAAACGGGTATACCCACCGCCGCTAAGTAAAGTCTGCTATATAGCGTTGAACAAGATGCATGTGTACACAGTTATGAGGAAAATCAAGTAGTGTGCAATTATTGCTAATACACACTAGAAAAAAAACGCACAGTTATTTGTTTTTCGGCGTTAACTTCAATCATAACTCCATTACCGTTCATAGTTGGCGGTTTACATCTCAGTAATTCCGTATATTTATATATATATATATATATATATATATATATATATATTATATATTACACTTGAGCACCAATTTCAACTAATCACAGCTGTTGCATTCTCACATGCTTTTCAGTCGACTACTTCCGAAAAGAAGCAATAGAATCGAGTCCCGCTTTTGTTATAGTTTACAGTAGTGCATATCCTTGCTACGACTTGGGCTGAAACTACGGCGACGCTTTCGTGAGGCGACGGTGTTGACAACTGCGCCATTGACCTCATCTTAGGCACGATTGAATAATCATACATGAGAGCAATCACACTTGCTTGTTATTAAGCCTCTGGCTTGCGCGATCACTCGTAAGAGAAGACACAGTAACTATCCCGTTAACTCCAATGGTTGACCTCTCTACTAGGACTTCTTTTCATGTTGAAGTCACAGAAATCACTAACTTGTTGACCGAAACTTTGATTATTGACGACTAGTGTGTGAGCTTGATATTCACGAATTGCCTAATAAAAAGGCCAATATAAGCTGTTGTGAGAAAAACATTTAAAACGTACTCGCAAATGATCATTGTCTTTCAAGTCCAAAATTGTTATAGGATGCTTAACATTTTACACATCCCACCGTATGGACGTAGGCTACTTCACGAAGACGTGTGTACTGTATGTCACAATTTAAGGAGCAACACGAAGGTTCCACAGAGTACTCACCTCAGCAGTCAAGTGTTATGCCTCGATTGATTAGTTAACTACTACACGTCGTTCTACCAAAAGGAAAAGACATTGTTGTCTATAGTATACTATTTGATTGTCGAAAACTGTGTGAACATAAAGGTGGTTGAAACTATGTGGCAGACGCCTGTATTCTAGCTGGAAATATTCTGTTATGACTAATTAACCTGATAAGTCCCGACTGTTCTGTAGTATTTGGTGAGATGCTGGTATTTATTCAAATAATATTTGTTTGAAAAGTTCATATGCTTTGTTGTACACATAAATCATGTCGCTCTGTGAAAAATGGCTTCAATTAGCCACCCGAACTAACACCACAG
>LOND01000092.1:206236-241419 GCA_014220965.1 Paragonimus kellicotti
CCTATTGTTACGGAAACGTTTGAGCATATGCTTTTGTCGTGTGATGCGCTCCCTTTTCTCACTGATTAAATTGACTTTATATCTCGAGAAGGGACACTGTGGCCGTCCCATTATCTTTAGTTGATGACCGCATAGCTAGAGGGTTTCAGTTTACACCAAGTTAATTCCCGATTGCTTACAGTAATCACAGTAATTTTAAATGATAAACTTTCCTAAAAGTAAACGTTTGTATTATCATATATTGTTTCGCGGTTCATAATGAAGGATGTTTAGGACTTGACATGTTACGTGGCATTATGCATCGAAAACACTTTTCGGAAAAGAGACCGTTTGGGATATCCTTCATGACTAGACCTCGATTGGGAGTACCACTATGTTTCCAGGCCCACGGTGTAAGTGTAGATAATGGGATTTCTAGGTTGCTTTGATACAAACAACGACAAACTGTTGGTAAACCAAACAGACAAGCAAACATGAAATAATGGTAAGAAAAGCGGTATGTGTCCTTAGAAAATACAGAGTCGGCCGCCTCCTACAAGCGATGCTGATGAGCTCACATAAAGCGGTTACATGCTGTCTGTTGCATATCTGAACGGAAAGCTGGCGAAATTGTTTTCAAGTTCCCTATGGTGAACAGATAAGAGAAAATACGTGCACATCATGCATATAAACATTGACTGTTCCTTCGGCATGTTCAAAGTGATCACGTTTCAAGGGTGATGCAAGACAAATGCCTGTATACCCTCGCCCTGGGTTCAAAAATAAGTTCTCAGCATTTATACATACTGTATTACAAAGGAATATTGACAGCACACTTTTTAACCCTCGGACTGATATGCTGAGCCTTGTCAGATTGTTTTGATACAACGAAATTCAAATGAACATTGATGTCTGTTCTTATTATTATCTGGACAAATTTAATGCACAAAAATTTAATCACTCGTAGTATTTTCACAATATGCAAAGCTTTAACCAAGCAGTTGCATTTACAACTATCAAGTTCAATTTATTTTCGAAAATGAAAGAACATACTCTTGTCTAACATGATGTTTTCGCACACACTTTCAGTGCTGGAATCCGTTTGATCAAGTGAGTGAAACTGGAATGACGTGATTATTGTTTAAGTCTGAAAGTTCGTCACAACTGAGTAACTTGCGACCAACTACAAGTGCACTACCTGGTGCCCTGAAATCCATGATGTAGACGACATTGGCTTCTTTTTTTTTTTACATCTTTTCGTCGCACAACTCATAATTGTCAGGTATATTAAGATTTCTAACGCACTGAATTGGGTTAATTGGTGTTCTTATGTTTTAACTACATCATTTACTGAAGATCACTGACATGGCCGGCGTGATGCAGTCGTCGTAGATAAGAATGGAACTGTAGTATAAGGTTATTTGAGGGTATACTTGCATGATTCTGTCTTCCGTGAATGAGAAAATTCGTTGGTGAATATTCTTCTTATATGATTGACGAGTGCTTAAAGTTATTTGCGCGATTTCACGTCATGGTGAAGTCGCACAGTATTGCACTATCACCGTGCGTACAATATGACAGGTTGCTTGATGTTCACTGGGACAAACGTTCATAACTATGTCAACGCTTGGTCGTTTGGATTTTAAGCACCATTTTGAACGTACTAGTATTTGCTACCATATACTGTGTATAACCGAGATGATTAACACTGGTTAAAATGTTGCCAGTATGGCCATACAAAGTGAGTCAGTGTTGCGCTACCTTTAAAACTCTGATAACAGTCGATCAATCTGAATTTCAACAATTTGTTTTTCGGAGTACTTAACATGTCTCAGTGAATCGTGTGTGGGCAAAAAACGCAGGTACTCAAAGTAGTTTGTTCAGTGGTTGAAGTTGAGAACATGAATACTTTGTGGGCAGATTAGACAGGAACAAATGTATGGGATTGTAAAAGTTTCTGTGATGTGTTTTACGTCTCATTAGTAACCCTGTAAGTATCGAGTTTTTTTGTTCGCGACAGAAAATGTTTACGACAAGCTCACTAATGGACGTCATTCTCACCAAATAAAGTGACGGACATTGACATTTGCCCGAAATAGCTTGTCGTCTCAAATATCACTAGTTGATGAATCGGTTCCTTACGTTCTATCTTTCACACTGTAATATGCTTCTGAAGTAAACTGTTCCACGTTTGTTTCTGGATTCGTCTTAGTAGTAACCAAAATATATCAGCAAATTGCACGACATTCCGAGCAATTTTTGTTGATCCATGTTTTACTTGCTTTACTTGGCCTCAACTTTCCGGTGATTTTTCCAGGCTACAACACATCGTTCGAGTGACATTTGGCTCATAAACCGTTGAAAAGTTAAAACTACAGATGTACAATATTTTGTAACAAATAGGGATGCTGCATTTAATATCTCTTCACATCTTATTCAGGCTTGACGAAACGAAGTTTAATGTGCAGTTCTTATACCGTAAATGAACAAGAGTTGTGTTGAGTAAGTTACGCACAGTGATTATTACACACGAGAAGCAATACTGGGGAAAGTATTCTAGTGCCTGGTCATTCGAGTGAATGCAATTTTATGTTAAATTTTTGATTACTTGCAATCAGGGAATACGAAACATCAAAAAGCTGTCCACCCGCAATAAACTAAGTAACAAAAAGCACAAGTCAAAACGTGGCAGAACAAGCTCGGTTTCCGGTGTGTCATCTTCAGGCCAAATACAACACAATAAATATGAAATAGTTGTCAAGTCAGGATTACCTGGAACCTAATACAGTGTTAATGTTAGTTGGAGATTGCGGAAACGACTACTGTAATGCCGTGTCAATTGTTCCAATGACGGAAGGCCAGGGTTACTTGAACTAAAGACGTTGCAACCGGATTCCGATAACCTCTGCTGTTACTATACAGACGTCAACTCTCGGTGATATCTGAAAATCAACGACGTAATTGACTCGAGCCAGTGATCTGTAGGCATTTGAGGGGGAATAACCGTCCTGACCCTTAAACTCAAAATCACGGGGATGCGGTCATGTGAAAGCGAAGTAACGTGATTCGGAAAAATAACTCACACCTTCTTGCAAACACAATCATCTCACTCATTTTGTACTACATTAACTTAATATCCTGTCAGAACCTTAAAAAATGTCCTGATTGAATTTTAAGAAATGATGCATAACTGAACTTTGAAGTCTCAGAGATTTTGAAACGCCCTAACTAGTACTTCATTCACATTATTTGGTAAAACACTTTGTTCATTGTTACTTGAATCTACATACCGCGGCGCACTACATATGTTGTGAAATTAAAGTGGCGACTACATATTTTCAGGTTAACACTGTATGTTTTCTGTCATGTATTTCACCCAGCTCAGCCTTAGTTGTTTCGCCTTCCATCATCATGGGGACCAGCTTGATGTTTCTACTACTATCGACTCTGTTGGCCATCTTCGCGTATGCAACAATAGCTCGAGGAATTAGGAAGCAGTCTACCCGGTTACATCAATACTCCAATTTTGGAACCAGTCGATCTCACTACGATTCAAAGGTCAGTATAAACTCGGAATGCGTATGAAAATTTGAGCAAATTTGTTTGTATTATCGAATCACTGTCGTTTTATTCACTATTATGAAACGTAGTAATGAATAATAAACAGCATCCACTCAGTGTGTGCATGGTGCTTCAACGTATGGCATTCATCGGTGCAAGTTCATCTTTGCAATCCAGCACAGCGCCCTCGTCTTTCACTCGTTCTACATCAGGTAGAAATATCAGACGTTGCTTGAGCTGATCAACCCTTGCTTACGAAATCAGAAAAGCTTAGTTACCTGAAATTAAACTGTTTACGTAGGTGATGTTGGGAAGATCACAACCGGCTAATCAAGAAAGCCTTTCTTCCTAGTTAGAGTGGACGCACCCTTATAATAACACGCTCAGAAGGGACGAATTCTTAATTGGTCACTAACACCTTCACGCGTAAAATCGATTGATTTCCTAACGATCAGAAAATGTACCTCGCTGGAACGCGTAGGAGCATGACTTCAAGCTGATGAGTCATTTGATTGCTCCTACGTTGTTAATGAACTTGCTGATTACTCTATTATTTATCCACCGTAATCCAAGAGGTCATAAAACTGCATGCGATCACCCGAGATTTTGGAAGTTCTTCAGTGACACACCAATTTTATTACTCATTAGTAACACAGTTTCTGTGTTCAACAATGATGTTGGTAGATTCTGGTATGAACTATTCGAGAAATCCTGCCGGGCAGTCGATCCTTTGGATCATTTGGTGGATTCCATATGAGACAGTGGGACGGGTGGGTAACCGAGTCCAAATGTGAAATTTCCGAGCTTCTGGCGTGGCTTCGTAGCTCAGCTGGTAGAGCGCTTGCCGCGTTCAGGCATGGTGTTTCTGTCGCTGGTTCGAATCCAGCCGAAGCCCTGACTTTTCACAATTGGGTCTCATCTAAACCAATTTAAGTCGCTGTTACAGAATTCCCGACAAAACAAAAAAGTAACGTTAGGACAAACAACTTTTCCACATAGTTAGATTTGGACCGGACGTTGACTGGATGTTACGTCACACGCTCAGGGTCGAATGATTGTGTGGCCAGAGTGACTGTGGTTGATCGCTGGCCGCGGGATCTGCAAGAACTAAACAAATTTCTTGTAAGAACACAGGTCACGGTTGTATATTCCGATTGCGATCGATTTGGTAGTCGACAAAGTGTAATGGCGGGCTGTTTTAGGCTAGACGATGGCAACTTTATGAACACGTTGAGGTGTTCTGTTGACGTCTATTGAATGGTTGTTATCGACAAGATTCACGACAATGGCGCTAGTAGTTGAGTCACCTCAGCCAGGTCCGTTTAAGGCTGGACAATGTTTCTTCCGTCTGGTCGTACGACCAACATATTCTGCAGTACAACAGCAGCATGAAAATGAATACACGAGCATTGACTGATCGTGGACTGGTAGCTTGTCTTTCAGGCTCAATCTTAACATCGGCATTGTGGTGAACCATCTTCTTAAGGTTGTCACAGGGAAGGTACTTTCAGGCAACAGTTAAATGAAACAGTCAAGTTAATTTATTGCAATGTCCCCCTTAGACAAAGTTTTATAAATATCGTTTTCTTTCCAACGAAGAATATTGCGTGAGGCGAAATTTTAGCTATCATTATTGAAGTAACCGATGGCTGCCAATAACCATTTTCCCTCAATAGGTTTTTGTCCGTTCTTAGTTCTTTCTACCCCACATAATTTAAATAGATCTTTCTTGTTCTAGCTCGGTAGTGTTTATATATAAGGCAGCACTTTCTATCATAGCTCACTATTTTACAACCAGTCTACTATTCCTGACAAACTATGAAGTAACACATTTTACAGCAGATTTTATTTAATGATGCATGTTAAGTTCTATGATGTTCGATTCTGATAATAAAATTGATCATTTAGTTTCCTGATGCACAGTCGGAGACTAATATTTCACGGCAAATTTTATTATGGATTTTGTTTATTAAATATAGTCCGGAGCGCCGATCACTGATACCACACTTCTCTTGCTATAAATTCGATTTTCTACAGCGGGAACACACTAATTATCCCTCTAACTCCGCTTGCTAACCTCGCGATACTCACTCTCCAAACAAGCTGAGGCCATAGACTTTGTCTGGTCTGCTGAACGATGTTTTTTCATTGTTGAGGTGTAACCAGTAGTTTTGTTTTTATAAGTTGAAAACACCCCACTTTGCCAACCCTCATCTTCAGGTGTCCTATACAGGCTGACCTTATAAGAAGAGGTGCACCAGATTGACTTATTTGTCTTGGACATGTACCAGTAATGTATATTAGTTTTTTCCTAACCGGAAGCTAAACTCCGATCTACCGGGCTGTGAGGCAATTGTTCCCACCACTGCTCCATTGATTTAACATCACGGACGGTGAAATTTTCACAATCAAGCCTCTAACCACAATCATTTCTGATTGATGATTAGATTGCATGTTTGTCGACGAGACAGTAATTGCCTTCCGAATTTCGGTCGAAGACTTTAAGGAAAACTTACCTGAATGCAAAATTGTTGGTCAAATGTATTCGTTGTTAATTTTTTCTTAGCCATAACTCATCCTCCTAACTCATTGATGCAATACTGTTCAAATTCAATGAAGTCTGTGATTTCAACTTTAACTTATTACACATGAGCTGACATGGCTGGACACTCGGATACAATAATTTGATCTTGCTTGATGTGAGGTCAACGAAGTAATGATCAGTGTGATCGTTTTGTGCGAACGTGACACGGAGTTTGACTCCAGGTTCTCGCACGGATATGCCCTAGCAAAAACTCTCTGTTGGGGCTGAAATTTGAAACCAGTGCCTATTTTTGTAAAGAATTAACTGGAAAGCGATCTGGAAACAAAATCTGCGATCGATTTTAAATTAAGCTATTCTACGTTTTTGCAGTTTAATATAATTAAGATCTACCGTGATTCCACAGTAGCATCCAATGTTGTCGCATGTTCCCTTATCCATGTTCACTTCTTAAGGAGCGTGCTCATTCATGATCCCTGTCGTCGCGGACTTCCCTCGCTATTTTTAATTTTCGGTCTGCTACTATTTGGGGAAGTTATTCTTTGCTGTCATGATAATTTCGTTTAACAGTAATTATATGTTGACATTTTAATGCTACATTCCCGTATGCTATCTTGTGCAGATTACTCTAAGAGAGTGATGGCCTACTCTTATCAATCGATCTATCGCTCACCAAACATTTATTGGAGCCATTCTTTGTCTTCCATTACATACACACATTTTTGTTGCTGTGATCAACCGAACGTTACAGCGGCGCACGACAAATGGAGGATATTTGTGGAAGAAGGATTTTAGTAGGTTAATAGAAACTGGGAAATTAATTACGATGGTTGATAACTCGACGTTCGCAGGCAACAACTACTGGCGGAGTGTCCGCCTAGTCAGATTAAATAAAGGGATGTCCTGTTTGGTTCATTCATAACGGCCATGAGCCTGACCATAAGTTTTTGTGGCTCTAGTTGCCGTTCACCTCAACATTGACAGAATATCCTAGAGGAAGAAAAATCTACCAAACATGATAAAAATTGGTAGAGCAAAATTAAACGGAAGAACTGGAAATGCTGTGAAGGCAGGTGAGCCACTGATTGCGGTGCACTTTCACCTCGGATGTCGTTTATAGCTAGCTATTTGCGTGGCCACGCGGAACGAAATACGACAAGCCATACATGCCTACTTTACTCACTGGAACACTGATGTTTTTCGTATTTCGTAATCACGTCCTCAGTTGACAAGTACGCATTTTTACCCAAGTGCTGGTGATCTCAGTACATAGTGCTCAGTATAAACACTCAATTGGCTGTATCTAACTAATAGGGAATTGATATTAGTCCGGGAATGGTGAACACTGCTTTTAAAACTGTACTTTCAGATGTGTAGATTATTGATACAAGGCATAGGTTGTTAAGCATAGAATACGCATATCTTTTTGGTCGGGTTATTTTGGGACAACTTCTATCGTGTTTTAAACTTCGCATTAGCAGTTAAACCGTGTTTTATTGACCAGAAAAGTGATTAAAAGGTTTACTGTTCCTGACCTGTTCAGGATGATTGTCAGTGCCCCCTACAACAGATTACTCCTTGAAATTACGTTGCTACGCACGCATCTTATTTACGGTATTAATCACTTTTCCCTCCCAGCCATCATCTGTCAGCTTATCCTCACACGTACCACCACGAAACCATCTCATCTCAGCACGTTCTAATGAGGTACAATTGCACAAGCAACAAAAATACAGCAACGACGTTCATAAACAAATAGATCGCAACAA
Organism: Paragonimus kellicotti; assembly: GCA_014220965.1. Lineage (NCBI taxonomy): Eukaryota > Metazoa > Platyhelminthes > Trematoda > Plagiorchiida > Troglotrematidae > Paragonimus > Paragonimus kellicotti. Next base: position 214,088 of record LOND01000092.1, read on the forward strand.
TCAAACGGTGGTTGTCTCTGAGGATCTCCCGCTGAAACCAACTCCATCTAAAACCGCGCCAGCGATTAACAGCACTCCGGTTCCCGTTAAGTTACTTTCATCCATCCCTAACGCCAACCCTACGCAGAAATACGTACAGGCACGACCTGCTCGCAAGCACGACAGTAAACGAAATCAGAAACTTTGAGGTCGTTGTTCAAGCCCGGACCCTGTGGTGAGTTTTGTTTTCCGTTGAAATTCAATGAACATGGTACACTCTGTCCTAACGTCATGATTACAAACAAAGCTTATTGTTGGGGACGTTGGTAGGTATTCCGCACCTAGTTTGACAGACATTTTTATAGATATTTTGGTTTTATGGCAAACAGTCAGGGCCTAAACCTGTCCTTCAAACAGTTGGTTTATTCTGTTACGAACAAATTCACGCAAACGCAAAGTTCAGGAGCATGGTCTTGACGGAAAGTATCAAAATAACCAGTTCAGTACTTGGTTGGAAGTGGCGCTTCCAAGAACCATGCTGTCCCATTACCTACTGAAGCACTAAACCGTTCCCAGTATAAGAAGCCCCAGCAACAGTAACATATGTCCTGATGCAAACTTACGAAGTTTCAAAGGATTCCTCTGGATGAGTTGCATCTCTGACATCCACAGGAGTAGGCTGAATGTACAGAGGTCGGTTGGTTCGTAGGGATTGTGAGGACATGGATCTGCCGGATACACGACGTGGTGAACACTGAGCATGTGGGTGTGTCCGTATGGCACAGAACGAACATGAACACTTCTGGTAAACCGGTAGCCTGTCTGTGGTTTCATACGCGATTCCCTTAAGTTGACACAGGCCTAGGCGGTCACCGACTTCCGAGAGGCGGGGCATGTCGGACAAGCCCATAGTCGGTTATCCGAGGCGTAGTCATGGGAATGAGAATCCATTGGCTGCCGTGAGGTCTGAAGGCAGAAGTGAACATCCAGAGCAAACAGTCAACCGTGAGCAGAGATTGTCCAAAGCAGATGGCGACACATTACGGATCCATCTTAGCTTGAACGACGTATGTGTGAATCAGCTGAGACGTACCGACTTGTGTGAGTGATGTAGACATCTGTTGGCTACTGTGCTATTGGAACAGCAGGACTGACGACAGATCAGTCAAAGGTGACTGCATTCCAGCCAGTACTATGACTAATCATGACAGTGCTGGATAATGGGAACGTGTCAATCAGTGGCTTATAATGAACGAGTCAAATAAACAACAGTGATGACTGACTAATCGGTGGACATCATTTATCTGCTTCGTTCTGCTGTTTTTTTTCTGAGAGTTATCTCCTAGAGAATTGTATTAGCAACCAGTTCGAATAGGCAGGTCAGAAACAGTTTTTCAAGCCCTATGTTCATCTCCAACACTTTTTGTTGCATCACATCGGGTGCACGCTGCAGTCTGCTGGTTTATTTAACGAAGTTTATTGTACGCTGGAAGTCTAACTACACTCAAACGTACACGTCAGTGCGTATTAGTTATCAAGATAGTATGGTGGTGGTGAACGCGTCTTTCTATACGCAGAGGGATGGCTTCCATTTGTTAATTACTTCGACCTCCATTGAACTTTGCCATGTAAACTTCTGTAGAGGACTGGAACGTTTCTGTCTAGAACCGTGCCTATTCTCCACAATGATTAAACCAGAAAACCGAAATAATGGACGACGACGTTTATTGCAAGTAGACTGGGAAAGCGAGATGTAAGCGAAGCACAACAAGAGCAAGCACGACCAACCAGTAGCAAGCGAGCTGGGAATTATTATTATTATTATTATTATTATTATTATTATTATTATTATTATTACTATTATGATCCTGGACGGTCGAAAAATCGCGAACATGCAGACATGCATACAAACAATCTCAATAATGTCAACAATCAAAATAAATGGCAAGATAGTTGTTATACTTGGCAAACCAAGAGTGTCTCTACACCTCTTGAAAGAATGATTTGTTTCACCTAAAGACTTGTCGGAAACAATTTCAGGTGTTCTACATTGTTCTCCTCACTAATCTACTCCATGAAAGGTTTTTGTTAACCTCGTTACGCGTTCCACACGTACTCATGTTATCGTCTTCTTCACTGACATTAAATTTCATCCTGGAAACTTGAAGTTCCCTGATCTCTTTTCCGTATATACCAATGAACCTGAGCCCACACCATAATCATCCTAACATACCAGGCATTCATTCACTCGGTGTGGACGAAGAAATTCGCTGTTCTTCGCCCATTAGGTATAGATTGCTTACGTGCTCAATAAGGAATGCCAGTTATTCGGCAACTCGCCATTTTAAATTGGTCCTGCACGTGATCCTTATTTGTTCATTTCACTCATCACCGGATGTGACAAGCCGTGTGTTGTTTTGATGCAACAAAAACACGACCCGTTTTGGAGGCAAATTTACACTGATTAATTCAAGTTGAACATCACCCACAATTGATCGCAGCTGTCGCATTCCCATAGACTTTCCAGTCGGCCCCTTTCGAAAAGAAGCACTAGACTCGAGTTTCGCTCTCATTAGAGCTCGTCAGTAGTGCATATCCTTGCCACTGCCGGGACTAGAACTCCGGCCTTGCTTTTCGTGAGGCAACCGTGTTTACCACTGCGCCATTGACCTCACATTAGGCACGACCGAATTATCATATGTGAACGCTCAACCACTTTCGCTTGTGAGTAATGATCAGGTTGCCCGATCGTCTCGAGAGGAGACACAGTTACTGCCTGTTAACTCCAATCGATAACCCCGCGATTAGGACTTCCTAGGCAGGTCGAAATCTCCGATCTCATTAAACCTGCTAGGCGATTAAGTTGTTGTGATTAAGTTGTTCATATGGTTTGATCACGTCACGAATGTCAAACCTTCAGTCAGAGTTACTTGCTAAGATTTTCTGAGACGTGTCTACCGAAGTGTTGATCCAACCACTAGCGTTAAGTAGCTTGAGCTTTCCTGCATTCTGCTTTCTACTGATCTGCCCTGTGAAGGTATATCACGCTACAGACATCCCTACATTTTGATGCATTCTCGTCGATCTAAAAAAAGGCTGAAAATGGAACTCACGGATTGTAAACAAAACGTTACTTTGTTTATCAGATTAGCGGTACTTTACATCTCATAAGCCAAGCAACATTTGGTTGTCAATTCACATGTCCAATGTTTAACCTGTTTTCTTCACTATTGAACTTACCGTAAAATGAAATGGCGATGTCTGACTCATTATTTTTGTAATGTGGGTGATGGCTCGTTAGTGGTCTCATGCACAGAATAATAGAGCTGATGTTGTATAGCGGTGTCATACCAAGTGGCGTTGATTGAAGCCCTGGCAATTATGGTAGATGTTGTCATGCGTAATGCTGAGTTAGATGGTTGCAGTTGAAAGAGCGTCAGATGCAACCTCACGCAAACCGTATTCACAAGAAACGCACTAATGCATGTTTGATGGAAGCGGTAATCACTGAAGACTACTGCAATTGCACTGGAAGTTCATTCACACACCGCTAGCCGATGTATTTTTTTTTTATAGACAACCTAATCAAATTGTATGAACAAGACGGTGGGTATAAACGGAAATTCTTGTGAGATAGAGAGATTGATCAATTTGTCGGATCTCTTCCAATTTTGAAGGAATGCAGAATACGAGAAAAAAGCTTCACATAGTATCACATTGGCAGCTATCTGGACAGAAGGTTGTTAACCGGCAACGTATTGTATTTACTCCCGGAGACGGTGAATAATGAGTAAAATGCAATGCATGAGAAAACTGTTTATTTCTTCAACTCACCATTCATAGCCTTGATAATGAAGTGTATTCTTTTGCACTGGTATCAATCTCTTGTTTAAGTAGTTTGGAGTTTTGTTTCGGAACGAAAGTAGCGAATCGACAGTTTGACCAAAACAAAGGTAGGTTGAAGAGCAAAAGCATGAAAAATATACAATGAAGTGAGACTATCGGAGACATTTATTGGGGTCGCTACGTAGCTCTCCTTCAGAAGTCTTCAGTGTTCATGAAGGGAAAAATAATTTCATGTCCTTCGGAAGAAGAAAGTTACGGGGTGATTCATATAGACTGTACTGACATCAGGGGATATTTTAGGAGTAATATAATGATCCGAGGATAAGGTCGACCGAGAATGGCTGTTGTGCTGATAGGATTCGTACATTCTGATCTTTTAGTCTTAATGCCTCATTCTAATAACTTCTGGGAGGGAGAGGGTAGGTTTTTTTAATGCCGTACGAGAGGTAACGTGGAGTTGGTTCTCCCCGACAGGTAAAAAGAAAACAACTGACTGTATCATTGTGTTCTTTTCGATTGTCAGTGGTCTACCGACAATTCATTGTGGAGTTGATAATTTGAACGTTGCGGCTGTTTATGCTTTTCTCCCGTGAGCATGTCTGAATGTAATAGAACTCAACAAGAAAAATCGTTAACATGCAAATGGACATAATTCTGGCGACGCCGTATGTATGGCGCACCTTTTGATGCATCAATAAACCCAGGGAAATGCGAGTATTAGTACAAGCAAGCAAGCAGTGTCATGTTTTGTTTGTCTACGCATGTCTTACGTATACAATGACCCGGATGTGAGTGGGTTGGCAAATTGACAATACTCATGATATTTTCATTTTTGGCCATGTCTGTGCGTGAAATAACTAGGAAAATCGTGAGTTTGTAGAAAGAGTAAACTACGAGTACGAAAATACGCACATGTTATGGTACAGATGTCATTTCAGATTGCTGACGTGTTCTGAAAAGCGCACGGGTTTGCAAAGCCCTCTTGATGATTGCCTGGCGATAAAGAAAATAGGGGTCAAGGGGTGTGGACCTGTTGTCAACTACAAGGATTTCCGGGAAGGGGATGCTTTTTATTGACAGACGAGGCACAGCTTATAATTTGTTGGAACCAGTCCAACAGCATACTACTCAGTCAGTACTCACTATCGTAAAACCGATCGACAATCGAAAACAGACTCAGCGCGTTGACCCCCGTGTACGGTATCTACCCTGGAAAATAGAGGGTGCAGAGAAAAACGTCAAGCTAGCGAGGCACGGAGCGAGTTGTGATTTTAGCCCCGGGACGGATATTACAAAAGGATGGCTTGACTAAAACAAAAGTAGGTAAAAAACCAAAATCAACAAAAGTGTACAGATGAATGCGACTATCAAAAATATCATTCATTATAGTCGCTACAAATTTCACCATAAACCCTGGTTTCAACATGTCGACAGAAACTACTTCACGTTTGCCTTAACACCTAATGGTAAGAGATTTCGAGCCTCTTGTGAGGACACCATATAACAGACCAGAATTCAGGCCTTGTTTGCATGGCTGTGAAGGAAAATGTCTTTGTATCTCGTGGAATACGACGAGACATGTTGACCGGGCAAGTTTCCTGCACCAAAACGTTTGAGTGGTTCAGAATCAAAAACTCTGCACGACATAACTCACTATTCAATCATATGAATTGATGGAAAGAAGCAGTCAAACAATCAAATAGTGGCAGGCGGCAGAAAGACAGAACTGAGAAGATATGTTGCCCTTGATTCTTCACTTCACTCCAAGGCACAACGAGGAAATTGCCGTTCGATTTAATGTATGGGCGCATTCCGCTACCGCCAGTTGATAATGAAATTGGCGCATGAGAAGACCAACAGATGAATGCGCGTGAGTTAGCGCTGGCGCAATGGTTGGTCAACCGGAACCTGACAAACGCACAAACGATCGCTACGGATCGGTCAACTACAGTGTTATCTGGTGGATACACCGTGCTCGAGCTTGGTTGGAATGTTAAGTACAGAGACGGACAGAGTCCGGGCACAGCAGGATCTCGAACTGGAAAGTTCCTAACAGAGTGGAGTGGACAGCTTATGGTAGAGGAACGTTAGTATGACGCCCAGATCAGAAGAGCATGCATACGAGGTGTATCACCACCACTTAGGCTTGTACGCAGATCACTGAGAGAACTAACAGAGCATAAACTACTTTTGACGCGCCTAAAATGTCCGTTGCAGAGGGAGGAATGTAATCAGCTTGAACGATCACACCACGCTAACCAGAGAACTGCAGACGGAACACTAGGATGTATTGTTGAAAGTAATAGTGTCTTCCATACGAGAACTTACCACCAACAACTTTGGCTGTCCGGGATTTTTTAATGTGCAAATGAGTGTTTGTGTTCGAAGTGTTGTTGAACCATATACTACCTGTGTTAATTTTCCGAGTGAACATACCTCGTACCACCCGCGTTCTTGACTCACAACGGGCGTTCCAAATTCATTTTGCAGAAAAATGGTTTTATATTTAAGCAGGTATTAAAGTCCTGCATGTGCGGAATCGGGTATTTATTAGCAACGGCTACTTTACTAAGCCCGCGGTGAGCACCACGTGGGCACCAACCACCTGCCACTTTTGGTACTAAATGTAACGGTGAGGTCCACGGTGTAGTGGACAAGTGGGTATGCGCTAGACCCTCGTCCACTAACAATTTAGAACGCCTTTCCTGAAGAGCAATCGAAACGTAGTCCCAACAGGCATCGAACTAGAGAACGCAGTGAGGTTTAGAAACAAACCGTATATTTCCAGCAATGTTTGGAAATATGATAAGTAGTTAGCTCTAGCCTAGTCTGGGACCAACGGCAGCGCGACGTGGGCTACCGCCCACTCGGCGGCACTCAAAAGCGCGCCAAGCGAAAAGTGCGTGGAACCTTCGAGTGCGTTAAACAACGCTCGAAAAGGTTCGGGCTAAACGACCTTGAAGAATGGAATAGTAGATGAGTCGTTAGGAAAAGGACAAGCGTTCGCTGCGTGCAATTAGTTGCACGACTGAAGAAAGTGGCACTGAGTTCATATCAGGCCTCCTATAGCAGGCGTACACAGAATCATGCGTACAGAACAAACAAGCGGGAAAACATGGTTGCAGCCGGGATCCTTAGAGAAGCCACACGATCGCTGGTCACTAGGGCGTATCAGTTCAGGTATGTCGAATTCTGCCTCAACGAGCTTTGATTTGTCAAAAATTAGTCGGCGAGCTCGAGCTTAGACGGGAAGTTCCTTGATTGTGATGTGATTAGTGGCATTATAGGTCACTAATGGGAGGCCGTTTGGGGCGAGAACGAGTTACGGAAACCCAATGGAAGATTCACAAATTGTTGGGTATATATGAGTTCAGAGATCGCAGCAATTGCGTGCGTGCTGAGTATGCCTAGTCCAGTTCTGTAATCAATCGGCATACGACGTATCACATCGGTCAGAATGTTCGCCGGATTAACTGTTAACCAGCGCTGCCCGTAAATGGCTATAGGACTGTCGTTGGTGGCAAGGAGCTGTGGGCCGCAAAGGTTTGGCACACTGTCTGTTGTGGAAGGAAAAACACAAACCTACCCCCTAGTATAAACCATGAACGTAGTTTCAGTTTCTACATCCCACACAAAAATGGAGTGACAAGTTGCAACGCGGACGGTGTTAATCGCCACTATGGACCGGTGTTAAAGTCCTCTGCTTGGTTAGCGTTTGGGTGAATGGTTTAATACACCTAATGGGTCAGTTACCAAAGCGTTGATGATACCGCCAGTAGCCGTCCTTTGTCTACAACGTTGTGCGCCTGGTAGATCTACTAAGTCGATGACACGCGGGGCGACCTAATGGGATTTTACTAACTTCGCGGCGCAAGTTTGTGACATCGATCCATAGTACGTGGTGATGGTTTAGAGGCGCCACCTTCGCTTTGTGCTGGAGTGCTCCATACAGGACGTGGCGTCTGTGTTAGGGCATTCACTTAGCTGAGCGGAAGTTGAAAACGTTCTACTACCTGGTCAGCTATCGCCACTGTCTCCGCTAACGGTTGATATCATGCAATGAGCACTATCGCTTATACTGTCTCCAGTAGTCCCTGTATCCACAGTTCCAAGGCAAGTGATAAACGCATAACAGTTGCATTTCTCGGCAGAGGGTCGTGGGACGCTTGCCATTCAGCTTTGAATTATTAGAGAAAGGTTGTAAGAAAGCTTCTGATGGGGCGAATCGCTTAATTACCGTTTCTTTGATAATATCGCAATTTTTATCCGTTGGCCTGTTGACTAGTACGTCATGAAGTTGCGTCATGAAATCCTTTTGGTCAAATATAGCCCGACCTGACGAAGGCCAGTTGTTGCAGAATTTAGATTCTGAGTGATAGAGTATTATCCGTCTACAGGAATGGTGGGGTTACTCGCGACACAGAATCTAAAAGGGTATTTTAAACGGCTTAGAACTGTTGTTGTATACGGGTTAGCAGATAAGTGTCAACAATGTTAACAAGCGGCTAAATGGTTGATATAAATGTTATTGTAACGTAATACATATACGAACAGAGAAAAACTGATGTCATGGAAATGCAAGACAAGGTAATGATATGAAACGAATTCACAGAAAACGGCAAGTTGTAATAGCGAGAGCGAATTTGACGGGCTCACCAACTGTTGGGATGGTCCACCAAAGTTGTACCCTATCTAACTCCTGTTATCAAACTACAAGAGACAACGAAAACAAAGACACGGCGCGTCAAACCATTGTGGCGTCACCGACCCTAAAAAATTGAGTGTACAGAAAAAGCACATCAAGTTGTCAGTTCAACCCCGGAACGGAACTAACATACTGACAGCTTGAGTCAAACAAAAGTAGTTTGTGGCAGAAATGTGTAGCGGGAGGCAGTCATCAACAGTTGTTTTTACTATATTCGCTACGCTGTTCACTGTCAGGCTGGTAAGAGACAAACTGTACACGATTCAGACGCTTAGCGGGGTTCACAAAAACCTTAGCGGAACAGATAAAGAATGAAGGCAATGTGGATTTACTGAAATTGTTTACCGCTGTTCGATATTTCAGTTCTCCCGGAAATAGCTCTGAAAAATATTGACGTAAAGCAGATATAAGATGTCGATCCGCTTATCGGTCTCTATTGTCTCTTCATTGACCGGCTCGTTAGTAGTCCCTGTTTGGCTCGTTCCTATATTCATCCAACCGTTTTCAGTAACAACCATCGCCACGACCAGCTATACTGCTGAATGGAATACTCTTGATTGTAGCTGTTCAGTTGTTAATCCTACCGTTCCGTTAGTACAGTTACCAGCATATCCTTAGGCCACTCACACTATTCGACTGCGACCGATTCAGTCCTACTGATCGTCGTACAAGCGTGCACCAAGATAGGAAATCCGTAACCCAAACCAAATAGCCTACCCAAAATCTAGTCTCCTAATCGAGTCCGATTAGCGAATGGTATCAACACACTGCTGTGACCACAGTAAGAATCGCTGGCACGCGAAGGAACGTGCATTTAAGGTCAACTCGCTCAAATCTATCCATCGTCCCAATGTTTTGATCATCCAAGTTCACAATCGATGACACCCAGCTGATACAAACGTCTCCGTAAATGCATCAATGCCTGAAAATCAAAGCTGGGCAGGAACCCGAATTCTTCGTTGTGTTTAACTGGACGGAATAAAGATACATCTCCCCAACGGCTTATGTCGCCACTTTAATTTTTTCATCAAACGATGGATACCATAGGGACGACATTCGTGAACGGCATGAATTTGTAGACTATTAAAACTGATCAAAAGCAAACAGTTGTTCCTTAATATCTGAGGCATGTCAAACTGTGTATTTAGAGTTACCGTGCCACTTGTGGACTCCGATGTGAAGTTTTATAGTTATGTTGTCAAAACAATAGACGTCTTTGGCCTGTCTCAGTTATGTGGCTTTCTTTCCGAATCCTGTTGTTCCACTTTCTGTCAACATTTCCTGACCATTTCATGCTTGCTTTAGAATGCGGTCAATAGAAGTTTCCAGTCTAGCGGCTTTGATCGATTACTTTGTGACCTCTTGTTGGTGTTATACTGTGTTGGAGCAGTTCAACAGTCTAATATACATCCCGCTTCTCTTTGTTAAACACGTACAACAATGGAAACAAAGATTCAGCGCGTTGACCCTCGTGTATTAGTATCGACCCTGGAAAATAAAGTGTACAGAGAAAACACGTCAAGCTAGCGAGGCACGGAGTAAGATTGTCATTTAGTTCCGAGAGGGAACTAACAAATTTACAGCTTAGCTGAAACAAGAATAGGCAGAAAAGCAATATCCTCGAAAAGTGCACAGTGGTGTACGATTATCAAAATTATCACTTCATTATTATCGCCATACTTTCAGTAACGTGTTGCACTTTTCATTAAAGCAAACCTGCCGACATTACTCTTTGAAATTGCAGTTTCCAGGAAGTTAATTACTCCTAATTGTTAATTGCAATTACTTGAGTTTCGAGCTTGAATAATTCGGATTTTGTTTTCATAACTTGTTTTAACAAAGTTCAGCGTATAAACGATAAACCGAACGACTACACTATTCCCGAAAGTGTTAACTTGTTATTTCTGTCATATAGATGTGATTCGAAAAAGTGAAGTAGCCTGTTTTCAACACCTCTTTTGTTGTAACACATCGAGGCAATAGAAAAACGCTACAATCCGGTTTCACTGCATAACCCCCATGCCGAAGGCGTGATGTGGATAGTTCAATGATTTATGAACGTGAAAACATCGTCTTGTACATTCTTAAGCGGATATTGAATTCAGGTAATTTTGATGTTCACGGTTCATCAGGTGTTTTATTTATAAACTTTGCAGTGTAGTCGGCGGTGGCTTTGGCGAGGACTGGGATGTCCACTTTGTACACTTATCTGGTCACCATTTATAAGGTTCTCAAATTATGAGTTGTTACTGATAACTACTAGGAAAAATTCAAGTTAGTACACCAGAATGAAGTGTTGACCTTCGCGACTGAGCGAATTGTGATCTGATTGCAACTATGAATGATCGGAATAACCTTAGGGAATTATACAATTTTGTGCGGTCGTTCGCATGATTTACTGTACCTCCAAGTACAACTACTGCTCAACTCAACCCGTAAGTTTGAAGGCACACAACGGGCTTTTATAAATACAACTATTATTCCTCCGAACTTTCAGTCAGTAGTTCAAAATTTTCAATGTCATGCCCACAGTTACCATCCCGCTATCTCATGTTCACGTTTTCTAGCTCATTTCCCTCCAGAACGTTAAGGAGTTCAAGTTGTCATATCCACACTTCTTCATGATTTTGTCAGTTTTGTACTGGACGTCCATCGCTTGTTGTTTTTTGCTTTCCATGCCAGTTATTGTCGTCAATGTCTCCTTCAGTTTCACTTGTATATACCTAATTCATCTGGTTTATTATTTGCTCACTGGTCGCATCTACGCCGGTATATTTCGATAAGTTTCTAACTTGTTTCTCCAGTGTACTGTCTACTGGTTGCTCAAAACGTAATTGCCTGACCAAGTACTATCTTCTGAAAACAAGTGTCATTTTGCTGTACACGCATAGCACTTACAGTTTCTGGACATAATAGATTAACTTGCTGAAAACGTTTGAAATGTTGTTGACCGCATGAAACTCAAGCGGTAAATCTCCAATATGGGTGCACATCGTTTGGTAGTGCGCAGAAAATCGATATACTATTGCATTTCAACTATATTTCAGAATCGTTCGTTTAACGAATTTCGTATGTTTCATTTATTGGCCTTTTGTGTAATTTCAGACTAACTGCGCATCTTATTTTTGGCCACTTTACGAATCTGGCTGGTACTGAACAGAACATTTTGATTGAGATCCTGCATCCGAACGTCCTTGTGAATTTCCTGTGGATATTTTTTGAACAACTCCACTTTCGTCATCTGAATTTTCCAACAAAATTCTTTTCTCATTTTTTACATTTATGGAACCTGGATGACTACTATAAATGACATTTGAAAACGGACCACTGTTGCAGTTCTGTTCGTTGTAAACGTACGCAAAGTATGAATGAAAAGTTACAGTAATTCAATAAAATCACTTTCGAAAACATGGTATATAACATCTGTGTTCTGATAAGACTTTATGTTCAAGTCAGCTGTGTAGTAAAATGAGAAGGTCTATCACTCCGTTAATATTATCTTTTTTGATATTGGGTTGTATTTACGAATGAGTTATTAGAAGGCACTGCGGATTTCCTAGGATATTGCTATTGCACTAGTGAACCGCTTTTCACTGTGGCATAGTTTGACAATACCAGTTCAAATTTTATTGCCTCTATATACATTTCTTCTATATGTTTGTCGGTTTTTCTCTTAAAGCGTCTCAACAACCAGCGAGCTGGTAACTGGCATTGCTGACCAAAATCCTCCTAAGTCCGACTCATTACTATCGTATGTCTTCGATCAAATTGTCAGGTGTCGTATACCACTATCATCATCATCATAATCATAATAAGTCATGAGCTAGACCAGACGGTGCTGTGTTTCGGGCCACCGTTCTCCTCAACAGTAACGTGGAATATATTCGAAGGATACTTCACTAAGATGAAAAATTATTAAAAGAATAAATAGAACTGGAAAGTTTGTGAATGTGGGTGCACTATTGACTGCAGTGCCCTGCCATCTCTGATAACGTTTCTAATTAGCAGCGTAGGTGATCATGAAGACCCCAGCCAGGTGGTCGATACCGTATTCACTTTGCTCAATGGAGCACCAGGAAGAAGCTCAACGCCGTACTCGCTAGGTTCCTCAAGTGCACCTTCCAGAATATGCGTAGACCACATGGTTTTTAGTCTCACAAAGCATTACTTAGCGCAGTGAGGGTTTGATAATAATGGTGTGAGTAATCCTTTGGAAGCTAGAAACAATAAACGTTATCAAGGAGTAAATTGATACACATTGCATGTTCGAGCGATTTCTGTTGCAGTGGTGTGATCATACTACGGTCAGATCATTTCGATAATCTCCACTCTGTAACCAGTATTGGCATATAGCTGGAAAACTACGCGAACGAAGTCGTCACCGTTCCATCGAGTTTTTCATGTAGTCTCACTGGGGATACGTTGACGTGAAATACACCATCGGATCAATGCACTTCCAAAGGATTGAAATAACACATGTTAAATAAGATGAAATTACTCACTTTAGGTTGGAAAGCGAGAATGCAGACAGTTCGGACCTAATCATCAATAGGTTTATCAGGACAGTCTCTCAGTTTAGCTTGGTATGAAGGTGATGATTGTTGATAAGTTGGGGGGTGGGGGTGGACCGAAAGAATTAGATGGATTTAATGGCTCTCTGGTGATATTAGTGAATTCTGGTTGCTTCAGGTAATGTGATGTTTGTCTTGTACTGAACATCGAAAAACCAGAAGCCTTTTTCACCAGAAATATCTGGTTTCAGAAACAAGGTTCTAGCGAATAGGGTTTATAAATATGCTCATGCGAACACAAATAAAACATAAATGGCACCTCTGGGTTTTCTAAAAATTGTTCTAGCAAAACAAACAGCTGAGAGTGACCATTAACATATGCAACATTCCATGTCTAAACGACACACAACTATAGAACGTATTCACCAACGCCCGTGGCGACATTTTGTTTGAAAATGTTAACTTTGTGAATGCCATAAAATATATCCATATCGTACATGAGTTTCTATGCGGTTTGACCCCACCTTGTTGATCGCAAACACGTTGTTGACTCAGGTCACTAACTGTTTTTGTGAGTTCATTGATAACTCTGAGATATATGTTCAGTGTGCAACTCATCAGTCATTTGTTGGAATAGCTGTGGAATCTCCTTCACTTTTGTTAGCTGATATGCGAAATGGAGAGAAGTTAACTTGATTGAATCAAGTTTCACGACAGCGCTTACGTTTTGATCACGCGTGAAAATGTAATTGATTTTAGACCTCGAGACAGTTCCACAGAGCGGAATTCATGGCCTAAAGGGCTCAAAGAGACAGCATAATGATAATAATAATATATGGTAGCGCTCACTGTCAGGATAGCCGCAGCGTCCACTTCTTGTTTTTGGACATACAGGGAGTATTGTGACGTTTGATAAGCAAATCCTCAACGAAGTGAAAGATGCATTTCTAGTTGCCCTGAAGAATCGCGGATAATATACCAGGAACTCTGACTTTGTGTCCTGTTCTAACTGTGGTTTGTAGGTGGTGATGCTGGCTAGTGTTTGCTGACCGTTTGTATAGGCACTTGGTGTTTTAGTTTCCAGCCATTTGAGGACATGATTTTTGATACGGGGAGCTGGTTGTTGGTTTGCTCACCATATCTAGCTCATATTATAGCTATACAAATATTTAGCTGAAAATGGAAACTATTGAATGTTCCCTACTAACATCAAAGTCGGACTTCTCAAAACCCACAACCCCAATGTCCCTCGTTGTGCAGCGCACAGCGGCACAATTTGACTCGCTGGCCAGGTGTTGTATTTCAGTTGTGAAAATGATTCAATAGGCGCGGCCTGACAAACCGGTTTTGAACTTGTGACTTGTGTAGACAGTTCAGATTTTCAGACAAATCTGAAGTTCGTTTGATGCGTTTGTCGCACTGCTGTTTGGTGCAATGTCAAACGTTGAGTTCATTGAGGTATGTTTAGTTTGCTGTTAGAGAGTTGATCATAAATTTACTTTTATTTTGCATTCTGCCGCATGTGAACAATTATGGTGAATTTTGAACTACGGCTGCACGTTTAAAATGTTTCTTTTTTTATAACTACCATTGCGTAGTATTTAAGTTGTCTGACACGCTGTTACTTCCACCTGTGCCTAATCGAGTTGGTAAGCTTAGTTTACTTTGACTGGTAACAGCGAGTTAATTTGTTTGTGGCTGCTTCAATTTGGACTACTTGTTCTGCTAGATGATTCGAATATCCGGTAAATTCACATTGAAGGGAGAGAGCATCAGCAACATTGTTACCGAGTGGATATTCCTAAATCACCGAGGATGATTTAAAACTAAAATTGCGCTTCAAAAAACATACATATGAAGCAGGTGCCATCATCCTTCAAGTCTGCTTTGAAAAAGCTGCTGGGCACGTATTTCGCATGCTAACGCCGGCCAACCAGAAATGAACAGCTTGACAGCTATTTTCTTCCTAATGAAGTATCGCAGAATGCTGTACAGCGAACAGCTTACACTACTAGTTGCAAGCTCTAAAAATAGAATACTCGTCTGCCACTTCACTTTAATGCAACGATGAGTCATCATCCCGTTATGTTACAACCTATATATTGAAAATCGCCTTACAATATAATTCGGTTGGACAACCGACCTGTCACGTTCGACCAATTACCAGGCTGTTTTCAGAAGACTATAATAGCCGTAGTTACCCTTAAAAATAATGTTCACCGGATCGTCACGAGAACCGTCCATTCTATCCCAGGTAGATTTTCAAAACTAAAAGCAGATTAACAGAAAGATGACAATTTTTGATAGATTAACTCTTACGTTAGCATGTTGTGGCTAACCTCAGTGCTACTGGGTGAATTATAGCGGTTCTGTCAACACCACGATTCATTTTGGTCAGAACTTTTGGCTGTTCATCAAGGTTTGAGTCGTCATTTTAACTTTGCTCAGACGAACATTCGTATGACATGTGTTTTGTGTGGTTCGCAGACTTATCTATTGACTTAGCTTTCAGCTACTGAACTGGCGAGAAGTTGTTAACGCTGTGAACAGGGAGAAATTATTCCAACAAAAGTATCTATGCAGCTTTTGCCTTATCCATGAGCTTTGGCTGCTCCTTCACCTCGTCTTTGGCGGTCTCATCGATGGATTCAATCAATCACTAGCTCTCGATGCACACTCAGAACGACCCGAAACGTCTTACACAAAGTGAGTGATATATAAATATATATATCACTTAAAATTTTCTGTTCAGGCTCCGTTTAGTTCTAAGTAAGACAGAAAAAAATGACTCGCTTCCTGCAAGGATCCTTATGAAACGGATATCGAGCAACATTTCTGAATCTCTACGACCAAATCAATCTAGCAATGCTACTTGAACCACAGTCGAAGAGTTAAATCAACCGGCACCACGGCACCCAGCAGAAAACAATCAACACTGGCAATTTTGTGTACATTTGTACTAATAAAATTAGTCATTCAAACTGAATAGATAATACTATCAAAAACACTGGTCTGAAGTCACGACTGAGACGCTTCTGGGTATGGGCATATGAAACCACCATGAAACCAGATCCCGCATTAAACACCACTCGATGAGGCTTACAAGTTGCAGTAATTTCCTCTAGATATTCCGGTGAACACATCTGTTACAATTACAGCAGCAAAGCACAAAATGCATAAGAGGCGTCAAATATCAAACGTACCGCACTTACCGTAACATTCGTAGATCAGTAGAAAGTGAACATTAATCAGACTTCAAATCAATTCAAAATTATCTACATATATGTGAGATTTAATGGAGTTGTATTTTGAGTCCGTCCCTATTTTCAAGGATCTAAGGTTAGATAGCAGTCTTCAATGGACTGTGACATACGGATAAAATTTTACTTCTGAATAGCTGGTCGTTCAGCCTTTGTCTACAACCTGGCCTATCCAATTTTCTAAATGGCCATTCAAGACAGTTAGCTTAGAACGCAACGTCTAACTTCAAACCGTTCACTAGGTGCTACGTTGTGTGGTGGTGATGCGGTGTGCCAGTCACTTCTCCTCTGTTTTTCGTCGTGACGGGCTGGAACAGAAGCATGCTGTGTATGCGTACACATGAAAGCCAAATATCATTCTTGAACAAAATGTAACCAAAAAAGTTATACTACGGAAATTAATCCATTCAAAACTCAAATTACAAATGAACTGGCAAATGATAATGTATGTCGATAAAAGAAGCTCAGATATTAAATAGAAATATTGAATGAAGAAGACTCAAAAGCATTGCAGTGGACGGCTTATTCAAGATACCAGTGGGTTTAGCTTTTACACAAAAACGCGTCTCTGAGCTGTTGCCATCGTGATTTGCGTACATTTGGAGAAGACTTCTGTTCACAATCCTTTGGTGGTGTGTTGGCGTAGGCAAGCTCTCCAAATAGATCTAGGCGGCTTAATTCGGGATGATCTGAGTTGTTATATAGCTCTTGAATTGTGTTCTGCATAAAAAGAATAGTTCTTGTTTCAAACCAGCGGAACAGTAAAAAAGACCATATTTTGCATAACGCTAGAAATTTGAAGTTAACATGACCCACGGTCTAGTGATAAAGCTCGAAATTTCTCATCACAAATCAAGACGTGGTCGGTTGGTTAGTGAATTAGAAAACAGAGAAATGAAAATAGTACCGCTGCACAGGTTTGTGAAATAATTTTGAGGAAAGTTTAAAGGTTAGTTAAATACAGACCCTTAAACAGAAGAGTCGCTCGGAACTGAAACGTGAAAATGGGAGCTTAACTTTCAACTCGTTCCAGTTTAGCATGCACACGACGTTACGTGATAAATATACACGAGTGCATATCAAATCTAAGATTCAAGTGAAACACTAGAAATAAAAATTGTTAAAATAATTCTTCCAAGTCAGAAGTATAAGATTACATTTAGCTGGCAATTAGCGAACAGTGAAAACGGAGTGTAACCTCCGGAACGTTTATAACTGTGCTGACACAACGGACAAGGTCAAATTGAAGTAATTTCAAAGACTTTTTCGAAATATTTTGGGCGCACTTGGAATGAACCAGAATGTTCAGGTGATCGAGGCCATAAAGCAACCTATAATTCCAAAGTAAAGGCCAAGACCCAATATACTAAACTTTGCTTGCAGCCACGAACATGTTGACCAGATGCTTGCCAACCACTTGAATCACCAGAAACATATTTGAAAATTTTGTGCAACTAAAATGTGTCCTTAGAAGCATGCAAGAAACAAACACGAAACCTGTTCATAAACGATTCAAAGTAGCAACGTACCATCACCAACATACACAGCAATATATTACTGGTTTACACGGGAGCTTATCTGCCGAAAAACCACAAAGAAAAAAACCAAACCTTGCACCGGAAGAGATAAAAAAGAGAAGAGGAAGGAACTCAACCAAAAATAACTACTTCTCTATTGAAACACTCAGCATCAAGGCGTATAACCTCGCAAAAACAGCCGGCCTATAAGTGAAAGTAAAGCGTAATCAGCAAGACAGGTTTATTACGGCTTCTACTGCCCCATGCAATTAAACGCATTTACTTGGCGAATACCGCCATAGCGTTAGAGACACGCGTATCTATTTATCTCCCTACATATTCGCCGCAGCTGATACAGCTCCTCAACTATACAAACCAACCAGCAATCTCTATAACTTCATTACCCAACAACAAATTCACGTAATCATACTAGTCTTGCAGAAGCACTTTTCAATTTGAGAGTGTAAAGTGCAGTTCGAAGTACTTAGTAGAGTGCAGAACAGCATCTAGCAAAGTCCGAACTGCAAGGAAGATGTCAGACACCAACGCATTGTCGTTAGCGCATGCAAGATCAGTCAGCCTTTCACAACGTAGGTGGTCCATGCTGACATTTAATGAGTACCCCAGATAGTCCTTCAGAAGTTCCTATATAACAGAATCGAACAAGAATGGTGAAAGTGGACAGCCTTAACGTACGCATCTCTTTATGCTGAAATTCCTAGAAAGTCTACCGCAAACCCTAACCTGAGCAGAAGTATGGAAATGAAGCGATAAGACTAAGTTCACATAACTGGTCGGTGGACCCCGTGTTTAAGAGACTCTATCAGTGTAGATCAATCTACCGAATCGAACGCACTTTATAGTCGAGAAATACGGCGATTGTTGGCCGGCGGTACACATGACGCTGCTCCAGAATTTGACGAAGAGTAAAAATGTGATCTATACAACCCCGCCCAGGGCGAAACCCTGCCTGTTCTTCCCTAATGTTTACCTCCCGAACTGCAGTGAGTCGACGAAGTATAATGGATGCCAGAACCCTAGTAATGACTGGGGTCAAACTAATTCCCCTATGGTTTTCGCAAGAGCCCCGGACTCCTTTCTTGAATATGGGAACTATTATCGAGTGACCCCAGCACGGAGGGATGGTCTCCGTCGTCCACACAAGTTGAAACAACTGAGTCAATGCCTCTACTAACGCCTCTCCACCTTCTTTGAAAAGTGCCGGCACGAGATCATCTGGACCAGCAGCCCTATTACGATTGAGAGCCGAAAGGCAATTGCGAACCTCAGTCTCAGTGGGTGGTTCCAAATCTACCGACCAGGGTGCTACATCACAAGTTTGTGGCGGCAACACAATAGAAGCAGGAGGCCAGCTAAATTGACCCTCAAAGTGTTCCGCCCAACGCTCTAACCTTCTGGACTTATTATAGATGAGTGTGCCATCTGTCTCGCTGATAGCTTCACTGACAGACGGTCGCCTGGGACCAGTAGCACGGATAAGCTTGAAGAGTCTGTCCGGTGTTCCCTGAAGCAAAAGCGGTTTCCATTTCCTCAACTTTCTTCCATTAGCCAAGCCTCACGATCGACGATCAGGCTACAGCTCAACTTCCTACAAATATCTCTCCTAAATTTGTTATATGAACTGCCAGGATGGGTGTTCTGTCTGGGATCCAACAACTCCAGGGGTTTGTCCGAGATCCAGTGTTACTTTAACCCGCAAACCCTTGTACCGCATGCTACAGTAAATGCCCCCTGAATAATCTGTGAAACTTGGGTTCAGTAGCTGTTAGGATCTATAGAATGAGAACTTCTACGCCTGCTTTTCAGGTTGGCCTGACACTTATGCCTTACTGACGGCACAGACAGTTTCCCAACAGTCAGCTGTTGTTGTCAGTGGCATCACTACCCAGTAAAAGTAAGAATAAAACGGCCACGTATCAACACGAGAGCAAATTCCAGTTGTGTGCCCCAATAAGAACGACAATCTTAAATAGAGCCCTGTCACTTACAACCAACTGATATGTGGTCCATCCGAGACCAGGCTGATTCGGAGAAGTGAACGCCAAGTATAATAATGGCGTGCACGATGTCCTAAAACCAATGCTGGCTAAAAATAGCTTATGCTTAGTTGCAACAGCCGCCAGCCATTATCCGAGTGATGTGACGCTATACCGAACCTGCTACCTAAGCAAAACTCGGCCTCATCAAGACGGCCAGTCTGTGTGTTCATGTCCCCGGTAAGAATCCCCAAATCAGAACCATCTGTCGATCGCAACAGAATGGTCAGATTCGAGTAAAAGGCGTCCTTGATACTGAAGTCACTACAGTCAGTTGGAACACAGAGAGACAGAGAGAAGATTTCTGAAGATTCTGCGACTAGACCTGGCCACAGTAGAGTCTTCCAGGTGAACCAAAAATCCCCTACTACCAATCACTAATCAACATACTGCCCAAAAATTAATGAATTTTGGGATTTCAACCTTGGATAGAAGTCCTAGTCGAGGGGTCATCGATTGGAGTTAACAGGACAGTTACTGTGTCTCCTCTCGAGGCGATCGGGCAACCTGATCATTACTCACAAGCGAAAGTGGTTGAGCGTTCACATATGATAATTCGGTCGTGCCTAATGTGAGGTCAATGGCGCAGTGGTAAACACGGTTGCCTCATGAAAGCATGGCCGGAGTTCTAGTCCCGGCAGTGGCAAGGATATGCACTACTGACGAGCTAATGAGAGCGAAACTCGAGTCTAGTGCTTCTTTTCGAAAGGGGCCGACTGGAAAGTCTATGGGAATGCGACAGCTGCGATCAATTGTGGGTGATGTTCTATCTATTTTGGAAGTGTTTTGAATTCTTGTATTTCACGAACGTTTCTGAGGCAAATTAATTGGGGCGGTTGTTTGGCGAAATGAGACGGTAGATATAGTTTCAACGAAGGACGCACCGATCATCAGCAATGAAGCAGTCTATTGTGTTTAGTATGTAATCACAAAAAGGGAATTGTTTCTAAAAACATCGTGATACTTTCAGTTGTATTGATCCCTGCTTAATAATATTGCACAACTTTGGTGTGATAACTTAAAACTCATATATATGCACTGAACTGATGGAGGTTTATTATAAATAATGAGTGTCTCTAAGTTGAACAGAGTAGAGTTCTTACTTAGTTTGCACAGTGTGTTCTACCCAACTGGGAGTGCTCAAATCATGGTGAATTCACAGGCAAGTAAGATAAGTGATTACTGTAGACATCGTTCTCTTTCGCTTACTGATAACAATCTTTGAATGAATAATTTTCAAAGACAAACTTTCACTTCCAGCTTTTCATTTTACACCGCTTCTACACAAGAAGGATGACATGGCATCAAATTAAAATATGTTCATTACGGAAGTTATGTTTTCTTGATACTAAGTACACCACGACCTAACGTTGTCGTCGGATTCCCGAATTTATCTTCACGTACACTGGCTTCTATCTCAAAATTACACCCTGTGCATTGCATCCAACTTATTCCGTTTTTTTATACATTGGGTGTGTTTCTTCTTATAACCCGCCAGTGAAATCTTCCACTGTCTTCCTACACAGGATTGGAATTGTTTGAAAGTGACGTAATATAAGCTTGATAAACCAGAGGATGACCTTGTAATTTCACACAGTTGAAGTTAATATGAACGTAGTAAGCAGTAAACCACCTACAATTTAATCTGCCTATTAGAAGAACTCATTACACTCATAACGGATGTGGAGATGTTTTAAGCACAGTTAAAACTTGGAAATACCTTTAAATATCCTTAGATCACATGGAATACATAATGTATTGTTTTCACAACACGCTGTGCAAGATGACATTGTTAGCCTTGTCGTGGATAAACTCGTAGCAGTATGTTACAATAGGCCAATGAACTGTGTATATCGAAGGGTAACACAGGACTATTACTCCAACAATCTAATCATTATGAAAAAAGCCCGCATCGTGTCCAAACTACGCAGTCAGCTCACCTCAAAAAGATCAGTGTGTGTTGTCGAACTTCTCACATGCAGTACAGGGATGGATTTATGGTCGTCTAGAAACCGATACAAAGCAGGCTTCATGACATTGTTGTAAAATTTAATGTGCTTGTCTAAAGACTCTGGGAGGTCTTCATGACGGACTACCCACCGCTTTCTTACTGACCGATCCAGCGTGGGCATACTACGTGGGTACAAATCGCTGAACGCTACAGGCGCTAAAGTTGGTACATAGCCCACTGTGTCCGTGAGTGTATACATCTGCCCGGTGAGTGGATCAATGCGTTTCGTAAGCCACCACGCGCGATGCTCTTCGTCGGATACCTTTTGTAAGTGCGAAAACAATCATCAGAAAGTGTGCTTAAGAAAGCATTTTATGTCCAAAGTGTAATAATATATTGGTAGATCAAGGAGCGTTCAGCAATCGTGGTGACATATTTCCTAAGTAAAACAACAGATTGACATGATTAAATGCATGCTTTCAATTTCGAATGCACAACTAGGGAACCGCTATTGAACAACTCTGTTCATCCGAAATGTTCATCTTTATCACTTTTCACTCAAAGAGGCATACAAATTACTTGTTCACCAATGTATCGAAGTCTCTTGGAAACCAAATAAAACAGGTGGGAGAGACATTTTGGAATCTTGTAAGTGATCAAAATGGTAAATATCTAAAACCTGAAATACATCACACAAGTCACATAAAATTGAAAAGTTTTCGAACTAATGTGAATGCTTAATTTGATTTACTTTAGAATGAAGAAAAATCTTAGTTCTTGTGGGCATGCATAAAAATGAAGGTCTGTTGTTCTGTAAGGCAGCATTCAGAAGCGTTAAATCTGATAGGAAATGTACCAAAGGAATACGTGTGTACTTGAATGATATGTTTGTCTAAATATATCCTTATCTTTTACAGAGCAAATCTGCTGGAAAACGTATCTAGTGATTGCCCTTTCACAATGCAATCTATAATTAGCTACCCTATTAGCACATGTGGTGGGGTGGCAGTGGTTTGTCTTTGTTTTTCGTTTGTGTATCTGTTTAAGCACTGTAATATACTTAAATGTGGTTTCACTTTCTCCCTAATGTTTGATTGATCCTTTTAAACGTATTCAATCTTTTTGCGGATTCCGATCTTCCGCGTTCACGTGTATTAG
Source organism: Paragonimus kellicotti (assembly GCA_014220965.1). Classification (NCBI taxonomy): domain Eukaryota; kingdom Metazoa; phylum Platyhelminthes; class Trematoda; order Plagiorchiida; family Troglotrematidae; genus Paragonimus; species Paragonimus kellicotti. The sequence continues at coordinate 237,072 of LOND01000092.1, forward strand.
ATGAAGCATAATTGTGAAGAGTGATTATTACGTCATTTCCGTTTTGTTCTCGAATGAGCGTCTGTCGGTGTTTTTCGAACGCAGGGGTAGTCAAAAATCTCAAGAAAGCAAGCAATTGTGATTATTTTTGCGTAGGAAATGATTTAAGATGCATTCACATCCAGACAGATAGTGTACTAGAGCATTCGTGGACACTGATTGTTTCGTTTATAACCTACGTTGACGATTGTCCTGAAGGTCTAAAACTTCCGCTGACAAATGCACGATGCAATGATTTACACATGCTAGATGTTGTGCGTGAATATCATGTTGACAGAAGGTTTAGTTTTCCTCCATATATTTCACGTCAGACCCGATTAAAAATGTTACAACCGGAAGTTCAAAAATGTTGGATTCAGAAGGGGAAGGTATTCTTCATATTTCTGGAAATTTGTGCAGTTAGTTTCTTTAGACGATTGTCTCCAAGGCCACGTTATCGTGATACCATTTCTTAGATCAGTACGCCCAATGATTCCCCAGCTTGATGTCAACGCGGAACGAAACTCGTAACGAATATTCCATCCTGTGCAACAGCTGCTGTCTTGCTGGCCAGCCGCGCGCGAGCCACCCAACCTGAAAACGCCTCCTGAGGACGTGACAGGGGTGTGATTTCCTCATTGCGCAGGCACAGAGTGCTACGGCGTTCAAGGTTGTTCTCCTTGGGCCCAGCAACTGCTGCTATGCATCGCGTTAGACCTAGAAATAAGAAAAGGTGAAGTACCTGTATGTTAGAGAAAAGCATATGCCTACCATAACGCGTATCTTGAAGCGCCTGAAGATATTTACAGTTAGGTGCAGCTGTCTTCCGTGCAAAGTAGGCCAGAGAATTGTACCTACAAAAAGCTGTCAGTTACTGGGCGACCCAGGCATGAAATACACGATGGATTACCCACTGTATAATAAATGCGTAGTAAGAAAAACATAGTAAACTAGTCGAGATAACGCGCAGGAAAGTGGGCGCGCGCCTCCTTTTACACCTCCCTGAATGAGTCGTGGTTTGAGGAGGCAAACTTCTGGATCAGATGCAGAGGGCTACGCCGGGACTAAGTCGGAGTTTGAAGTAGATGAGGACAGCTCGGATGATGCTTGTGTTGTCAAACTCGGGAGTGAGTCGGTGAAAGCAGGTTTAAGGCGGTCAATGGAGACCGTGAGGTGTTGACCGAAACTGTCGATCACGTAAGTTTTGCAGACCGTTTAATGACACGAAAAGGTCTTTTATACGGTTGCTGCAGCGGTTTCTTGACAGAGTCTGTTCGCAGAAATACGAACTCACAAGTGCTGAGTTCTTTAGGAACGTAAGACGAGGGTTGTTGAATACGTGTAGCACTCGCTTGTAGCGACCGCATGTAATTGGCTAGTCTGTTGGCGTAGTCCTGAACGTCGATAACAGCTTTGCTCGACGGTTGAAAGAAATCAGCTGGAAGGCTTAGAGGACGACCGTAGACGAGTTGCGTGTGGTCGTGCTGTCATCTTTGACGCAATTGCGAATACCAAGTAGAACTAGCGGTAAAGCTTCCGTCCAATCCGTCCGCTCGTGAGCACGTAATGAAGCTTTGAGCTGACGATGGAAACGCTCTACGAGTCCATTCGCTTGTGGGTGATATGCTGTGGTGCGTGCTCGGTGCACGCCTAACAGCTTGGTCAGTTGTGAAAATAAGGCTGATTCGAATTGGGTACCGCGATCGGTTGTAATGGTGGACGGACAACCAAAACGTGCGATCCAATGCTCGACAAAAGCGCGAGCGACAGATACTGTTGATGGGTCTGGCAACGGTATGGCTTCTGGCCAGCGAGTGAACCGGTCGATACACGTGAGTAGGTAGGTGTAGCCTCGAGAGGTGGAAGTGGCCCGACGAGGTCCAGGTGGACATGTTCAAAACGATCGTCGGGAGTTGGAAATGTTCCCAGCGGGCTGCTCGTGTGTCGGTTGACCTTGGAACGTTGGCATGCAAGGCAGCAACGGGCCCAATGCCGCACGTCCCGATTCATGTTAGGCCAGACGAATCGATCCGCGACCAGTCGCAGTGATGCACGTATCCCTGGGTGTGACAGGTTATGCAGTGCTCCGAAACCGCTCTTCTTAACGAATGTGGCACGATTTGCCTGGGGTATCCCAATGTCGAATTTATGATACGAGCCGAAGATTTCAATGGCACTGTGACGATGCGTACGTTCGTGCGTTTTAGATCATCCATAAACATTCAATCCAACTGTTGTTGCGATGTGAGATCGAGTCGGTGGCTACAGATACGCTGTGCATTCGTGATAAAGTATCCGCGGCGACGTTTGCAGCTCCGGAGACATGGCGGATGTCCGTGAGAAACTGGTCTAGGTAGTCCAGCTTCCGGGTTTCTCGAAGTAAATGTGGATCGCAGTAATTCCGCAAAGCGTACACGGGAGGTTGTGGTCTGCGGAACTAATGAAATCATGGCCCTTGAGCGTGTGGCAAAAATGGCGCTCAATATTTACACAGTTGAGAGTTTGCAACCGAAGGTGCTGTTTCAGGTTTCGGTATCGCTGGGGCGTTGAGAAAAGAGTGCAATCGCCTGTTCATAGGGTTGTATCATTAATAGTAAATCGAGCCCAAATGGACCTTCATCACAAAGCGATGTTGACACTTGCCACGTAACACTATGGCTGGAGATGCAAACGGAACGGTTGAGAGTATATCTTCGAGAGGTTTCTAGCGTTGATATAAATATGAATCTCAGTAAGTTGCTGATCTGAACTACGAAATACAAACGACGTACGGGTGCAACCGTCTTGAAGTCGTCGATGTAGAACGGTACGTCAAGAATATTCTTCACAAAATGACCCCGTTCACAAGTCATCTTGTCCAAAAATATCCGAACGGATGGACTCTACGACTCCATTTCGAAACAGTATCTGGGTGCGAGGTAAGGGATTCATTGGTAATCACCTTGAACATTGCAGCTTCGTGTGCAACATGATGGCGTTGCTTTCGTCGTGGATAGCGTGCATGACACATATGAGTGTAATTTTTACCGTTCGATGTGGCTCCCTTGCATCGGTTTTCATTATGTTCAACCATTAATTTCCCTAAATAACGTAAAGTGCAAACTTTTGTTATTTTTCCTCAATCCTTATGCAATTAAACTACCGCACATTCCTTGCTTACGTCTTCGATATTCAAATAAACAGATTTTCGCAGCAACTAGATTTCTCGATTTTAGACTGAAACACGCAACAAAATAATAACAACTTCGGCGACTTGAAAAATATTTTTCCCGCAAAGATTACAGAGATATTTTTGGTCTACCGTTTACGCGCAGCGGTAGTCCCTGGAATTTGTCGACAACAGCTTTGATTGACGGTTGTAAGAAATCAGCTGGATTGTTAAGAGGACGACCGTAGATGAATGGCGTTGAAAGAAGAATGCAATCGCCTGCCAAGCTTACAGAATTGCCTGCTTAGCCGCTATGGTGTGTTTCCTTGATGCATCCACGGCAATGCTGACTGGTGCATCTGGTTTTTGGTAGTGTAACATGACTGCAGAGATGAGTGCCCCCTTTACGGTGGTGAATGCCGTAGTGGCTTCGGGAGTTAGCTGCAAAATACGTTTATTGCCCCAAAGCAAATCAGTCAGAGGCTGCATACACTTGGCGCAGTTGAAAATAAATTAACGATAGTAACTGACAAGTCCATCGAAGCGGCGGAGCTTGGGAGTTGTGTCGGTACGCGGACACGATCGAATACCTTCGACCTTAGAATAGAGCGGTTTAATCCCTTCTGCCAACGAGGCTTGACGGAGTTCGGACAGTGAGGCCGTATGACGTCAAACGTTGAAACAACGTCCGCAGATGGATGATATGCTCTTCCGGGGAAGAGCTAGCAACGAGGATGTCATGAAAGTATGCATAAACGAAGTCCAATCCACGGGTGACTCCGTTAATCAGAAGTTGTAACATCTGTGCAGCGTTACGGAGACCAAAAGGCATGCGCAAAAATTCGAACAAACCAAATGGAGTAATGAAAGCTGTTTCGGCTATCTCCTCCTGTGAAACCGGTATCTGGTGGTAGGCGCGGACAAGGTCGATTTTGTTAAAGATTATCTCGCTTGAAAGACTGGTAGTTAGATAGTGGACGTGTGGAACACGGCGTCTATCCGGAACAGTGAATCTGTTCAATCCACGGTAGCCTCCACAAAGACACCAGTCTTTTTCCGTCTTTTTTGGCATCATGTGCAGGAGAGATGCCCATGTGCAATCGGAAGGGCGAACGGTACTCATGGCCAGCGTGTGTTAAAATTCAATACGAACAATGCGCAGTTTCTCTGGTGTTAGTTCTC
>LOND01000093.1:32469-48197 GCA_014220965.1 Paragonimus kellicotti
TTGGTCCACGCCAGTGGAAAACAAGGTTTGCTTCAAAAATCTTGATATCTCTTTATAAGCAGCACTACAGAACCTGGTGAGGGTTCTAAACAGATTTTCTAGTTGTCGCACTATACAGTACCGTATTGTTTGCTAAACTGCCTACATCGTGTAAATGGTCACTGTCCTCCACCGCTTCCTCTACAATCTGGCCTCAACGGAAATCGAAATATTTACCTACGTCATCGAGACTGATATGTGACACAGAATTGAGCTTGATGCCCTGTATGTTTGGCGCTTCTTCGCGAGCATACTTATCTTGCATCAAATGTTCCACTTTACTAGCCTTTTACAAAAACCAGTATGTTCAAGAAATCTGATTATCGATAAGGCAGACCTATCATCTTATATTTGTACTAAATCAAGGAGAATGATTCGAAGGTCCTTGATATCCTTCTTCGCTCCAACCTTTCAGAAAAAGTGACGCGGCAGAATTGATCTCTACGCTAAAATGCCTTCACATTTTAGGCTTCCATTTAATGGTTAGCTATTATCACTCTTGTTAAGTTCGGTCTTAGTAAAAGTCTGCGCAACGCATGAATGTTATGCTAACCTCAAAGTCGGCTATCTGATAGCTGTCATAACAGCGAATACATCCGTATCTGTCGACACTTCTAATATATGGACGGGACTACCAACGCATTAGAGACAATTTAATGAGACACAGACATGGGACAGAGTCTTCTGACAGATCGATGTCCACTGGACCGATGAAGCTGACTGAGCTGTGGCCTATTGCACATATTTCGTTGCACTCAACATAAATTTGTTTAGGAATAGTTAGTTTGGTCCGTGCAATCAGATTTCCGTTAAAATTTCTCTCCATGTATCGCGTACCAACGTCCACCGTACATCAGGGAGATAAGTTCTGACCTTCCATTTTCCTCGATGTGGCGTTATTTCAATGACAACGTTAGTCTTTCGAGTGACGCTTTACCGTATTATAACGTTCTGAGGGACGACCAACCGATATCAGAGGCGTGGGAGAATGAAAATTGCTTAAACTTTCTGATATTTTCCAACTTTTGATATGAAACATGTTGGAAAACAATTAAGCGCCTTCACCTCTACTCTGTAACATGTCTACTACCGTGGGATAATTGATCACTTGAAAGTGAAAACTGGTACCAAAAGTTGCATGTTTTGATTGAGCAGAAAGATGCGGAATAACTGCAAACTCAAGTTAGGATTTATTTCTGCTTACAGNCATTTTCTTCCGAATTACAGTTAACTGTTTCGGAGCCATGAACTTCATTAACATTCTTATCAAATTATTCAACACGCTTCATAAATTACTGGTTTTAATTTTACTTTGCTCCAACTTTAAGTTGAAAGCCTCAGTATATGCGCATCTAACTTGGACTTTTCATGGAAATTGGCACTAAATTTACTGAATAGATCGTAAAACATCTGTTTATATTCCAAAGACGTCGTGTAAAATGTGGTTAAAATGCCCCATGACTACGGGACCATCAATAATTTCCACCTGTTTTCGTCTAATCCCGTTGATGAACGAGAAAAATGCCAACAAAGAAAGACAGTTTGCTGACGTGAGAAATTATGAGAACATAAAACTGAAATAAGTAGGCGTTAGTTATCAGTTTTCAGAGAAAACGATTGTGTGTGAACAGCCACTGTTTTGCGAAAGGCAAAACTCATAAATTCTCGTCGACGTGGCACTGGAAGAGTAAATACTTCAAAGTACAGCACTAACGATGTCTGTAAATATTGCAAAAACTTAATTTCAACCATTGGCTTCTTTGAGAATGAACGCGCCTTTTTGTGTGAGGCAATTCACTCCCCGAATAGCGCAAACAACCAGCAACTGATAAAATGCGGGATAGTTACGTAACGCCACTGCGGTACTGTCGACGCCATTTTGGACCTCATCCGTGCAAATCGTGTATACGTCTGACCGGGCTTTTGATTTATGGTTGCTTGTGTTGTTTCTTTCTACAGGAGATTTGTTGGAACCACTTCATCCGAAGAACGCTGTTTCCCAGTGTTCCCAACTTGCACAAATTAAACTAACGAGTACACCGGGTTACCGAAGTCAGAACGAACGGCTTGTAAGTTGAGTTCACATTGCTTTAGGAATGAGAGACCGTCAGTTATGCTTAAGGCAAACAATATACTCCGAAAATGAAACAACCATTCGACAATAACTTTGACGATTACCATTCATGAGGCCTTAGGTCATCACTGTTTGACAACTGAGCCAGGAAAGATGGGCCTAATCTGAGACCCTGTGAAAATTTATTGCAGATTTTGTACGTCAGTTCGCCACCAAGTAGTAGCAGTCTGATAAATAGGCCCACACTAAAAAAAACCGTGACAATGACAAGTTCCTGTGTACAGAACCACAAAAGAACGGTGATATAACTGAACGGTGCACGAGGCAATCTTACGCTTCGTGAATGTTAAGGTACGATGGCTAATAGTCACAGGGCTTGTATTTATTTTGCTGATGTGACCCGTCAGAATTCGGTAGGTAACTCGCTGAAGAGCTTGCAACTACAAATGTGAGTGTTCCGAGCTTCGGCGTGGCTTCGTAGCTCAGCTGGTAGAGCGCTTGCCGCGTTTGGGCATGATGTTTCTGTCGCTGGTTCGAATCCAACTGAAGCCGTGATTTTCCATACTTGGGTCTCTTATAGATTATCGAATCCGCCAAACTACTCATTGGTAACTGCAATCTACCTAGATTCAATTAGTATTGAAAAATTGCTTTGATTTTTGTGAAACCGTCTATCCTAACCCGAGCGATAAACACACAATGAGTGACAAACTGTGTCATTTATGCGGCACTGTGATAATCGCCACTGACAATACTGATGACTTGTTGGTATCCATGCTATCGTGTTGAGCGTAACTGTTCGGAAGGGTTGTAGAGATATATGGGAGTATCGACTGATCGCATTAGATAATTTTGTCAGTGGTGGATTATTTTGCTATTTCTGCGAAATGAACATTCATTTTCGAGAGAATCGCGATAGAGATATATATCTAAGTCGCTGTTTGCCCACTGCAATTCAGTGATATTTGGAAGTGTTAGGTATTCTCAACAGTATTAACAATCTTCGTACAAATAAGGCGTGTAGTATATCATTGACACCAGGAGCATCCCAAAGCATGAGCAGGTGGCTGTCGGACTAGTCCTATCAAGGTCAGTAATTCCAGATAGGAGAACGTAGACTGGAATGTGAACGCCAAGTGTGTAGTAAAATTGTTATTGTGGTTTGCCTTCCATCCAATCATACCGGGCTAACAGTATACCCAATTCTTTAAGTCGGGCGTCTAATACTGTGCATTGAATGTTTACCAAATAGGTATTAACATGCAACAAAACGATAAACTGAACGCAATGACAAGTTGACCAGTAAGCTAATTTGTTTGTTCGTCAGACACTGGAATTAGCTGCGCTATATGGCGAATACTTAACTGTGCTTTCAGGATCAATTCAAGGAAATAGCATGTTTTATGCGTCCTGAAGGGTTAATTTTCGGTCTTTTTCACAGACGTACATATTCAGGATATGGAGTATGATTAGCTAGTTATGAATAGGTCAACATAAAAATTCCGTTACTATCGCTTTATGAATGAATGTCTGAAATTTCTGAATGTACCCAAAGTGTCTGCTTAGTTTCAGTGTCAGTCACCCGGTTGCGGTCACGAAAGTTCACTACTGTTTAATACCATATATTCTCCCCCAAGATATTCCACTTGGTTTAACGTAGTCGCAGCTGTGACACACAGTGACTTGTGTTTTCCGGATCAAATGCACCAACTCCAGATTGTTTTATCTCTCTCGCCATAGGTTTTATGGTTTGGTTCGTTCATTTCAGCAGTAGCTAATATGCGACGTTCATGGAAATGGTAGTAAAGATTTTGTGAACTGGATCGAAATTTCAATAGTTAGAGTTTACGCCTGTTGTGTTCAACCTGAAGCAACACGTTTGTGATGGATACCTTTTGTGTTTGGCTAAAAACAAAACAAATGACGTGATGTTATTTGTTTTCTTGTGGATAACATCTAAACCGATTGATCACCAGAGGATATATTCTTGTTACTCTACCTGCGAGATGTCTTGTACTTTCATGATAACTAAATTTCACTGTAACATAATAACCGCATCGGCGCAACACCCTTTAGTTACTTGCTGCTGTACGTTAATATTATGCTTCGATGTTGTACCTTGCCTTACTAAACTATCATGAACTACATTTGAAAAAACCTAGTCTTGTCAGCCGATTTTGAACATTCGAGGAAATGCCTGATAAAGATGTCGTGAAACGAACTGGGATGAGTGCTTTTATGGATTACGTGGACAATAGTCCTTGTAGTTAAGTCTTACTAATGAGTGATCAAATTCTATGGGAATGGCCTCCGCGTGTGATTGGGGCTAAAGACTCATCTACGATTCTAGAACCAGGCCCAATGAGAGGTTGATAGACTGGTATTCCTTATATCAGCTGTACAGACGTGAGGAACACAGCACCTTCCATGGCGCACTCAAGCTTTCGATTCAATGATGAAGTTTTAATAAACTCATTTTGTAAGTGTGGACGGTAAGTTATAAATGAAACATGCTGCCGACTTTAGACAATGCTGGCCTCAGAATTTTAACAAGCAAATTCCAAAGTGTTGGTGTACGAGTCAGATAAGTAAATCTAACCAAAATGTGAGTTAACTGTAAAGCTTCCTCCTTTTAAGTGTCGCACAAATTGGTTCATTACTTAAAGAAAGTGACATATCTCATTTGAACAAAATACACGGAATCAATCGGTTTAAACTGTACTTACTCGAACTGCATTTAACCAATAAACGGGAATGCTATTCTCACAATTCTTTCACTTATTGTGCCAAGGTTGCCCATACTTATATTACTGATAAACAGGTTTAATCACAAGTAGATGACTTTTAATGGCAAATTTTCTGTTGACTGCAATAGCTTTTTGCTGTTGTCTGGTATTCAGAACAATTAGTTCAAAAGTTCGTTTTAGTCACACAACCTTAAGAAGTTGATTAAGCGGCTGTTTTAAAAGAAAACTGAACGACAGCTTGCAATACAGAATGCTTGTAGAATGCAAACTGATCGCAACTTTAGCTAAACTTTAGCTAATCTTTTACAAAAAATGGCATTAAACCCGGGCTTCCTGTCTGGAAGATTGCGACGGTAATGCGTCGGTGAGTTTTGTTCAAGTTATAACAACCAAATTCAAGACTACCTATCAGCAAGTCGGGCAACCGCCGATTCGCTGTAACCAGTTCGTCCCAAACAAAATTACTGGTTACCCGAAGGTGATTCGGTAACCTGAGCGCTATAGCAGCGCTGTGTGACGCCCAACTACAAATGGGAAATGCAACCGCGTTCCTTTAGAACAGAACAAGACAACAGAGTATGAATAAACTACACCGTAAACAACAGTAATAATTTCTGTCAGGCAACAGAAAATAGAATTTATACGTAACACTGTGTTAAATAACTTTATATGGGCTGCTGAAACACAAATGGTGGTTTCCGTTACAGTGCTGCACGAGGAATCAAGACTGTTTATTTGCACAGTCAGGAGAGCATAGCAACTAGCAGAGATCTCCCCCAAACAGAATTAGGATTAATACCGTTTCCAGCATGATGAGGGTAATGGGGCCCTGTTTTGAACACTTTCACAACCCCAAATGATTTTGGTCAAATAGAAATTAGAGGATTTGTGTCTGTGCTGTGTTCACTGCTGGTCGTTATTCGTAAGGTGAATTCGTCCCAAACAAATTCCATATGACGTAATAAATCAAATTTGGTTTGAGCCAAAACACTGGACAAGTGGATATACTGTCGAATTGTCAGTTCCGATCAGTATCCTGCTCCGGACAAACTGCTGTTTGCTTTGTTAGGTCACTGTTTAAATGAGATTGCCCGAATCCGAATGTCACGTGTGTCCTCAGTCAAAACCTCTCCAACCATTTTGCGCGCATCACTACGTTAGGATGCTGTTGGTGGGATGCATTGAGCTGATGATTTGTGACAGTTGCCGTGCTGCCACGACCGATTGTGGACATTCGACTGACGGGCTCCAAAATTGTAACAACATGACAGGAGCGGATATTGATGCTGAGTAGGAGGAGAAGTGGGAGGGAGGGGACGCTAACAACGAAGGACACAGGCGCACGATTTGTGAGCACTCATCTTACTACTAAAACCATCATCACAGTCGAGGGCCACGCCACAAACATCATCATGGTCGCATCCTTCATCCGTCAGCTGCGACAGACGGGTGATCGCCTGTCAAATCCCATATGTCATGTTGACGATGCTGAGATATTCCAGTGTGTGCATATATGCGTGTGTGCGTAATCTTGTGTGTATGATTATATACACGTTGCTCCGGGTATTTGCGCAGCATCGCAGAAGTGCTGATGACACAATCATATAAACGGTGGTTTATCAGTTTGTCCGTAACGCACTTGTTAAGGTATCCGGTTGGATACATTTCAAACAGGCGACCTGTGAGAATCAGCAGACTGAAATCTATCGGTGTGAGTAGACATAATATGCATCGATGAACCCGTAACACGTTGGAACAGTGGATCAAAATGAAGTTAACGTACAAATTGACTGTCCAGGCGAATCGCAGTAAACCCGAAAGTAACTCATACATTGATGGGTTCATTCCATAAAATTCAATCAAGCCACTCCCAGTTCTGCGGATAGTTGTCCACTTATTAACGGTACATTCTTTCGGTCTGCTACTCCCAGCTAAACCTTTTTGAGGTGACACGTCACCAGCAATAGTGTGCGGATAACTGAGGTAATTCGTACAATGGACTAATGTTTTATACCGCTAGACGATTTTCAACAAGAACGTGTTTCTTTATTGAAATGTTGTTACAGAGTGCGCGAGACGAAACGACTGAAGGTACGATATTTCCACAGCATTTCCAACATCTCAAAGGTTGGCAACGTAAGGCCAGTATCGTGGATTATAGACGGAACAACAATACCATCTAGTAGCAGCTATTGCGTTCATAGTGTATTCTCAGTCAGTCTCCTTCGAAATGAAGTAGTAGACTCAACTTCCATTCCTGAGAATGCTTACTAGTTTTACAAATGAGTAATGCATATCGTTTCCAAAGATGGGAGTTGAAATCTTACCAGGGTTTCATGAAGCAACCTCCTTGATGACTACGTTACTTACTTCACATTATGCGTGAACTACCTGCCCTTACTGAAACTGAATCATTTTTATATACGAGTAGGGCTCAGGCTACCCGATACCTTTGAGGGGATACACAATAACTGTCTCTTTACTCTACTCCACAAAGTTGCAGCGGAATCTTCTCAGTCAAGCTGAAAATACGTAAGTAAAGTAAATTTGTTGAACAGGCTTTTGTTACCAACGAATAACGGAATACACATAATTCCAACGACAGCCATAATGACGCTGTCCTTAAAGGTACGTGGATAAGAATGTCGTGGTGTTCAGCTCGTGACAAAAAATACCTACGACTTCTGAGCGGTTTTAACCTGGATCCATTGTCAGTTATACGAATCCCCCAGGCCATACTAGGTGCGCACGATCAATTCACAAGCTGATGGTATTACCAGACACATTACTCACTGAGATGTTCAAACCCACTTCGTCGGGATATGAACGCAGATTGTTCAAGACAATTTTTTCAAAATCCTGCGTTATCTGCTAGCCTTACTTGGATATCAGAAGGGTTATACATGCAATTCATTATTAACTAACAAAAATTCATGGGATAGAAAAGACCCACCAGAATCGATACACATTTTTAAACAACAATCATAGGGAGTTTTTATAAAGTTGTCTGGAAAAATTCATTTCCCTCTGCTTTCTGTTTACTTAAACTGAGCAGCGGTCACTTCGGTTATTATAGAAACGCTCAAGAATCCGCCAAGACCCCAGAAAGTGTTTAGAATTAGTTTGCAAGCAGCCTGTTCGAACACGCATCAGAAAAAAATATAGACGCCTATTCAAACGTCATTTAAGTTCCACTGGTACAGTACATGTCGGTGGTTTGAATCGGCAGTCTGGGAACAAGTATCAGATCGGCTGTCAAGGTCGCAGAGTCGATTTCAGCCTGCGGGATGGGAAATCCCGAGCGGAAGGAAAAAATCTTCAGTAGACGTGCTTGAACATTTCGCCCTTCACGACAATGATGACGACACAGTATACGAAGCACAACGCACTCTTCGTGGAATAAGGGACGTCGGACGCTAAAAGTGGACTGAAACGATGATCCGGCACTTGACTAAAATCGTGAGTGGGAAGTAGTCGGCGTAGCAGCCGGTCGGATATATGAAGTGAAAGCTTAATACTGTTCACCGGATAGATAGACTGGCAGATATAGCTCGTACTCTGAGGGCAGTTGCGTTAAATTTGGTACGGGGTACCGAATGTGCTGTAGCAGAAACCAAGTTACTCTCTTTGGGTTGCTAAATCTTGGAACACCAGTAATCTAAACAGCCTGACGATCCAACTGATGTAGTGAAAATGGGCAGTGATGACCGTAAGGATTCAAAGTATTTGTCCCATTATAAACAACTTATTCAGTGAAGACGTTTTTGGGCATTTGGGTTGCTGACCTCGCAGTAAATCCTTGTACGCTTATTACATGCTATAGCTGGCTACAGATAACGTCAACGTTTAGATCCAATGATGAACTGTGTTGCGGGAAAATCATATCGTGCCGATATATAACCACGAAATGAATCTTCGATCTGAGGATCGACAATTTTCTTTAAGTTTGTCCGATAACTCAATGCTGACGATAAAATATATTTGTTTAATTTTCGATCAAATAAAACCACTCGAAAGCATGTCCACAATCTCGTCAATCCCGAGGTAATTTCCGGTTGGTTAGAATTTGTTTGCTTGATCGACAACTGTTGACAAACCAGATAGCTGCTGACAAGACGCCTTTTGCCCAGATTGTATCTTCCTCATATTAGCCTCTTCTAAACAACCAACCATATACACTCCAAGGAAATGTTTGCTAGCCAAAGTCCTCCTCCTTGTTTTCTAACACGCATATTTGACTGATAGCTAATTAATTTAGAATGTTTCCCCCTCTTCCGCTGACACGAATCTCGACGAATAGGCGAACCTATTGACCGGTCCATCACTTCTTAGTACCAAGTCCATCAGCCACCACCCGCAATGTCATCCCATTCCATCATATCCCCACTTTCGCAGAAAAATGATGATTGACAGGCTGTATGTGACGGAAAATTTCTCGTCTGGACCAATTTTGTCTCTCAATCATCATTACCCAATTGAGATTGACAACAGTAGCGGAAAATTAGCAAGCTGACCACCCTCGTCCTACTTCCCTAATCATTTGGGGAAAGACACTAAATAGGTTTGGGTGGCGGGAAAACGTAAAGAGACGGGTTGTTGACGAAGAAGAGCAAGAAGAAGAAGGGGACAGAAAGGCTGTACATTTCTTTCGCTTAGGAGTTTGGGTTAGGGCATGGACACACAGGTTGGCGCACAGGTATGGTAATTCTGATGAATCCTTGTCTAGTGCTATCCGTCCACTAGAACAAATTCCACTCATCCACGAATTATAAAAACAGCCAGTGGATACACTATGTGTCTGCTGCGAATAATTGTTTGTTTCCCTTTAAAAGCGTAAGTAGTTTGCATACGTTTTGAATCCTAGGTCGTACTTAACTGTCATCATGTCCAGCGCTTTGACAACTGATGGATGTGTTGACTGCTCATTTTTCTTCTCTTGGGATTCTCACAAATTGTGCGTATGCATCTGCATCCCCGTACACGAGTGTGCCTACTGGTTTGAGCAGAAGCTGATGTAAATCTGTCAGGTTCGTAGTGACAAATTGACATTACAGTCGAAGCCTTGACAAACACAGGAAACAGTCTACATTGCCGGTCCTGCGTCAACGTGGACATCATCTTACTGGTGGTTCTATCACAGCTACAAATGATTTGCAGGACTAAACTTTCAAGGTGATTCCTTGCAGTCGAACAAACGAAAATTCTCCAAATGAACTAGCAGTTGACTAGCTTCGTTGAAGATCTTGCGGACGACAATAGGGATGGAAACATTATCAATCGTTGGCAAATATATCAAACTCATGTTTTGTTATTCAGCACTTACCTAAGGTGCTTTTGATATTTTAAATTGTTATCGGAAAGTGCCTTAAGTTTGTGGTTCTTTCTCCACTCGATAGAACCCAGTGATGTGTAAGGATATTTGCTGGTTAAGCATCCCCACGGTAGTCATCAGAGAAATGAGAACAAAACCCTCAAATAGAGAAGGCGTTGTCGAAAATACTACGTTCTATGAAACAAAACGGGACAATTGACTCTCCAACTTTCGAACGTATTCGACCCATTGGAACCACAATTCCAAGGCTTTACGGATTGCCGAAAGTTCACAAAGCGGGTATACCTCTTCGACCTATTCTAGACATGTGCAACTCACCATACCACTCGCTGGCGAAATGGCTGTCGTATCTCCTTGAACCCGTCAGGCAAAAGTTGTCAAAACATAGCCTACGAGACTCCTCTTGAATTCAATCAGTGAGCTAAACCTAACCGGACAACAAATGCTTTCTCTGGACGTATCATCCTTGTTTACAAATGTTCCACTGAAAGAGACGATAGACTATTTGTGTGACTATATTGTGATTAACAACCTAGATGTCCGTATACCTCCCCCCACCGGAACTAAAACAGCTATTATACTTTTGTACTCATAACATACAGTTTAAATTCAATGGAGAACTATATCGACAAACAGATGGCGTGGCAATGGGATCCCCATTGGGGCCGTTGTTTGCAGACATCTTCATGGCGAAGCTTGAGAATGCCCAGTTAGAAGAAGCCATTCGTGGATTTAGTGTTTATAAGCGATATGTGGATGATATCATATGCGTAGTTAGCGAAAATGCTAACCCAACGGATATCTTAGCCATTTTCAACTCGGCCCACACGAACGTGACATTTACACTAGAAGCGGAACGTAAAGATCAAGTAGTCTTCCTGGACGTACTCATCTGGTGACGTGCTGATGGATCGATTCAACGTAAAATCTATAGGAAAGAGACCTGGAATGGACAGTATATCCATTTCAGTAGCTTTGTCCCTCTAAGGCAGAAAGAAATCTCATAAACTGCTTGACTAATAGAGCCATGAGAATATGTACACAAGATACAGTCTCCGATGAACTATCGTTCCTACGCACACTGTTCTTACAAAATGGCTATCCAGAGCGTTTTGTGGACAAGACTATGCAACGTCGTGAGAAACAGGATAAGATGACCCGAGCGGAAAAGAAAGCAGTATTTATCTCATTACCATTCAAAGGGGATACGCTTGCCGAAACAATCACCAGGAGACTTAACACTGTTATCAATAGAACATTCCATGCTGCAAAATTACGTCTGTTTCAACTCTACTCCAGCCATTGTTTACGGTTAAAGGATAAAGTGCCCGTTTCTGCGGCTTCTTTTTGTGTATACTCATTTACTTGTTCCTGTGGAACTAGTTACGTGGGTCGCACGACCAGGCGCTTATCTGAACGTATTCGTGAGCATCATCCAGCCTGGATCAGTAGCGGAGTCACCAAGACAATTACCAGCGCAATTGTTGCACACCTCGTTGATACACATCATACTGTCAACCTGGACTCCTCTTTTCGTCCGATTTACCGAGTCAACGCCGGTCACTCAAAAGCTGTCAGATGCCGAATTTTGGCCACAGCCGAAGCAATCGGAATTCGATTAAAAAATCCACCCTTTATGCGCACAAAAGCGCTTTGTTCAGGCGTTGAAGTTGCCATGGCCAACCACCCACACCACGACCGATCAAAGCGCCATGGTTCCAGTTGCGTCATAATCGTATCAAAACGTTGTCTCCGTGTGTGCCTATGACGTGTCTGACCTCACTTGAACTTGTTACTTGTTTTTGTTCGTTTCGCCCTGACAACTCTGTTTCATATAAATGTTATGTAATTAGCCTGATGATGAATAACCGAAAACGAGCTTGTTCGCTACACCATTTATCCGATATTCATCGGCCGGTATAATGGAGATGGGCTACGTCGGTTTTAATTCAATGCCCTACGTCCTTTTCACTAAACTGTTCGACTCAAATAACAATTATGCTCGTCAAAGCTAAACTCCAGCTGCTGAAATAAACTGGAAGATTGTTCGTGCTTGTTCAACGCGTTTGGAAAACAACATCACAGTTTTGAACACCAAAAGTTATTAGTCCCGTTGGTTTTTTGACTGGATGTCACGAAGCTCACCTTCAGAGAGAAGAACGCAACCAATAATCGGGCTAATAAAATTGAATAAATAGGCCGCAGTATTTTCAAATCAGACTTTTCGTGATTATTGTTACCAGGTGATCGGATAAGTGCCATCACCATTGGCAACGCCTGTTCCATAAAACGTTTTGTTTAGTTCATGCTTACTGGCTAATATTCAGTAGTACATATAGAAAACGCACATTTGCGTGCTTCAGCTAGCACGGCGACTGGTCCGACAATCAGTAGGTGTTTGTGAAATATCGACAGTATTCACATACATTTCCGAAGGTAAAGTTGAATTTTGGCCATTTCTAACATTTATGTAAACCAGCTAGTCAACCTTCTCTCGAATTAGGTGCACTCAACGGGATAAGCAGAGTGGTCTTCGTCTTGGTGTGGTTCCATTTTGGTAATGTTCCGTTACACGTTCTGAATTTACGAGTCCTGACAAACAAGAGTCAGAGGGTATGCACGAATAGTAGAAAAATTAAAAAAATTTGTCATTTGGACAGTCTGTAAACTTTAATTTTGCACGCATATTACTTATCAGCTTTCTTCCAGGTTGTACTGACCGTCAGTCACATTTGACAGTAAGCCGGCATACTGCTCAATATCATACATGCGGAACTGTCCCAAAATAGGAATATATCCCATGGGCATCATACACAAAGACCCCGTCTTTGTTACAACGTCCTCATTTTAAGTTCCATCATTATCTTGCGTTGGCAAACATCTGACATTTTCTTCGGTATTTCATATTCCCTACAAATAAGAAATATCTCAAGCACACTATAATTGCAGTAAGTGACAAATTCAACTCTGTTGATGATCTACAGTTTGAACTTTGGTGCGCGAGTCAACTGGTGCTTGAAACTCCAGCCGTTGATGGCTTAACGATTTCTAAGGGTCAGTTCACGAGCAATTTTCACGGTCATTTCTCTCAGCTAGTTTCAGGAAACCTGTAGCTTCTTGGGGCAGCACACCTTCAAAAACCATGTATAGTGTTTTTTGCTGACAGCTACAAATGCACAACGCCCCTGACTTATTACTTTGTGATTAACTTGTCTTCCTTCCATTCGGTGTTGAGGCTGTCTGCGCTTCCAGTTAAAGTGTTCGAACTTGATTCTTCCCTACTCCGAGAGTAGACAGTATAACTTGATGCTATTCCACCTGTACTCAAATTCACTGTTTGAATCCTTCTCTTCGAAAACTGAATTGGAGGACTACTCATACTGAGATCAGTCTGTTGGCGGTCGTACAGTCAAAAATGCTGTTCGGTTCTCCGTAAAATACGTTTAGCCAGCTATATCGTACGCGGCTGCCGCTGTTTATTTTTCCTACTGCTTGAAAGTATACTAGCCGAGTGTAACGGTAAATAAACAGGGCACCTACACTTAAAACGTATTCAGAGTACACCTATGTGATATTGACTATACAGTGGTAATATATGGGACCGGAATGTTTTGTTCTCAAAGTCCTAATACATAAAATTATGCTTTATAATTGACAGTGGAGAAATACGGAACTAATTACTCACCGGCTTGGGAGTAGCGGTGTTTAGATGCAGCAAGAAATGAAATTCTGGTCTCGAGTCCTTCTAGTGTTACAGGTTTAAGATAAGTGGCAGCCTACAGGAAAGAGACTCAATAATAAGGCCAAAGTTAGAAGAATGCGTAGGAAAATATAGTGCATACTAACAGCTTTACCCCCATTGACATGTACTTTTCGTCTAACTGGGACTCTCGTACCCACGCATCATGTGAACTGAACATAACATGGGTCGTGTCCAAGTAACCCGGCGCTCATAAATCCATTTTAGATAACCAGCAATCACCTATCGGAAAATCGTAATACCCTAAGACAAGAAGATACAGTATAACTTCAAGAACTGCAATAAGTAAAGAGAAACCCTTAGCTGTGCTGAGCATCCCAAAAGAATTACAAGGATTAGTCTGGTGAAAAAGACAACAACAGTAATCCTATTACTATTGTTTATTTTGAACACCTGACCACAACGATCAGTTATTAATATCTGACGACTAGTTACAGTGAATTTTTGTCACGCAGGTAGTAAGAAAAATATCATTTCTCACTCTCACTTACTACTTAAAAAAGGATCAGAACAACCGGAAACAAAAAACACAATATCATATTCAGAGTTTAGCAAACAGCGTGGTTTTCCTAAGAGGGCCAAATTAGGGAATCGTAATTTACACAAATACGTGTATGGATACTACCATAATTACGTGACTACCTGTGCAGTTGCCACAAGAAATTTGCCAGGAATTATTGGACAGAATTATTCGGAATGGTCTTTAGTTTCCTCAGCTGTAACTTTGCACTAGTTGTTCTAACTCATTGTCAACACAGACTCCGTCAATCCGTTAACGTCACACCGGATTACTTCTTAAATCACACAGAAATGCATTTATAATCCACCGATAAACAAACCATTTTGATTCATTGTAGCATTCTCCGAGAATCTAGGATTGTGTCACTCGTAATTTAATGTAAATTAACTGCAGACATTCATCAAAACAAAGAAACGGCAGGAAAGATCGTCGCTTGTCAATTAAGACAACAATAGCTTTTCTTGAAATGCTACTTTCCATATTTATTCTTCAACTCCAATGGGTAACTGACTTCTTAAAGAAAAAAACAACGGAATGGATTGAACGGAATTACTGTTTTAGTAACAAATCGTCTCAACAAGAAAATGCCTCTTTTCACTTCAAAAAACAAATCGGCAATATTTCTTCGAGACAGGTGCTCAACAGCCATGATCCGTGTACTTTCGGATTGCAAAGTTCTCAGGAGCTTTGTGGTAAAAGCACATAGCTTGCAGGAAATTATTATCGCGTTTACGTTTTCAAAGATCCTGCTGGTCCAGAAGCATAACTTTTAATAGTCAGACCTTGAGAATAAATCGTGCAGTAGGTTAGCACACGTTTGAAATCGGGCTACGTTGATTAAGTTACAAGACCTTTCCATCAGAAACATACCAAAATATTGGTGAATGTTGATGGTACGTGTGTTTACATTTCAAAAATACTGAATGTAATTTGAATATACGCTATTTCTCTTGTTTGTAGAAACTCCGATTAACCGTGAATGATCTCCTAGTCATATGTAAGCAAAATGATGTTCAGTAAGCTAGGAAAACTTGGTACGTTAATAGAATGTTCACATCAACTGGTGTTAACAGAATAGTCAGTAGGTTTCCAATCAGTAAGACTTACAGGTGGCTATAGCTAACAGTTCAGAGCAATGTAATGTTAACGGCTTAGTAATAAGAACGCACCACCTGATTGGGGTGACGGCCGGAGTTTTACTCCCGGCTGCATTAAACGTGTGCATTACTAAACAAATCTAATGCGTGAGACGTATG
>LOND01000093.1:84511-95216 GCA_014220965.1 Paragonimus kellicotti
CGTTTGCCGACACTGAGCCCCAATCGAACAGTTGCAGTTACATGCATTCTCATTTACGCCAACGCCAGAAATCATTTATGGGAAAGAAATTTCTTCGAGATCCATATGTTGTTTCGTGCCTCAAAGGGCATATTTTACAAATTCAACACGTCAAGAAATGACACTTTCTAATGCGAGATTAATCGGTGACACAACAATCACATAAACTCAAATCTTCGTTGGAGCATAGATTCCCATTAACAACATCGAAACTCGAGCCTACAGTTTTAACAGAGTTGTTACCATAACATAAACTGCTACCAAACCTCTAGGCTGAAATTTAACTTGTATGAATCAACATTTCTCATTAGTAGTTAATGGACAGTCTAGCAAAAATATCACCTTAACAATGTCATCTGCAGACGCAAAGGCTGCCTATTAATTTTCAGTAGGCCTCAGCATGAGCTGGACATCCAGATCAAAACCGCTTAGGTTGTTTCTTCTCTGAAGTTACTTTTCCATCTGGCTCGTTATCACAATTTTAGTAAATCTGACGATAAAACTGATTGTATCGTACTCATTTGCGCAGTCAGATGAGGGAGTTTACAAATTGTACATATTCCGCAGGACAAAAAATTGTCCGATTGCTCTTTCTTCCCGAATTTAAACCAATTTCTACCCACCCAGAACTACTCAATATATCCTAAGGGTTTTCTGGGACAACTGATAATAATGTCTGCCTGGGGACAGCGGTCAGCGAAAGTCTGGTTGTAGAGTGGGAGGCGAGATAACGCCAAATATTGGCGAACTCCTTTCCATCCAAGTTATTCGTGTAAGGTTCAGACGAAAAAATGGTTTTGCCAACCATTTATTTTCATCTCTGATTGTCAGACGGTATTGCATCGCCTAGTACAAATCAAGAACCGAAAAAGAAAAACGTGAAAATTATTGTTAGTTTTGAGATCGAACGGTAATTTACTGGGTCAACCTTTGGTGTACTTAATACTGGTTGACGGCATTCATTCTGAAGGTAAATAAATTTCATTATAACATTGTCAAAATAGAATATGTTAGTCACAAACCTCAGGTAGTTTTAAGCACTTGGCTATTTTTGTTTATTCCACCTACACCACAAGAATGTATCCATGCTGCACTACGTCTGTTTGTCGTTTTGTTTCGTCAGTCATATTTCGTGATCAAACTCTTTTTAGTATTGTACATTTCCAAACAAATGGCGAACGATTTAGTCCACCAAGGTGATTGGTTAATTTTAAGACAAGCAAATTGCCCGCGTAAATAATTTGTGTGCGCAAAGCAGATGCCTATGTTATTAAACGGGCTTAGGCTCACTAGAGTGGTCACTACGTGGAACAGTTGTCATAAATCGTTCACTGATGCACCTTACGATAGAGCACAGAAGCAATTCTGTGGTTTTGACAAGGGAAGATAGAATTATCCTTGTCATATTGGCATTAGCTCATTGTTTTGTGAGGTCCTAAGACTAAAACCGATACAAATACTCCGAGTCAAACAAATGACGGTTGAATTAATTAAGGGATCACCCAATGCCAGATGTACCAAAAGAATAGGAAGACAACTGCTAGTTCATGTTCGAAAGTTATTCTAAAAGCACTTCGTACGGATGAAATACAAGGGGGAGGGGTTGCTGTTGAAAACAGAATGACACTGGGTTTACATCAAAAGCATCAAAAAGTACGTTACAATCAACGAGGATTCACAGTGGCATAGTTGCAATGAAGTATGCCGTGTTCACGAATCAACAGTAAACAGATTGTGGGAGTTAAAAGGTTGAAGAAATGAACACCGAACATGTATTGTGCAACCAATCGAAAATGATATTATATTTCAAGTCTAGAGTAGAATTTCCGCAAATGAGATTACATGTTGCACGGACATCATAAATTTGACTGGTCAGCTGTCTGCGTGATTAAGTAAAAGTTTAAAACATAAAAGAACGTTTGGTAGCAAAGACTACTAAAATCACGAATTCCGAGAGTGCTGTGAATATAAATATCGGTTGAGACTTTCTCTAAACAAGAAGGTTAGCTTTAAGTTCATCCACTAGACATGTATTGGTGGCTGGAAGGGTTACCCACGAGTTACTGATTAGTTGCCTAAAAGTTCCATTTCTATGATTACTTACAATTAATATACTTTGAAACTAATTTATCTAACTGGTTTTGCCGTACACTTTTTTTTCTAACTTGTCACATACCTTCGTTCTACTGAATTTGGTGACTGCAAATTAACCAGAATTCCCGATCCGGCATTCTTGAGTTACGGTTCGTTATGTTCTGGTTTAGGCATTGCTTTTGACCTTAGCTATCCTAACTACTCCCAAACTTACAGCTGGACTTCTTGGTCTGGAGAAGCACCATAACCCAAACTGTGAGGTTGCCAATAAGTTCAAACAATCTCTTTTTCACACGTTATCAATCATTTTCCAATGCATTCAGAATGACTGTACTGAACTTTCGGTATATATTAATGAGGAAGTAAACAGCTTTTGAGTTATATTCGAACAGGAAATATATGTGAGGTCGAGATTTAAAGCCAGTGGTAATGCATCAGGGTTTGTCGCACAAAGGTAGAGGCTAGTATGCTGAAGACTGTACTACGCGAGAAAGCTTAATTCTTTCAGAGTTTTATTGAGGTTTGCACTCTGACAGTAATGCTGCCTCAGATAACCTCCTTCAGTTCTTTTATCAAAGTTATTTTTATTTACTTTGTTTAGATGTCCACTTGCATTAGTCATTGAAAGTAATCTGAATTTCACTTGGCATTATAGAGGTTTCAGACAGTTGGTGTAATTGTTTGGTTTGAATTAGGTTGATTATCATACACAGTACTCAGCTCTCTAAGTAACGGTCGATTATGTCAGATGGCAACGTGCGGAACGTAAGTAGTTGTACGGGAATAAGTCTTGTTAACATAGAAAAATGACACATGTTAACATGCAAAATCATGTCATCAGTTCCCGTCCATCGACTTCATTAAACAATCGGTGCAATATGTTTTGAGTGTGATGATAAATGAGTGAAAAGGTGAAATCTCTGTAGGCATACAACGGGATTGGTTGAGTACTCTGATTTCTACTACAATAATGTTGCTCACATGAACAGTTTTTATCAACGTATAGATGGTGTTTGAGGTTTGACCAACGTCGTCCACTGGAAACCAACACTTTCGGAACTAGCATTCTTAACATCGCCATTGTTTTACCTATACAACCTCCGCACATTCATCGTTTCGCAGCCACAGGTCCAAACCATATGTCTGAAGATTGATGAGAGTGAACTGGTTGCTTGCCTATCATGTTTCAATTTCTTTTCGTGCTGTAGTACGGTATAACATGCATTCACTATTTCAAGATTTTGTAAGTATTTGGGCCTTACCGTATACAGTGCATTATATACAATGGATAGATGGTCGTATTTTTGTAGCACCTTCATATGTCTTAAGCCAAGAAGGCTCATTTCATGCAGTAGACATTACAAACATGAATAAGAGGCGTTTTTAATAGTTGTAGTATGTGTAAACCAACTGTAATGGTAAAAGACAAAACCTATTAAAGATATTTATGAAGCCAATAAATGATAGCAATACTGAAGATCCTTATTAGAACTAAGCGACCTTGTTATTCTGCCCTGCTACTTGATGACTGATATTTACCATGTCGTAGATACTGGGGATAATTTTTCAACATTGATCGTATAAGTATGGCTCATAATTGATGAAGACTGAAGAAACAATGACTGACATTTCACCATACTGATTTTAATCAGGCCACGCAAGAGGTTTTGACGGTTTAACCTTTCACATTATTCGTCGGAAAAAAAGCTGAAAGGCTTCATTTCCTTCAGAATATACAAACGGCTTGCTGACGGTTTACGGAGCATTTACTTTCGAAGAAACAGCAGAGTTAGAATCAGTGAATGAAATGAACACGTTAATTTCATACTTCCCCACATCTGCGGCGCATTTTTTTGCTTTATTTCTTTCGATGTATGGAGGAAGCATCTATTAACAGATGTCTCAATAAATCTATGCTTCCTCTACAGATAGTGTATTTTATTTAAAAATGATAAACGTTGCCGTCTTCCGGCAGTAAGCCTTGGTCTGAATTCTACAGATAAGTTATAGACATCAGCGTAACGAACGAGATTTTTATCATAATATGAAAATGTGAAGCACATATTCACTGGAAACGACAGAATCTTAACAACGGAGCATTTAGTATTCCTAACGTCATCCATAAGGGTGTCTTAGTCGCAAAAGAGACAAAAGGCGCAATATGTCGACCTTTGTTAAGTTTACTTCAAAGTGATGTCTTATAAATTGACTCCATAATTATTTCACATCCGGTTTCACGTTTTATGTTTAATGTTGCCCATTTTTTTATCCAACCATACAGCGCATTCCTCACAGTTTTGCCCAGACATGCAAAGAATCACACTTCAAGAGAGCGAAATGGGGATGATCTAATCATAGTTTAATACACTGCCAGTTGTTTTGCAAAATCCAACCTATTAAAGATAAGAGACAGACTTATGGCTCTCGTCGGTTTGCTGTACAAAAGAAAATAGGATCCCGGTCTCATGAACAGAGTTATAACAAAGTAAATGCTTTTCCCGATATATCGGATTAATATAAAGTGAGTTTCCTTCTTCACTACTACGAAAGTTGCTGCAAACGAAATTCTGTTACTTTAAGTAAGTTAACAATTTACACACGTTCATCATATCCGAATGTGTTGGAGGAAACACAGTTCGGAGCTCAAGCCAGTATCATCTGTTCACCATATTTGATTTGGTTTAACCCAATGAGGATGAGCGCTGTTCTCAATGAGTTAAGTATATGTTCCGAACAGCAGCGAATGTCGTTAGACGAGCTCATTGTTCAGTACAGTTGCCAAATGAACTTTGTTCAGTCACATTCTGCAAAACCAGCGATTTNACGGAGTTGAATTTCTTAACGTTAATACCAGCGCCATATTAGTTATAACCGGCAAAGGTGGACACATTAGGTTTACGACTATCGATTTCAGCTGATGGATTGTTATGGTTTTGATTTGCGTCGCTGTTCGGATGGTTCTTCCTATGTGTTTTAATATGAAACCGGTCACACTAGACGTTGTTCTTATCTCGGTCGGCCTAATCGATTGCGTTGAGCAATCTTCGATGGATAGTTACGTTAAGCCCAGGTGAATGCGGTATCGGAGTTATTCACTGGTCACACTGGGGTCGGAAACAGAAGCGTGGATTAAGTAGTCAGCAGTCAATTAGGTCGTTAGTAGGTTTCAAGTTCACATTCTAATCAGATCAAGCATGTGACTACCACTGTATACAATACAGAGGTAACAGCAAAACAGGCTGATGTAAGTGGAAATCAATAAAGGAAAATTTCAGCACACGAGGTGTACATATACAAGAAACGACAGCAATGGAGGTTTGAGAAAACAGAACATGACGAATAGGTTTCCACTAAACCATCATCGGATTATAGCGGAGATAAATAATTAATCGGGATATCTGATCATTCGAACTAAGAATTGCAACATTTATTCCCGGCTCTGGATGCGGAATGGGTTAACTTCTCTTAACCAAGGGCAACTAATTATGTGAGTGTGGATGAGAGAGGGCTGTAAACCACTCGAGGTTAGGGAAGATTTAAGGCTGAAACAAACCGCCTTTGTGAAAAAGCACTGGGTTAAGTGGGACGTTGTTTATCGATTCACCGCCTGACTATCCTAGACTGGTTGACAGGGACATTTTGAACCAACGAAAGTGCTTGAGACACATTTATTTTTTCTTTCGACCAGGTGTCACACAGTCGCAGCGGTTTTATCCAAAGGTAAATTTCGCTTAACTGTTGGCCAATATAACACAAATGCAAGCGACCTATGAACTGTAGTTCTTGCAAATAAGGCCTGAAATTCTGAATTTCTCACTCCAAATGTTTCACTAAGATGATTAGAACGAAAAATGTATTGGATAAGATCATTTCAATGAACGCTGAGCAATTATTAAAGCAACCAAAACGGAAGTACAATTAAAGGGAATATTTATAGGTAAATTAAACTGAAACTGGGGGTAAGCACTACGTTTTCATTACTATGAACTTACTCGTAAACGTGGAAAATGAGTTAGCTCCAAAGGACGGAACACAATGATTTCTCTTTGTTGCGTATGTCTTATTTGAGCAGAATTATTACAAATCTCAATTCGAAGTCCATAGTACAGGCGCGCTGATGCACCGCCGGCCAGACAACTGGTTGGCAGTTCGAATGAGCTCGGAAGGTCGGCAGGCAATTTGAACTCAAAGTTCAATACATGAGTACCGCGCGTTAGGACATACGAAGCGGTATTGTTAATGATAGTATATTTTTAATGACGTACCTCTTATAAAGTCGGTGAATGAGATAAATGGTTGAATGCCAGCTAACTAGCCAACTAATGGCAAAAATGAAACCGACCACCCGCCCGGTTGATGACTGCATGCGCGTAACTCACCTGCTGTAACAGTTGACGCCGAACTCAAGCAGCGTGAATCCCTTAATGCATCAATAATTCCCGCTTTAAATATACGCTTGTTGCACCCGGCAATATTGAGACTACCAAAGCCTTTTCCCAAAAAACCTACAGTAAATTCTTAGCAATAGATTAGACATTAAACGCATCTGATGGTAACTTTCATAATTCAAGTAGAATTGCTGTCAACTTCAGTAGGAAAAGAAGTATCGGGCTGTAGTTTTGCTTTTGTTTGGACGAGATGTATGATTCTTTTCGTTTTGCCTACGAAGCAAACGTCTTGACCACTGTTGTGCTACTCCAGCACTTGGCATGACCAGTTTTTACACCTAAATTTTCAACCACAGAAGTACTGTTCAGATCACACAAGATTTGTAACAAAATTCACTAGCCTGTTTCAGCCTTTACACTTCGTTGACACTAGTTCTAATTCGAAAGTTCTGCAGACCAAACATATAACAACACACTACGATGTTTCAGAACCTGGAGGATGGCCAAACGCATTTGTGTAAGTAAGGAACAGTACACACGGATTGCTTCGAAATTTACACAAAAGGGTGTTTTTTTCTCTTGTCTAGATTGCGGAGCTGAATTAACGATGAGTGTTCTTGTCGATAAATCCACAGTCACGCAAATCAGACAGTTCAATGAATTTATAGACAACCCTAGGTTTCGTCCGGATGTAAGGGGTAATGGACATCTTATAGAGGACATATCCGTATACACTGCTACAAACTTTAGCTTGTTCAACAAACGTTCGCAGCTGATGCTGGCTAACCATTTTTGTTGGCAAGCTAAGCGTCTATGTCAGCTTCATCTTGATGCAGATCTCACGGATGAGGGGCGGGTTTTTCTGCGTGTATTTATTCACTTTTCAGCGTGATGCTAAGTATAATAAGTGGAAGACCGAAAGCCTCTAAAAACCATTCTGTGGGTACCAAATTGTTCGATATTCTAGTGGAATGACCCAAATAGTGTACGGTAAACTACTATCTCCTTGACTGATTCAAATCGTCATTTCCGCGTGCATGAATCGTTTTGTTCAACCTACCGGGTAAAGTTCGTCAAGTAACGAACAGTATGGTGACGAATTCTTGCCAAGTTTGAAGACAGCAAAAACTGCAACTCACTTCCTGCGTCAAAACTTTCAATTTCTAGCTTGTATCCCTTGTAATTTGTAAATTGACAGTCACAACACACTTTTCTTCCTGAATTTCCGGCGACCTCGATCTGTATGGTCACATAAGCCCACCTGTTCTCTATCTGCCCAGTTAGTGAGTCCCGTTGAATATTGTAACAGGCAGGCTTTGTAGTTAGCCATGAGAACAGAAAAGGAAATCAAACCCGCTCAGCACAACGCGGCTGTCGTGAAAATACTGAGAAAACACTAGGGCTATAAAAAATCAACGTAGGGAAAAATAAAGTTCATTTATGCCACCAAATCTTCGCCTAACAATCAACTGATTACTACTTAAACTATCTTTAAAATCACTACACTTATTCATTTTTCAGCCTCATCGCATCTTGTCTCTGTCACTGAAAACTGAGGTATTCTGATGTAGTTGACATGTCAACTCTTTGTCAAGGATAGCTCAAGCTGCACGTTAATGCAAATTTGTAGCCAACTTTTCTCCAGCAAGCTTGCAGCTTTTTCCGCAAGGCGCTTCTCACAATGAACCGTTAATTTTTTTTGACAGGTTATTTACGACCATATCATGATACACTTTACTGGGTTAATTACAAATTAAATTGTTTACATTTTAAATAAAGACGCACATGAGCGACCACTTTTACACTTCTTGCATTGAAGTTTTAATGTTGTTCTGGTTAGGTGAAACTTATCAAAACCACGTTCACGTCTGACGTCGACTATAACTACGTCTGCTGTTATCTACTGTTTTGCACAATATACAGGTGTGTTCTGCTTGTCGCCCCTTAAAGGGTTCAGAATTGTCTGAAATGCAGAACATGTGAGTGATTTGTGTGAAGTCTTGTATGGTATTTCAGATTGTCGAATCAGGCTGTATTTTCAAACGGAATGCGACAGTTCTCTATATGCAGTATGACATCCTCGTGATGAAGTCTTCGACTGATGCATATTACTTTACGTGACATCACTTCCCAGGC
The DNA here is from genome assembly GCA_014220965.1 of Paragonimus kellicotti. Classification (NCBI taxonomy): domain Eukaryota; kingdom Metazoa; phylum Platyhelminthes; class Trematoda; order Plagiorchiida; family Troglotrematidae; genus Paragonimus; species Paragonimus kellicotti. The sequence goes on from LOND01000093.1 coordinate 93,169, forward strand.
AGTAGCCTGTCATGTGAAAACTATAAAATTACAAGACTTTTTTGCGCTAGTTATTTTCTGGGGTTCAAACTTTCCGAACGTAATTTTAAGAGCTTAGACTTGGCCATATTTCATCCAGAAAGAAACGGTACGAAGGTTTTCAACAAAATTCGCTGTTTTTGTGTCTTGTGGAAATGCAGACCACTAAAGTAGGTAACACGATTGATGGAAAACCTTCGCGTTTGGTCTACGCCAGACCGTGGAACTTGGTCTAGGATTGTTCAGATTACCTAAAAATCATCGTGACAGAGCAACAATTTATGCCCTAAATCGACGTGCTTACCGCAGTACCGTTTGAGGACGTTTGTTCTCAGGTCTGAATAGTTACATTTCATAAGATAAAAAAACGTTAAATGACGAAACACCGACCAATCTTCTGCTTGTTTGCTATTTTTCAGTCTGAACAGCTTGTGAATACTGTTATTGTTTGTATTGAGGTATGATCCCTCAGTCTGATAAGAATGATGCCTATCACCACAGAAAGATAGCGGGGAGAATACTTTGATGGCACACATCTTTTAAGGCAGTCAGTTAGAACAGAACGCTTCATGAACGTCATCTCAAGTTTTCACAAGATAGAATATTATGACTTGTTTGCACCGTCGTGTAGTTCCCCGATAACTGGTTAAACTTATCTCAAATGCTTCAAAATACTAAATGCCGATTGGGTAAATCCCCAAGAGTACTAGTCAGCACGTGTGTACTTTGTTGTAATCTCTATACCTGTTGACCAATTGCAAGGCATCAACAACTTTGTTCGAATATGTCAGTGTAGAAGCTTCGCATGCTTCTAACATCATCAGTTATAGTAATGCTTCGGTTGGAATTTTACCTTCTCCACTGATGTACGCAAAATGTTCTATTGCAGAACCATATAGAACATAGCGTAGCCCAAAGTCCGGTTAAGCTTTCAAAAATAGTTACATTATAAGTTAACAAATCAAATCCCCATTCACACGCATGCTAGTTGTTACCAACACAAACATGCTGGATTGTGTTGTAAACTGAACACTGGGGAAGACTAAAATAGTACAAATGCAATGCATACGATCAAAACTAATCAGTAGGCACTGACAGAGGCGTGATAAGTAGTCAGCAGTCAATTAGTCGTTAGTAGGTTTCAAGTTCACATTTTAGTCAGATCAAGCATGTGACTACCACTGTATACAATACAGAGGTAACAGCAAAACAGGCTGATGTAAGTGGAAATCAATAAAGGAAAATTTCAGCACACGAGGTGTACATATACAAGAAACGACAGCAATGGAGGTTTGAGAAAACAGAACATGACGAATAGGTTTCCACTAAACCATCATCGGATTATAGCGGAGATAAATAATTAATCGGGATATCTGATCATTCGAACTAAGAATTGCAACATTTATTCCCGGCTCTGGATGCGGAATGGGTTAACTTCTCTTAACCAAGGGCAACTAATTATGTGAGTGTGGATGAGAGAGGGCTGTAAACCACTCGAGGTTAGGGAAGATTTAAGGCTGAAACAAACCGCCTTTGTGAAAAAGCACTGGGTTAAGTGGGACGTTGTTTATCGATTCACCGCCTGACTATCCTAGACTGGTTGACAGGGACATTTTGAACCAACGAAAGTGCTTGAGACACATTTATTTTTTCTTTCGACCAGGTGTCACACAGTCGCAGCGGTTTTATCCAAAGGTAAATTTCGCTTACTGTTGGCCAATATAACACAAATGCAAGCGACCTATGAACTGTAGTTCTTGCAAATAAGGCCTGAAATTCTGAATTTCTCACTCCAAATGTTTCACTAAGATGATTAGAACGAAAAATGTATTGGATAAGATCATTTCAATGAACGCTGAGCAATTATTAAAGCAACCAAAACGGAAGTACAATTAAAGGGAATATTTATAGGTAAATTAAACTGAAACTGGGGGTAAGCACTACGTTTTCATTACTATGAACTTACTCGTAAACGTGGAAAATGAGTTAGCTCCAAAGGACGGAACACAATGATTTCTCTTTGTTGCGTA